>CAMZMU010000082.1:35021615-35347514 GCA_947311845.1 Poa pratensis | reverse complement strand
TTATTGCTTGCAATGGAGGATAATCTCAAATCATTTTTATCCTATACACTCTTAGTCGAAGAAATTTTGTTTTGCTCCCGATGGGAGTAACATGTCTTTGTTCGAAGAGAATGTCGAGTGACCATTCACCCGAAAACAATCGAGTGATTGATATGCATTGGGCGAACCCGAAATCTTTTCTGAACAAATCTGTTGCAATGACGTCAGGGATGACGTTTTATGGCGACTGCGCCACCTGACACGCGGTGGCGTGCGCTATGCTGCGATGGATGGGACGTGACACGTATGTGGGCCCATTGTGCAGCCGTTTGGACTGGATTTGACCGTTCAGGCACGATTTCTCCGGGGCTATGATGGCAGTTCCTAGATTCCCGTGCGTAGTGGGCGGAGTGGCCGGCGACGGTTGCTCTCCATGGCTGCCACGTGTACGCTGGATTTGCTACTTTGCCCACGATCTCGCATCCACGGTGCGGATTCTTTTGCGTTGAGGTTAAAAGGGTGCGGCGGAGAGTAAATAGTACTTTTTACTTGCCATTTGCTCTCCGCCGCCGCTGCTTCTTCTTCCTCCTTACGCATCGCCATAGCCTCATAGCGAAGCTTCTGCAACCCACCACCGCGATGACGAAGCCTGCCACCCGGAAGGGCAGGAGTGCCGCGAACGCGTCGGCAGACAGCGCCGCTGGAGCCGCTGCCAGCGGTTTGAAGAGGGACAAGGGCGCCTGGACCAAGTCCTCCTGCAGCAAGAGGATGCTCACCGGCCTGCGGAACGACGGGCTGATCCCTGAGGACACCTCGCAAGTTCGCATCCCTGGCGCCGAGGTAATCCCGCGCCCAGGCCCCAATGAGCGGGTCTGTTTTGTGGATTTTGTGAACAGGGGATTCTCCTTCCCTGTTCACAACTTTCTTCGTGCACTGATGCACGTTTATGGGGTGCAATTGCACGATTTTACGCCCAATGGGCTTTTGCACATTGCGTGTTTCTTCGTTCTTTGCGAGTGCTTTCTGGGCGTTGCGCCCCACTTCGGGCTTTTTCGCCGTATCTTCAACGTCAAGCGCCAGCACAGCGCCAAAGGACCTGGTGGTTTTGGAGTACAGACTCGATCTGACGTCGAGTACTTCAAGATCAGCTTCCTCGAGTCTGTGCAAGGATGGCGCCAGAAGTGGTTCTACATCAAGGATGTGACCATAGGCACCCAAGCGTTCGGGTTGCCTCCTTTTGACGCAGACGCTCTGGTGAAGAAGAGGCCATCCTGGATCGCCCAGCCGACCGGAGTCGAAGGAAGAGGCTGACATTCTGATGGAGAAGGTGCTAAAGCTTCAAACCACTGTTGGTCGGGAGGTTACGGGCATCCACTTGCTAGCCATTATGGCCAAGAGGCGAGTGCACTCTCCGAGCCCGAGCGCATGCTTTGTGGGCATACAGTGGGGTTTCTGATCCAACCCGCTCACGCGCAGTGGAGCTTTCTGATGCGGAAGCGGAGAAGTTGGTAAGAAGCCTTACCAAGCTGACTGATGAAGAGCCTTGCGAGATGAACTCGCCTGTGGCTCCTTATGAAACCAGCAACCCTCTACCAGAGGTAACAGTCGATACTATATGTCAGTTATATGTTATGCATGTGCGATATTGATTCCTTTGCTGTTTCTGTGTGCAGGGACACAAAATGTATGAGTCGATGCCCCCTCTGCCTGAACGGCCCAGTGCCGGACAACGAGCCACTCGAGGCGGGCTCTGATGATGAAATGGCCTCACTCGCCACCGCACATACGCCAGACGCCGATGAAGGTGATGCTGAGGTGCAAACCAAGCAGAAGCGGGCACGCGCGAGGAAGACACCGCTGATTCAGAGGAAAAGGAGGGGAACGAGACGGAGTCGACAATGGCGCCACTCGACATCCCTCCCATTCGCTCGCTTCCTCCACGACCCCCGAAGAAATCGCGCCCAGCATGGGTGTGCTTGCACCTGATCGAATGGTCGATCTTACTGAAGAGTAAGTATTATTTGCCCTTGCTTTTTTGACCGTTTATGAATGTTGCCAAGTTGTTAACTTAGCATGTGTGAAACAGCGTGTCCTCGGATGAGGATTTGCCACCACCACCTCAGATGGAGAGAGAGCAGTGCGGCATCGACTGCTCGGAGTTTGCCACCAGAACAGCCGCCAACCCCTGCGACTCCGGCCGCCACACACACCACCTGAGCCTGAGGCTGCGGCTGACAAAGAGGAGGCAGCAGCGACAGGCGTTCCTGCTTCGACTTCCTCCTTCCTGAATCACGTAAGCTTGTGCTTTTGTATAATAGTTGAATCACTAGCGGGTGTTAAAGCTGTTCATGGACCTGATAGACCTGTTCTGAACTTTCGCGTATTGCGTTGTAGCCATTTGTGCAGGAGCTACTGAATGCTGGCTCCAAGTATGTACACAAGGAGACGGAAGCCGCCACCCTGCAGCAGCAACTCGAAGCTGCGAAGAGTGCGTGTCTCTTTATGCTAGTACCACTTGTTGAAGCTGATTCCTCTTGCAGTCTGTTGACCATGTATGTTTGTTTTGCAGAGGCCGCCGCTGATGCGGCAGAAAAGATGAACAACGCCACCCGTCGAGTGGCTGATCTGGAGAAGAGGCTGAAAGCAGCCGAGGTTAGAGAGGAGTCGGCATTGGTCGACTTTCTGCCGCCAGCACCACTTTGACTGGTACGAATTTTTGCTGTGTTCCTTAGATGTTTGAGGTTTCTGCAATATGGTGCTGATTATGCTGTCCACGTGCTACGCTAGGCGTGATGGATGGCCCTACTGCTCCTGGCAAGCAAAGCCTTGGCACCTCACTCGATGAAAGTGTGGCTGTCTCAGAGGTTACCAGTAGCAGAGCAGGGGAGATGCTGACACAGGCGGCGAGTGCCTTGGGCGCCCTCCATGGCAGCTTCTTCCCTGGTGAAGAGCTTCCATCTTCCTTTGCAGAACTGGTAGAGCTGTTCAAGCCTGAAGGGACTGCCGTCACCGATTTCTGTCGCGAGCAAATGGTAAGTGGTGCTCAGACTACTTTTCTCATGTTGCTCGCGCACGGAGTCGAGGCAGATTTTGACAAAGCTACGACGAAGTTCCCACGGGGTTCTGACGGCAGAACCGTCGGGCTCGGCACTTGGATGGAAGCCGCCAAAAAGTATGCCCAACAGCTTGTAACAACTGTTGAAGATAGGGCAGCCAGGGTCCAGGCGAAGAAGGCTTCCTCCAAGAAGTCGACGACTTAGCGAGTGATCCCTTTGTTGACTAAGTCTAGGGATTTCGTCATTTTGCTTTTGCTATATGTAAATTATCAGACATCGTATCTGTCTTTTTATGAAATATGAACTTCAGTAATCGGGAGGCGCAGCCCCCGAGCCTTTTGCTTGAGCTCTTCATGCTTCCTTATGCCCTTAATTATTCTGACTGTAGAACCGAGCCTCTAAAGCATCAACTGGCCCTGTTGTGGGTGGTTCCTCGAAGTCGCGAAGTGTGAATGACCAGAAAATTATGGACTACCTTCAGCAAAAGCTTTCGAAGGTGAGCGACGAGCTGAAGGAGACACAAGAGGCGTATGCTGAGTTGCAGTCGAGGCCATCCCCAACTACGGAACGGGAGGCCTTTTTGCTTGAAGAGTTGGAGAAAGTGAACCTTCAGCTTGAATGTAAGCTCTTATGGAAATTGAATTGCTGACTCGACTCAAAGGTCGACTGGGATAACAGTTTTGCATTATTTTTGCCATAGGTGTTTGTTTTGACCAGTCGAAGGAGGAGGCGCGGCTACAGGACCGACTCGACGGTCAAGCGAGTAGCGCGGAATACGCTGCCCACCCTTTTGGTCAGACAGGGCGAGGAGTGCCATTTTGGTAAAGCTTCTGGACCGTGCGTGGCGAACTGCCATTCGACTGGAGAGCTGCAGGTTAGCCTTGTTTCGAGTCCACGAGGTTTTGTTTCCTTTGAATGAGCAGCCACAAGGCCTTGCTGCATTGCTAAAGAAATTTCGAAAGGGCAAGGCAATCAAGAAATTTGTACGCGAGCAACTGATTAGCGGGGCTAACGTTGCTCTTGCCTTTGTGCGGTCGCACTTTCCGCACCTTGATTTAAAAAGATTGCGATGGGGCCTGCACCCGTACCAGGTGGGGGTCCTGTGCCAATGGAGGAGCACTACCGAGAGACACGGGTGGACGCATTGGTCCTAATCCATCATGTGCTAAAGGAGGAGGAGAAGTGGACCCAGCCAAAGGAAGAACCTGTAGATTAAGGTTGTATGTGTAGGGGTCAGCCCCCGAGTGTAATTTTGCCACTTGTAGATAATGTATATTTGTGTACTTGTGTGTGTGCAGCCCCCGAGTGTACCGAACGGGGTTTATGACAAACACTTAATATATAATATGACTCCTACAGCCCCGAGTGTTCGAATGAGGCTGTGAATTTTTGCGATGTTTGGAGCTTCGACTCATGTTATTGAGCAACTTGTTTGTATGATTTTTATGACCCAGCCCCCGAGTATTCGAGCGCGGCTGGAGTATTATGTTTGAAGAAGGAGCGAAAGCTCATGTTTTGAGGTAACACAGCCCCCGAGTGCTCAGTTGAGGCTAAGGTTGTGCGAGTAAATTATGCGAGTAGTAAACAGAGAGAAATATGAGGAATCATTGATTATATTCCATTTTTGAATGTTAAGCTGCAGGCCGCCTCATTAAAAACCTTCCAGTCCCCTTAGGTACCCTGGTAAGGAAAAGAGCGCGTCTGAAACCTGCAGCCATCCGACATATGTGCCTATTACATTATGCGACTGAGCAACCTAAGCATAGAAACGGCGCAGCTGCGCAACGTTCCAAGGATTATGTGAGAGTTCGCCTGTCTTCGCGTGCTTCAGTCTGTACGCTCCACCGCCAATGACCTCGGTGATGATGAAAGGTCCCTCCCATGGCGAAGCAAGTTTGTGCACCTTCTTTTGCTTCAGTCGAAGCACCAGGTCACCAACCTCGAAGGACCTGGTACGCAGTCGACGGCTGTGATAGTTGCGTAGATCTTGCTGGTAGACAGCTGTGCGTGCTAGCGCCGTGTTGCGTGCTTCTTCGAGCAAGTCGACTGCATCTTCGAGTGCTTCATCTGCATCTTCTTCGTTGTATGTTCGACTCTTGGTGCATTGAACCTTACGTCTGATGGCAGGATGCCTCTGCGCCGTAGACCATGAAGAATGGGGTAAATTGTGTTGAGGCATTGGGAGTTGTGCGTAAGCTCCATAGCACAGATGGAAGTTCTTCGACCCAAGCACCCGCTGCTCTTTTGAGTGGGACCAGGAGGCGTTTCTTGATTCCACTCGTCACAAGCCCATTGGCTTTTTCGACTTGGCCATTTGACTGCGGGTGTGCCACGGATGCATAGTTGAGCGTGATATCTTGCTCTTTGCAGAAAGTTCGGAATTCTTCAGCCGTGAAGTTTGTACCGTTATCAGTGATGATGCTACTTGGCACACCAAAGCGGTATATGATGGATTTTATGAAATTGACTGTTGTAGTGGCAGTCGAACTTGTGATAGGGACTGCTTCAATCCACTTGGTGAACTTGTCGACTGCCACCAGAAGGTGAGTATGCCCTCCATGGGAGGATTTTTGAGTGGCCCAACCATATCGAGCCCCACTGGGCGAAGGGCCAGGCAATGGTATTGTCTTCAACGCCGATGCGGGTGCGTGCGGCTTTGTGGCGAATTTTTGACAGCCGATGCACCTTTTGACTATGTCCTCCGCGTCTTTGAGTGCTGTGGGCCAGTAGAAGCCTGCGCGAAAGGCTTTGGCTACGAGTGATCGACTGCTGGCATGGTGCCCGCAAGTACCTGCATGAATATCACGAAGGATGGCTTGGCCATCTTCAAATGCTATGCAACATTGGAGCGTACCTGATATGCTGCGTTTGTACAGTTCACCGTTGATGACAGTGTATGCTTTAGATCGTCGAGTGACACGTCTTGACTCTGTTATGTCTTCAGGTACCTCGCCGCGGAGTATGTATGCGAGGAAAGGCTGAGTCCAAGTTGGCTCGATGAGGAGTACCTCGACTGGCGGGTCCTCTGTGCTAGGTGCTTTGCTCTTGGCTGCTGCAGCTGATGTAGGAGTTGTTCGTTTTTTCTTGATGGACCTGTGCTCGATGCGCTCGAAGAAGACACCAGGTGGAATTGGTGCTTTGGTCGCGCCAATGTTGGCTAGCTTATCTGCTTCTTCATTGCTCTCACGCCCTATGTGCCGCAACTCGCAGCCTTCAAAGCTGCCCTCCATGATGTTGTACAAGTCTCGGTAGGCGATCATATTATCTGTGATTGCATCGCAGGCCTTCATTGTTTGCTGCACCATAAGATTCGAGTCACCGTAGATCATCAGTCGAGTGCATCCTAGGGCTTTGGCCATCCTCATGCAGTGGATCAGGGCCTCATACTCCGCTTCGTTGTTTGATGGGAACTCGAACCCCATTTGCAGGATGTAGCGGAGTGTCGAGGTGTGCCCTCGGCAATTCCCATGGTTGCTATACCTAGGGTTGATTGTGTGGTAGAGAACGCGTAGTATCGGTGGAATCGACGGCTGACAAGCTGGATTTACCCAGGTTCAGGGCCCTCGAGTGAGGTAAAACCCTACTTCCTGCTTGTCTGTGTTTATGGTATGAATATGAGGGTTACAAGAGTTTGACGAGCTGCTGTGATCTCGTCGAGGTTTGGGTGGCTATGGATCCCTGCCTGATCGATCACCCTCCCAGCCTTTATATAGGAGGCTGGGTCTCGGGAAACATAACCGACCAAGGTTACATGTATGGAAAGTCTTAACCGACTATAACTTGATCTAACTTGGAAAACACTCTTCGTCTTAGGCCTTCCTTCATGTGCTTCGATTAATCTTTGGGCTTCTTTGATCATTACGTGCACCAGGTACCCTTAAGTTGGGGTACCCGCAGAGTATAACCTCGTCATTAGCCCCGAGTACTTGCTTGACTCGAAGAATCGAGCATGTGCTCCCTTCATCGTGCACGTCATAGTCTTTGCTTTTATACTCCTGATCCGACGTAGTCCTTCTACTTTAATTTGTTTCGATTGTATGCGTATGTGAACAAGGGATATTAACATAGTAGGCCTGACTCACTCGAGTACCGAGCTCAGCTAACTGCTTACTTGAGCAAAAAACCTTACTAGTCTTCAGTCAGACTCGAGTCCCTGGATTCGAGCCTGGAACGCAATCGAAAGATTTTGCCTAGGGATATTGACATAGTAGGCCTGACTCACTCAAAATCGAGCTCAGTTAACCGCACATTTTGGCGAAACCATACTAGCCTTCAATCAGGTTCGAGTCCCCGGACTCAAGCTGGAACACTTTTGCAATTTTTGCATAGGGATATTGACATAGTAGGCCTGATTTACCCGAAAATCGAGCTCAGTTAACCGCACATTTGGGCGAAACCATACTAGCCTTCAATCAGGTTCGAGTCCCCGGACTCGAAGCTGGAACACTTTTGCAATTTTTGCCTAGGGATATTGACATAGTAGGCCTGATTTACCGAAAATCGAGCTCAGTTAACCGCACATTTGGGCGAAACCATACTAGCCTTCAATCAGGTTCGAGTCCCCGGACTCGAAGCTGGAACATACTGGACAGACTCGACTCAGGCCGTTGTAGGTCTTACTGATTCGTTCTGCAGTTTAACTTTTGATACCTAACGCGTCCGTCAGGATTTTCATCATGTCTGTTGACACGGAAAATTTCAAGGGAAAACACTGTTGGAGCGTCCCTCGGCCCATCTCGATTGCTCGGCGGGTCTTACCTTTGCATTTGCGTATGCAGCATCCGAAACATCTGCGATTGGCATAGTTCGGGAATTTATGAAGTTTGATTCTTTGATTTGTGAAGTACTTAATGCATTTTAATCGAGTCTGTAGTCGAGTGAATTTTCTTACCTTGTTTTGAAATCTATGGGAGCGCGACAGCGCTCCATGGGAGTAGCCCCCGAGATTGTGGTTTATTGTCTTGCAATAGAGGACAATCTCAAATCATCCTTCTATACTGCTTTTTGTCAATCGAAATATTTTGTCTTTGAAATCTACGGGAGCGCGTCAGCGTCCCATGGGAGTAGCCCCCGAGATTATGCTTTATTTCTTGAAGTAGAGGATAATCTCAATAATTTTGCTCCTTTTTGATCAATCGCAAGAAATTTTTGATACGCTCCCATGGGAGTACCTTTGCTAGTCGAATCCTTGTGTCGATTGTAGTCTCGAACCCACCACTCGAATGTGGACGTTGTCACTGCCCCTGACGTCATTCGTGACGTCTTAGGCGTGCGCCGCCGTTTTGACAAGACGTGTTGTGTGGGCCCAATGTTCAGAGTTTTGACCGCAGAAGACGCCGTTTCAGCTTTGATTTGACCGGACGTGGCGTATTTTTCGCCGCGCCATCATAACCTCCTAGGGTTTTGTGCGTAGTGGGCGACGTGGGATGCGACGGTTGCTCTCTGCGCTCGCCACGTGTACGGCCAGATGCTATGCACATTTGGACGGACGGTTATGATGGAGTTTTGCGTTGTGCGGTAAGTAGCAGTATTTGCGCAAGATTTTGATTTACTTGCCATTCATTTCCTCTGTTCCTCTTCTTCCTTGCGCACCGCACACCATTGCTCTGCCTCCCAAGCTCCTTGCTGCTTGCTCCTTGCGCAATGGCGCCAAAGAAGATCAAGCGTGCCGCTGCAACTGTCTCCGCCACCGATCCACGGACAAGGGGAAGGATGCGGCCATGGCGAGTGAGCCTGCCGATGCGCTTTTGAAGATCCCCGGTGACTGGACGAGATCCAGTGTAACCGAGGACACCCTTTCTGAGTACCGTCAAAGGGTTGGCTACCGCCAGCTGACCAGCTGGCCGCACGTGCTCCAGGTCTGGAGGTACGTCCTGACCCCGCGACGGCGAGCGCGTCTGCTTCGCGGAATTCCTTCCCCGTGGGTTCTCTTTCCCTTTGCATGATTTTGTGCGAGGGCTACTGTACGCCTATGGCCTACAGATTCATGATCTTACTCCCAACAGCATTATGCATATCGCCTGTTTCATGGTGCTATGCGAGTGTTTCTTGGGGTGTCCCCCAGCTGGGCATTGTGGAAGCATATCTTCAAGGTGCGCCACAATTGCCGGGGTAAACGCCCTTGCCCGGTGGGTGGATTTCAAGTCCAAGTGCGAAGCGATTCGCATTATTTTAGCTTGAAGACAGTCGATTCTGCCCAAGGCTGGCGGACAAATGGTTCTATGTGCCAGTCGACCAGGTGGTGCTCCCGGCTTTTTCGATTGAGAATTCTCCGAAGAAAACGGTGGCCTGGGATCACCCTATCTCCCTGCTGAAGCCAAAGAAGCCACCCCTTTGCTGAATGAAATTGGCAAGTTGCTGAAGACTGTTTCTGGTATTCAGTTGATCAGCACTTATTTGAAGATGCGAGTGTGGCCCATGCGCCTTCGTGCCCACCCGATGTGGCAGTATGAGGGTCCACTCGACAGCATCAGGATGAGTACCACCGAGTTGACGCCGAAGGAGCTCAGTGCTCAGGTGAAGAAGATCACGAGCATCAAAGCTTCCGCAAAAATCGACTTCAACTTCCCGCACGTCCCCTACGGGCCAGAGAAGGCCTTACCCGCAGTGAGTGATTCTTTTTGCCGTTTTTATGCCTCACCATCTGCCTTTGCATCCTTTTTGCTTTCGTTCTTATGATTATGAATTGTGCTTGTTACATAGGGTCACTCGACTGCCACCTCTCTCCCTCCTCTACCCGAAGCCGGGCCTACTTTGGAGACGGCAGTACAGGAGGAAACCAAGCTGCCCATTGCTGACCCTGCTTCTGCCCACTCGACCCCTCAGGATAATCCCGAAGAAGAAACAGGGAAGAGGTGGAACAGGTTGTGGCGGATGCTTCAGATGAATCAGATGCTGAGGGTCCTCGCAAGCCTAAACGCCAGCGTTTGGTTCTTCCGGAGTCTTCGAGTACAGAGGATGAGCAAGGGGATACCGGTAATTCGGGTATCCCTTCTCCTGCTAAAAGCCATCCTCTGACTCTCCCCTCTGGCTTCTCGTCCTCCTGCACTTCGAGTAACACCTCTCGAGGTGTTTCTCTTGGTGACGAACCTGATTCCGATGAAGAAGATGAGCCAAGGTTTGCTTTATGGTCTATTCCTTTATTTGTGGCCGCGTTTATGGTGTTTTTTTTTTGATTGATGTATTTTTGCTTTTGATACCAGTGGCAAATCGCCATCTCCACCTCCAGTCGCGGATACGTCGATTGTGGCGCAGCCATCCATCCCTCCAGAAGCAGCACAAGGCACTATTCTTGAAGCGGCCAAGGACGCAACTGAGCTGATGGCTGCTGATTTGAACAAGGAGAAAGCTGCCCCAACGCGGATGCCGTGGCTTCCTCCTCCAAGCCTGCCTCTTGGACTGATCACGTGAGTGCTTCTGTCCTTACTTATACTCGAAAATTTTGTTTCTTCTGCACGCGATGATAACATATCTGTTTCAGCCTATGTATGCCGCCATACCCCTTGGGTTCAGTCCTTTGTTCGGGTGGAGCAAGAGAGGGACTCCCTGCAGTCAACTTCGACTGAGCTTGCGCGTAAGCGTTTTTTGCTAAAACTATTCCCTTCTTTTGAAGTTATGACATTAATCGGGAATGTTTGTGAACTCCACAGAAGAAAAAATCTGCTGAGGAGCGTGTGGGGGACCTGGAGAAACAGGTGAAGACTTGCAGACCCAGCATCTGAATCGAAGAAGAAAGCACTTGCTGATGCTCAGGACATCACCACTCGCCGCGATAAGGAGCTTACTGCACGTCTGTCGAGTATAGCCCGTGCTGCCAAAGGTGAATGCACTGTCTTTGTGAGTAGTAGCTCTTTGGTTATTTTAGTAGCTTTTGCTCATGGCTTCTGCTTTCTGAATTTTGAAGGTTCCGAAGGCGCCTCGGCTTCCACTAAGCCATCGAGTGACTCATTGTCACTCGATGATGCAATAATGGAACTCGAGTCTTGCTGTCCAAGACCAAAGGCGATCTGGCTACCATGACCAGTACCCTTAGCAATTTGCACGCGGGGATGTGTCCTACAGCCGCCGCTCCTTCGACTGCGAAGGACTTGCTGCGGCTTTTGGCGAAAGATCGTCGATTGTGGCGGATTTTGCCCGCGAACTCACGGTACGCGGCTCGGAGTACACCCTCAGGCTTTTGTTAGGCAATGGTGTAGAGGCCGATTTCGACAGTGCTTTATCGGACTACCCGAAAAAGCCTGATGGAAGGCCGCTATCATTCAGGGGTGTAACCGAGCCAGCTACGCGTCTGAGCGAAATCTGCGTCCAGACTATGGAGCGCCGGGCTGAAGCTGTTAGGGCTCAGTCGCGTAAAAGTAGGGCAGAATCCTCTCGCAGGCCTAGGAACTCTTTTACTCTGTAATTTGATTACTCGAACCTGGCATGTATGCTTTTGCTACTTATGTTTATGCTAGTATATACTTTTGGGTGCTTTTGCTTGAATGAAATTTGCTGAATCACCTGAATTTTGCAACTTCGTGTGTCTGGGCTTCTGAATGTTGCGTTTTATGAACCAGCCACAAGAATGCGAGTCTGGTGGACCTTCTCCTTCTCGTACTCGAACATCTGGTCGAGCAAGGAATGACGCGAGGGCACTCGCTCTTGCGAAGAATCGAGTGAGTGAACTAGAGCAAGAACTCAAAAACACTCGATCTGAGTTGGAGCTGCTGCGTTCCAAGCCAAGTTTTGCTACCCAACGCGAGGAATATGTTCTTGGCGAGATGGACAACATAAACAGGCAACTCGAGTGTGAGTTTATGACACCATTTTGCTTAAAAGTTTTCATTTGTTTGCATTATGCTTTGGACCAATAACTTTGGCCTTTTGCAGGTTTTGTGCCTGATGCCCAGCAGGAAGTAGGAGGGTCAATCGACTCCTCGATAATGTTGTTGATGTACCAACTACTGGCAGGCAGCATTTTTATTTGGACAAGGTGCACGCTCGCACACTTGCTACTTTGAAGGATCGAGTATGGCGAAACGCCCAAGTGCTCGAATGTGCAGGCGTATCTTCACTCGCCTAAATTGCGCGCTCTTCCGTCAGGGCCTCAACCTCAAGGGTTGTTTCCTTTGATTGATATCTTTCGAGTGACGGACTCAGTCAAAGAGTCTTTGATGCAGCTTGCTATTCTTGGGTCCAACGCCACTATGGCTTACATCCGCAGCCGTAAGCCAAATTTTGCGATTCGACCTCCTGCAATTGGCACACTTGTATCCCAATCACATTTGATCGAGACACGCTCTGCTGCTGAGGAACTCATCGATTGCTGCAAGGAGCAGCTTTTTGGTCCTGTACTGGATATAAAGGATGAGCCAGATTCTTAACTTGTAAACTTTTTGTTAATCGGGGCATTCTCCGAATGTAAATATGTACTCTTGTATTTGTGGCGAAATATTTATATGCGTATATTTGTGACAGCCCCCGAGTCTATCGAGTGGGATTTTTGAGTTTTTCTTTTTAACCCAGCCCCGAGTATCGAGTGGGGTTTTTGATTTTTATGCTTGACCCAGCCCCCGAGTATATCGAGTGGGTTTTTTAGTTTTATGCTTGACCCAGCCCCCGAGTATATCGAGTGGGGCTTGGGTTTTATGCTCGACCCCGAGTGTTTGAGTGGGGTAAACAATAAAAGGCATATATGAGGAATATGGAGGAACATGTATCTTTATTCGAAATATGTGTTCGACCAGCAAGCCGCCTCATTAAAAACCTTCCAGTCCCCTTAGGTACCCTGGTAAGGGAAAAGAGTGCGTCTGAAACCTGCTGGTTCTTCCGATATTATGCGCTTATTACATATCTATGCATAGAACTGACGCAGATGCGCCCCTCTATGTACTAGTGTGACTTGACGACATGTTGACCGTCTCTGAAGGTTCAGTCGGGTGCCCCTTGTGCTTCATCGCGTCGTTGATGACCTTGAGCCCTCTGTCGATTGCCATTTTCTTGCTTTCTGGTAGAGGTGTACGGTCATTGGAGACCTCAAGCTCGGCGAGTGATTGCTCCATCCCGTACATCTCTGAGATTTTGCTGAAGTCACGGTCACATGAATCTGACCTTTGAAAGTTCCCGTTGATCGTGATGACTCCTTTTGGTCCTGGCATTTTGAGCTTGAGGTAGGCGGTAGTGTGGGACGGCCATGAATCGAGCGAAAGTGGGGCGCCCAAGTATTGCATGGTATTGTGACTTCCAATCGACCACTTCGAACTCAATCGACTCGGTTCTGAAGTGAGTAGGATCTCCAAACGTAACATCGAGTTGTATGGTGCCTTCGGGAGCACTGCTTTGCCTGGGACGATGCCGTGGAAGGTACTTGCGGACTTTGGCAGATTTTCGACTGATTTGTTCATTCTACGTAGCGTATCTGCAAAGATTATGTTGAGGCCGCTACCTCCGTCCATGAAGACCTTGGTCATGGCGTAGCCTCCGATTTGGGCGTCGAGTACCAAGGCTGCATGCCCTGGTCGATATACTGCGGGTGGTGGTCCTCTCGATTGAAGACAATCGGAGTTTCTGATCCTTTCAAAAAAATTGTGATAGCTGGGGGTGCCATGACCGCCATATTGACGTGTCGAGTGTGTAATTTTTGCTCTCTATTGGAGGGACGTCCTCGCTGGATCATGTTCATCTGCCCGCGAGTTACGGGATATTTTTGTTCATCTCCTTGCTGCATCTGGTGCACGGCTGCTGCCATTTGTGTTCCCGTAACGGGTTGTGCTGGCACCATGTATACTGGCGTCGGTTGCGCTGGTGTTGGTGCAGTATACACCTGAGTAGGCTGTGTTTGCGGTGGTATGGAATATACCTGTGCTTGTTGTACTTGTTGCGGTGCTGGATATGCCTGAACAGGCTGTGCTTGTGATGTAGTCGATGGAATCTGCACTAGTTGAGGAGGTGCATCCATCTCTTTGCAGTCGCAGTATATGTTCAATCGCAAGTTGATCGAATTCCCTGCAATTTCTCAGCGAGTGGTTAGAGCGAAGCTTACCATCGTCCCCTTTTAAAGATGGAACTGCAATAATCGTCCATCCTTTCTTCGATTGAGCGCTCAGGATCTTTGTCTGCTCGCCTGCGCCACTCTGGCCTTCTGTAGCTATCGCGGTCGTCGCGTCTGTGGTCTCGACTGTCACGTCGATCGTCTGTGCGATGGTCTCGATTACCTCGGCGGTCGTCCGTACGATGATCTCGATTATCACGATGATCGTCGGGTCGTCTGTCAGTTTGGTCGCGGCTGTCCCTTGACTGGACAAAGCCTGCTGCGATGAAGTTTGGATGGTCATCGTCGTGATAACGATTCTTGCGTTTGCGCCTTCGATCATCTCTGTAGCTTCTCTGCGGTCTCGACTGCCACCCTCGTGATTTTCATGTGAGGGTACGGGTCGAGTGCCTCGTACGGAGTCTTCTCCATCTGCCCACTTTGTTGCGAGTACCATGAGTGCCGCCATTGTCTTTGGATCTTCTCGACCAAGTGTTTCTTTGAAGTCTTCTCTCCAGAGTCCGTTTTTGAAGGCGTCGATTGCCCTATCTTCTGATACGTTGCCTACTGAGTTACGGATGGTGGTCCACCGCCGTATGTACGATCTCAGAGATTCATCTGACTTTTGCTTGCAGGTCCGGAGCTCCTCGAAGTTTTGGGGCGCTCACATAGAGGCTCGAAGTATTTGATGAAATCACCTTTGAAGTGCTCCCACGAATCGTAGTATGATTCGGGTAGCGATTTGAGCCAATCGCGAGCTGTTCCTTCCATCATAAGTTGTATGTACTGCATAGCTGTAGTTGTGGTGCCGCGCTGACATCCGACTGCCAGCCTGTAATCTTCTAGCCAGCCTGATGGCTCTTGTTTGCAGTTGAACTTAGGCGTGGTAGCTAGCGAAAACTTCTTGGGCATACGAGCCTCCCGGATCCGTCGAGTGAAGCATAGCGCTCCACATGGCCCGATTTCTGCTTCCGAGTCTGAGCTGTTGCTGTATGACCTCCTCGAGTGGCTCCTGCTGGAACGATGACGGCGTGAGCTTTTTCGACTGCTCCTTCCCGAGGCTTCGACTGCGACGGTCCCGATCTGTATCTCTCCTTGGAGTTGCTTGTGGATGCTGTATGGCTTGTGCTGCTATTGCCAGTTGTTTGTACAGTTGGAGGTGCTGATCCCTCTTTGGGTCTCCTGCAGGAGGTTCGATTGTTCTGAGGTAGGTGCCTAGCGTCATCAGCGCCCCGGCTGGCTCAGTAGGTATGGGGACTCCTTCCGCGTCGACTGCCATAAAGGCTGGGTTTAGGTTCCGAGTGACCGCTGCACGATCTGCGTCTCCGAGGTTTATGAATCGTGACCTATTCGCGGGGTCGTTTCTGCCGTTGAACTCGTAGACAATGCTCTTCGCCGAGCACTCGATATGCTGGCTTGCTTTTTGCGTTCTTCGAGTACTGCTCGGTAGTTTTCAACCGTATCGATTCTTGCCACTGGAAGTATTGTAAGGTCAATACCTCTTCCGGAGTTGCGTTTGCTGGTAGCATTGTGCAGCTTTCGATTACTTTGCTCACTTTTTCCGCCATCTCTGCGGTGATGGTCAGCGTGGTTGTTCCGTCTGGCATGGTGACTGTGCAAGGGTATTCTGTAGGTCGACGGCATGTTGCGGCTGCTGATGTTTCTGCTGTACTCGCGGTGTAACCTGATACGGTACCACCCGATCTTCTCCCATGTGCTGTAATGCGCATTATGGATTCGGCGTCGTCATCCAGGCTCATGTTGGAGTTGCTTTGCTTTTGGGGTTTCTGCCGCAATCGAGTTGATCTTCGAGTGCTTTGTCCAGGCTATCTGCGTCGCAGGTGAATATCTCGTGGCTGGCACGGATTTCGGGCCGTTGAGATCGGCGAGGTATATGTTGTCATCTATGTTCTCCTTGTTCCCCCGACGTCGTTGCAGTCGACGATGTTGTCGAGTGACTCGATTGAGTTGTTTGCGGGGCGGTAGCAGATTCGATCTCGCTTCTTCCAAATCTTTTTGCCACCTCGTCACGGAACTCTTGCGAGGTCATGGATGTTGCAGAGTCGCTTGGCGATTGGATCGGGACGATCTGTGACGATGTCGCGCCCAAGATGGATGGTGTTGCAGTCGAAGTTGTCGATTGTCTCCGTGTCGAGAGGGTAACAGGTCCTGCACACCATCTTTATCGACAAAGAAGTTAAATTTTCCAACTGTAATATCCAAACCTGATTCGAGTCCGGCAAAGGCTTGTTGAGCTCCATCGAGTGCGGCGTGAGCCTCCTTGGAGATTTTGGCGAGTGATCGCTTTTTGAATTGATGCTGGTAGATTTGCCGGCGAGTTGCGTTTGCAACGGTGGTCGGTGATTTGCTTTTTGATGATGTAGTAGGCGAGTTACCTTGTGCAGATGCGATCGGCGGGTGGCGCTTGATGATGAAACCGGCGAAACCGTGAGCCCAATACTACCTTTCCCACAGACGGCGCCAATTGTCGAGGTGTGCCCTCGGCAATTCCCATGGTTGCTATACCTAGGGTTGATTGTGTGGTAGAGAACGCGTAGTATCGGTGGAATCGACGGCTGACAAGCTGGATTTACCCAGGTTCAGGGCCCTCGAGTGAGGTAAAACCCCTACTTCCTGCTTGTCTGTGTTTATGGTATGAATATGAGGGTTACAAGAGTTCGACGAGCTGCTGATCTCGTCGAGGTTTGGTGGCTATGGATTGCTGCCCTGATCGATCACCCTCCCAGCCTTTATATAGGAGGCTGGGTCTCGGGAAACATAACCGACCAAGGTTACATGTATGGAAAGTCTTAACCGACTATAACTTGATCTAACTTGGAAAACACTCTTCGTCTTAGGCCTTCCTTCATGGGCTTCGATTAATCTTTGGGCTTCTTTGATCATACGTGCACCAGGTACCCTTAAGTGTGGGGTACCCGCAGAGTATAACCTCATCACGGAGCTTGTCGCCTTTTGGTGATATTAGGATGACACCTGCGCCTGCGCCTTCGTTTTTCTTCGAGCCGTCAAAGTACATAGTCCATGAGTTGGACACATCTGGCGCTCCTGGGAGCTGAGCTTCAATCCACTCGGTGTGGAAGTCAGGTAAGATTTGTGCTTTGATGGCCTTCGGGTAATCATACTTGATGTCTCGCGTGCTAGCTCGATGAGCCATTTTGCGACTCGCCCAGTGCGTTGGGGTTTGTGAGGATGTCCCCGATCCCTGAGGTGTTGATTACAGTGATCGGGTGCTCGGAGAAGTAATGCGTCTGCTTCCTTGAGGACATGAACACAGCGTATGCCAGCTTTTGATAGTGCGGTACCGCTGCCTTGATATGGAGAGCACTTCACTCAAGTAATAGACTGGACGATGTATGCTTTGGGTGTGTCCCTCCTCCCTTCGTTCGACTACCAGTACGGTGCTTACCACCCTGTTAGTTGCAGGGACATATAGGTACAGTGGCTCGCGTTCCCTTGGTGCGACGAGGATTGGAGGGCTTGTGAGGACTCGCTTGAGATCCGTGAAGGCTGCTTCAGCTTCTTGTGTCCACTCGAATTTGTCTGCTTTCTTCATCAGTCGATAGAACGGGAGTGCTTTTTCGACCAGTTTGCTGATGAATCGACTGAGTGCTGCTACTCGACCCGCCAATTTTTGCACGTCATGGAGCTTTGAAGGCCTTTGCATTGTCAAGATGGCCTGTTTTTCTCCGGGTCTGCCTCGATTCCTCGAGCCGAGACTAGATACCCGAGGAGTTGCCCGGCTGGCACGCCGAACGTGCACTTCTTTGGGTTGAGCTTGATGTGGAAGCGTTTGAGGTTTGCGAACGTCTCTCGCAAGTCATCGAGTAGTGTGTTTTCTCTTGTGGTGATGACGATGTCATCTACATAGACCTGGACGTTTCGCCCAATTTGCTTCTTGAGGCAATCTTGCATCATGCGCTGGTAGGTTGCGCCTGCGTTCTTGAGCCCAAACGGCATGGTTGTGTAGCAGTAGACCCCGAGTGGGGTTATTGACGCCGTTTTCTCTTCATCCTCTTCCTTCATCCTTATCTGGTAGTAACCCGAGTAAGCATCCAGGAAGGACAGCGAGCGCACCCGGCGGTGGAGTCGACGATCTGGTCGATTCGAGGTAGTGGAAAGTGATCCTTTGGACAGCATTTATTGAGTGCTGTAAAATCTACGCACATCCGAAGGATATCTGTGTGATTCTTCTCTACGAGTACGGGGTTGGCCACCCATTGTGATTTTTTGATCTCTCTGATGAATCCTGCCGCGAGTAGCCTGTCGACTTCGGCTTCGACTGCAGTTCTTTTTGGGCCGGATATGCGGCGCATTGTTTGCTTGACTGGTTTAGCATCTGGAAATAATTGGAGGGAGTGCTCGGCGAATTCCCTGGGAATACCTGTCATGTCGACTGAACACCATGCAAATATATCCCAGTTCTCACGGAGGAATTCGATGAGCGCGCTTTCCTATGCGATAGGCAGACTCGACGAGACATTGACTGTCTTGGTCGGGTCAGTCGGGTGCACCTGATGCGATCTTGTGTCATTGGTGGCATTGAATGCTCTGTCGACTGCCACTTTTTTGTGTTCTGACATAAGTGTTCGATCGTTGGATACCGCTAGATCAGCGAGTGTTGCTTCCATGCCAAACATCTCAGAGATTTTGCTGAATTCTCGGTCGCAAGAATCGGACTTTTGAAAGTTCCCTTGACTGTGATTACTCCCTTTGGTCCAGGCATCTTCAGCTGGAGGTATGCATAGTGTGGAACCGCCATGAATCGAGCAAACATCGGGCGTCCAAGTATAGCGTGGTATTGTGATTTCCAGTCTACAACTTCAAACTCAATCGACTCTGTCCTGAAGTGGTTCTTGTCCCCGAACATTACGTCGAGTTGTATGGTGCCTTCCGGGCTTATTGCTTTCCCTAGGACGATACCGTGAAAGGTATTTGAAGACCTTGGCAGGTTTTCGACTGACCTGTTCATTTTGCGGAGCGTATCTGCGAAGATGATGTTTATGCCGCTGCCTCCATCCATGAATACCTTGGACATGGCGTAGCCTCCAATTTGCGCGTCGAGTACCAGATCAGAGTGCCCTGGACGAACAACCGATGGGGGTGGTCCTCTTGCTGAAGCTTATTGCGGTTTCAGAACCCTTCAAGAATTCAGTTACAGCGGAGGTGACATGACCGCCATGTTCATTGTTGAGTGTGAATTTTTGCTCCCTGTTGGAAGGGCGACCTTTCTGTATCATGTACATCTGCCCTTGCGGCGGAGGGTACTGTGGTTCGTCCACCGAGGTATGGGCTGTATGGCACCCACGAGATTTCCGCCTGCGGCAGGCTGTGGCGGTGGAGGTGGTGCCATCAAACAGGCACATTGTTTGGCTGAGGCACGGGTGCAGGTGCGTGTGTGGCTGCTGCCTTTCCGAGATTTACGTAATCAGTCGCCATTTGGTCGAACTCCTGCAGTTTCTCATCGAGTGATTGGAGCGCAGTTTTCCGTCTTCCCCTTGTACAGGTGGAATCTGCAATCAGCATCCATCTTTTCTCGAATGATCGCTCGGATTGTGCTCCAGGTCGTGACTTGCGCCAATCTTTCCTCTTGTAGCTGTCGCTGCGTTGGCCGCGGTCTCGACTATCCCGGCGATCATTCGACTGTCTCGTCGATCTTCTGACCGCCGGTCGCTTCTGTCTTGGTCGTTGCGGGTGTGGAGAACCCAGCCGCCATGAATTCGGGTCTGTCATCGTCGTAGTGACGTTTTGAACGCTTGCGCCTTCGGTCGTCTCTGTACGAGTCTCTGCGGCTTCGACTGCCGCTTTCATGATTGTCACGGGGTGAGGACCCGCGTGTGGTGCGCGCCATGTCTTCTCCGTCTGCCCACTCAGTCGCAATCATCAAGAGGTTAGCCACAGAGGTTGGCTTTTTGCGACCAAGTGCTTCTTTGAAGTCCCGCCTGGCGAGTCCCATTATGAAAGCGTCCATGGCCATATCTTCTGAAATTACTCTGACTGAGTTGCGTATCTCAGTCCATCGTCTGATGTATGACCTCAACGTTTCGTCTGAACGTTGAACGCAGGCTCGCAGCTCCTCGAACGTTTTTGGGCGCTCACATAGAGGCTCGAAGTTTTGATGAAATCAGCGCGGAAGTGATCCCACGAGTCATATGTTGATGGAGGTAGGGCTTTGAGCCAGTCGTGGGCTGTGCCTTCGAGCATGAGTCGTATGTATTGCATGGTTGTGGTGTTTGTGCCTCGCTGGCATGCGACAGCCAGCCTGTAGTCTTCCAGCCACCCGAAGGTTCCTGTCGACTCGTGTACTTGGGATGTTCAGATGTAAGTTTGAACCCTTTGGTCATCTGTGTCTCGCGGACGCGCCGAGTGAAGCACAAGCTCCATGTGGCTCAGGCTCTCGATCAGAGTATGAGTCGCTACTGTAAGATCTGCGTGATCTGCTCCTGGACCTGCGCCTACGCGAGCCGCTTCTTTCCTTCGAGTGGTGGCGGCGACCACTGCGATTGTGCTCTTCACGACGCGTGTCAATTATGGCACGATCTCGACTCCCTCCTGGAGTGTTTGGAATTTGGCGTATGGCCTTCGCAGCTAAGCCGAGTGATTTGATCTGTTGGTGTGTAGTTTTGCATTGGGGTCATCCGCTGGGGTCTTGATTGCCTCCAGGTATGCTGCAGCGGTAGAGAGAGCACCCGTAGCTATTTTGGGTACTGGTACTCCTCCTCGTCGTATGTCATGAAAAAGTTGCCTAAGTTGCGGGTGAGTGCCGCCCTCTCGTCCGACGAGAGGTGTGACAGCCTTGATCTGGGTCTTGTGTCTGCTCGCCCGGTGGAGCTCAGGGAGAGCTGTCTTCTGCGCGCACTCGACAAGCTAGCCTGCTTTTTGCGTTCTTCGAGTGTCGCTCTTATCTGCTTCAGTCGAAGTGATTCCTGCTGATACGTCTCAAACGTATCTATAATTTTTGATGTTCCATGCTGATATTATATCAATTGCTACATGTTTTGGTTACACTTTATATCATTTTCATGCATTTTCTGGGACTAACCTTTTTTTTTTTTGATACATTACAGCGGGAGAAACTCCCACTGCTTATTTTTTATATATGAAAACGCTGCACAAGGCAAAAGAATTTACAGGGAGATTTACATAGGAGCCAAGGTTAGGGCTCTCACTAGCGAGAGCAAAGGGGAGGGAGCCAAAACAGGGGCTGTCAAGAGATCCTAGCTATGAGCTGTGAAAGAGAGTCTTGTGTTTGTTTTTCACCTACAGTTTAGAATGTCAAGGTCTGGGTTAGCTGCACTTTCCAGGAGGCCAGCTCGGGAGCAACATCATCAAACAACCTTTCTATTGCGAATTTTCCATATGTTCCACGCCCCAGGATGACTCTCCATGAATAAAGCTCCATCCCAAGTTGTTTTTGCCACGTCCATCATGGCTTTCGAGAGGCATGTCAATGTCCCAGGCGATCCCAAGCTTATTCCAGCAAGAGGTGCTGAAATCACATTCAAAGAACAGGTGATTCCTTGTTTCATCCTGGCCTGAGTTGCAGAGGAGGCAGGAAAAATCATCTCCAATGTTGAAGTTTCTCCTGCGAAGCATATCTCGCGTGTTAATTCTGTCCACCAACATCAACCATGCAAACACTCTATGCTTCATGGTGCATCCAGCTTTCCAGATCCGAGGCAGGTAACTGGAGGGATGTTGTTTTTGTAGCAGATCCTGTAGTAGTCACTAGGTTTGTATTTTCCATTGCCCCAAACGAAAGACCAGGCATCAGGTCTGGATTCATCAAGGCTGTCGGCATTGAGCCGGGCTTGAAGCTGCAGCAACTCTGCATGCGCTTCTTCAGACAGGGGAAGTTGGAACAGAGAGTCAAGGGATTCAGCTTCCACAAACTCCTTCACCGAAACATCTTCCTCATGCGCATATGACATGAGCCTCGGAGCGCTGTCGCACAGGAGAGGTTCAGTCCAAGCATCTTTCCACAAGAGAATGTGTCCCCAACACCGGCTTGCAGGTGGTGACTCCTCTAAAAACGTCCATGAGACCTGCCACATCTTTCCACCAGAAAGATCCGCAAGGGGACTAACCTATTAACAAGATGCCACAGTGCCAGTTCTCTGTTTTCTGTTTTTGGTTTCAGAAAATCTATTAAGGAAATATTCTCGGAATTGGGCGAAACAAAAGACATCGTCAATAATATCACGAGGAGATCACGGAGTCCAAAGGGGAGTCGGAGCAGACCCACCAGGGGGCCACGCCACACTAGGGCGCGGCCCAGGGTGGGCCCGCGCCCCCTATGGCGTGGTGGCCCCCCTCGGCCACCGACGCCGCCTCTTCGCCTATATATTCTCCGCGACGCGAAAACCCTATTACGGTCGATCATATTCCACGAAAAGTTCCGTCGCGGCCGTCATCGTCAATCTCAGATCGGAGGAGTTCTGAAGCTCTTCCCGGCACCCTGCCGGAGGGGAGATCATCACCGGAGGGCTCTACATCACCATGCCTGCCTCCGGAGTGATGCGTGAGTAGTCCACCCCTGGACTACGGGTCCATAGCAGTAGCTAGATGGTTGTCTCTCTACCTTGTGCCTCCATGTTTAGATCTTGTGAGCTGCCTAACATGATCAAGATCATCTTATTGTAATGCTAGATGTTGTGTTTGCTGAGATCCGATGAATATTGATACCATGTTTATTCAACTTGTTTATCTATGTGCTCTTGATCTTGCATGCTCTCCGTTGCTAGTAGATGCTTTGGCCAAGTAGATGCTTGTGACTCCAAGAGGGGGTATTTATGCTCGATAGTGGGTTCAGTCTCTAGATATCTGGATCAGTGACAGAAAGGTCTAAGATGGTAGATGTGCTGTTGCTACTAGGGATAAAACATTGGTGCAGTGTCCAAGGGCACTTGTATTGATTACATTACACACTTTACTTCATGCAATAATCTGTTGTTAGCAACTTAATACTGAATAGGATGCGGATGCTGCCTTGAAGGTGGATTATTTAGGCATAGATGCTGTTGGAATAACGGTCTATGTACTTTGTTGTAATGCCCAACTAGATTTCATAGTAGACATCTTGGCATGTATTGCATTGTTATGCCCTCTCTATTTGTCAATTGCCCAGCTGTAATTTGTTTACCCAACATGCTAGTTATCTGTTCTGAGAGAGACACCACTAGTGAACTGTGGACCCTGGTCCAATTTCCTCATACTGTTTACACAACCTGCTGCAATCATCTGTTTCCTGTTACTTGCTGTTTTTCCTGCTGTTTTCCACACCATACGTTTAACTCTTTGTTTCTGCAAGACCGGAGAGATTGACAACCTCTCTGTTTCGTGTTGGGCAAAGTTCTGGTTTGTGTCTGTGCAGATTCCACGTTGGTGCAAGCTCCCTAGCGCCAGGGGGAGTCAACATCAACAACCTTCCGATAGATCGTCAAGTCCTACTGGTCCGATTAAACCTTGGGTAGATTATTCAAGGGAAAACTTCTGCTGTCTACATCATAACCTTCCTCTTGGGGTTCACCAACACGTAGCCATCAAGCTGTTTTCTGGCGCCGTTGCCGGGGAAGTACTCATCATCACCATCATCATCATCCTCAAATACTCTCCCGTCAACCAGGCACCAGCTGTTTTCTGGCGCCGTTGCCGGGGACTTGGAGGCTATTGGAAAGGGGAGTCTCTCAGTTCCAATCTCTTTACTTTGTTTTTGTCTTGCTTAGTTTATTTTATTTTATCTTGTTTGCTTTCAATATTCAAAAATACAAAAAAATTAGTTACTTGCATTTAGTTTATTTTCGGTTTTGTTTCTTGCTGAGTTATTATGTCTAGCTCTTTACTTGCTATCACTAGTTACTTTCCTTGAAACTAGTCCTATGGCTGAAAACAACATGAGAGAGCTTTATGAAATTTATCTTGAGTTGGGACATGAGGTGTTTGAAGAGAAAATTAAAAAGCCTATGGAACTTTATTTGCATAACAATCATGATAGTAGCAATGTTATTAGCATACATTCTTTGAACACCATTATTGCTAATGCCATGGAAAGCTCTAAGCTTGGGGAAGCTGGTTTTGATAAAAATGATATTTTTAGTCCCCCAAGCTTGGAGGAGGAAGAATGCTATACTTTTGAATGTCATGATTCTATTGAAATATCTCCTTTTGATAAATTTGAAGTAAACATCCTCCTTGACTCAGTAAAAGAGGAAATTGCAGAAAGTAAAAATGTGCTCCCTAATGTTATTTATGATAATTCTCTTGATGATGGTCCTATATTGCCTGATGATATTAATCTTGCTACTATTGTCAAAAGTGAGTTTAATGACTCCACTGTTTTTGAGCTTAATAAAAATTATGTGTTTGAAGATCATGAAAAGCATGCTTCATGTGATAGCTATATTGTTGAGTCTATTCATGATGCTACTGAAAATTATTTTGAGAGAGGAAAATATGGTTATAGAAATCTTCATGTTATTAGATTTCCTCTCTTTGTGATGAAAGTTTTGAGCTTTCTCTTGTGTTGCTTTTATATGATGGTTTCTTTAAAACCTACTGGTCATTATGTGAGAGGGAGACATAGTTTCATATATCACAATAATATTAAGTCTCCTCTCTTTATGTTGAAAATTTTGAAGTTGCACTTGTTTTGTCTTCCTATGCTAGTCACTTTGTGCTTCATTTACTTGTTTTCTTACAAGGCTCCTATGCATAGGAAGAGTGTTAGATTTAAACATGTTTTATATATGCTTCTTGATGCTCTCTTTTACGTTTCAACTCTCATCTTTATGTGAGCATCATAAAAATCACTATGCCTAGCTAAAAGGCGTTAAAGAAAGCGCTTTTGGGAGGCAACCCATTATCTTTTATTTTCAGTATTAGTCAAGGATGTTTGTTTACCTCTGTAGCAACTCCTTTGTATCTTTTATTTGCTGTTTTGTTGTGCCAAGGAGAGTTACTAATGCAAAGTTGGTATTTATTTTCGGGACTGCATTGGGACAGATTGCTGTTCGTCACCGTTTAATTCAGTAGAAAATCAGAAAAAATCGAAAAATGCTGAAACTTTTTGTGCATGTTCCTGATGATGTTACGCAACTTTCATTATTTCAAAAGTTTTTCATCTGAGCATCGTAAGTGCCTCGAAAAAATTCGTCATTACAGACTGTTCTGGTTTGACAGATTCTGTCTTTTATTTTGCATTCTCTCTTTTACAAGTTTTTAAGTGGTTTCTTTTCGTGTAAAAGTGCCCACTTGAGCCTAGTAACAGTGGCTAATGTTTAAAATAGTTGGCTTGTGAGTTTTGTCTTTGCTAGAACTTTGAAGTATTATCTTTTAGTGCACTAACCTGCTAATGAGAAAAGCTGTTAAGTTTTGGTGTGAAGGAAGTTTTCAAGTGTTGATAGAGGAGAATGATATTACATGATCAAGAAGAGTGAAGAGCTTAAGCTTGGGGAGGCTTACCTCCCCAGCATATTTCAAGAAGACTCAAGCATCTAAGCTTGGGGATGCCCAAGGCATCCCCTTCTTCATCTACAAATTATCAGGTCATCTCTAATGGTGCTATATTTTTATTGCTTCATGCTAGTGTACTCTTCCTTGGAGCGTCAGTGTGTTTTTGTTTTCAGTTTGTTTTGTTTTGTTTGCTGTGCTATACTTGTTGGATCCTAGTATTCATGTTTGGGAGAGAGACATGCTCCACTTTTTCATTAGAATACTCTTGTGCTTCACTTATACTTGTTGAGTATTCCTGTCTAGTTGCTGTTATTGCTGTTAGCTCTCAGTTTTTCATGTATCTCTTGTTAGAGCTTTCAGTTTCTTTTGAAGAAAGTACTCTCTTGCTTCACTTATATCTGTTTGGAGAGTTGTCAAATAAGTTGATTGGTGTTTGGTTGGACCAGAAAAATGCTATGCATGTGGTAGTGGTATAAAATGCTTACATGAATTTTTTAGATCGTTGTCTTGAGTAATTTGATGCTTGCCAATTGTTTTGAGCTGTCAAGTAATTAATGTTTAAGCTTGTGCATCATGTAAGTAATGGCTATTAATGAAGAACTACTATAAGGATTTTCTGCTATAATAATCTGTTGCATAATTGGAAGTCCATAGTAGTCTAGATAATTTTTGGATGAAGGCTATGTGTTAACAAGGAAGACAGTGGGAGTCTATGGTTCGTCAAACCTTGTGTTTTATGTACACTCTTGCTATTCCAGTTGATAATGATGTTTGCTTATAATAACCTTGCTAGCCTAAACTCTGTACTAAGAGGGAATGCTTCTTGTACATCCAAAACCTTGAGCCAAATCCATGCCACCTGTGTCCACCATACCTACCTATTATGTGGTGTTTTCACCATTCCAAGTAAATTTCTTCATGTGCTATCTACTAACTACTCAAAACTGTTACATTTCCTTTTTGTGTCACTACTTGAAAAGCTCATAAGGACGTAGATAGGTGGTCTTTATTTCCTGGTTGATCAAATTTTACACACCTGGACTAGTGGCATATACATCCGCTTATCCAATAATTTTGCAAAAAGAGCTGGCAACGGGGTGCCCAGTCCCAATTAATTACAACTTTAACCAAACAATTCTCTTCACATCTTTTTGCCCCTGATTCGTCAGTCAAGCAATGTTCACAAGTGTGTAAACAAAAGAGAAGAGGGATGATCTGCCCGCTGGTAGAAATAACGTCCTTCATGGGAGCCGCTCTTGTAAAGTTTGATCAACTAGTGAAGTAGAGTATTGCCTATTTGCTGATTTGTTGACACCTTATACACCATTACCTTACAAAACAATATTTTATGCTCTCTATATGCCTTCGGGAACTACAGCTCTAGCACATGATGTTAATCCCTGCTTCCCTCTGCGAAGGGCCATTCTTTTACTTTTATGTTGAGTCAGTTTTCCCACTTCTTTCTGTCTACTTAAGCAAACATCATTGTCAACTCCAGTATAACAGTTTTTACATAACTTTGTGTTTGGTTGATCATATTCTTTGCATTGACATTATCTATATGATATACATGTTGAAAGTTGAAGCAAAAGCTGAAGCTATTATCTTCCTTTGTGTTGATACAAACACTTTCATGTTGAGAATTATTGCTGCTGTGAGCTAACTATTATGTTAGACTATTATATCTCTAAATGTTTTATAGTATTATTCATGAAAGTTTGCACTTGTGTGATCACTTATGTTTACTCTTTATTTACTTGCTTGCAAACTATAGACCATTGGCTTGGATCACTTCATTCAGATCATGTGCATTACATTGTTATTTGATCAAAGATTGTGTTGGTAGCATGTCACTTCAAAAATTATCTGTTTTTATCGTTTACCTACTCGAGGACGAGCAGGAACTAAGCTTGGGGATGCTTGATACGTCTCAAACGTATCTATAATTTTTGATGTTCCATGCTGTTATTATATCAATTGCTACATGTTTTGGTTACACTTTATATCATTTTTATGCATTTTCTGGGACTAACCTATTAACAAGATGCCACAGTGCCAGTTCCCTGTTTTCTGTTGTTTTTGGTTTCAGAAAATCTATTAAGGAAATATTCTCGGAATTGGACGAAACAAAAGACATCGTCAATAATATCACGAGGAGATCACGGAGTCCAAAGGGGAGTCGGAGCAGACCCACCAGGGGGCCACGCCACACTAGGGCGCGGCCCAGGGTGGGCCCGCGCCCCCCTATGGCGTGGTGGCCCCCCTCGGCCACCGACGCCGCCTCTTCGCCTATATATTCTCCGCGACGCGAAAACCCTATTACGGTCGATCATATTCCACGAAAAGTTCCGTCGCGGCCGTCATCGTCAATCTCAGATCGGAGGAGTTCTGAAGCTCTTCCCGGCACCCTGCCGGAGGGGAGATCATCACCGGAGGGCTCTACATCACCATGCCTGCCTCCGGAGTGATGCGTGAGTAGTCCACCCCTGGACTACGGGTCCATAGCAGTAGCTAGATGGTTGTCTCTCTACCTTGTGCCTCCATGTTTAGATCTTGTGAGCTGCCTAACATGATCAAGATCATCTTATTGTAATGCTAGATGTTGTGTTTGCTGGGATCCGATGAATATTGATACCATGTTTATTCAAGTTGTTTATCTATGTGCTCTTGATCTTGCATGCTCTCCGTTGCTAGTAGATGCTTTGGCCAAGTAGATGCTTGTGACTCCAAGAGGGGTATTTATGCTCGATAGTGGGTTCAGTCTCTAGATATCTGGATCAGTGACAGAAAGGTCTAAGATGGTAGATGTGCTGTTGCTACTAGGGATAAAACATTGGTGCAGTGTCCAAGGGCACTTGTATTGATTACATTACACACTTTACTTCATGCAATAATCTGTTGTTAGCAACTTAATACTGAATAGGATGCGGATGCTGCCTTGAAGGTGGATTATTTAGGCATAGATGCGGTTGGAATAACGGTCTATGTACTTTGTTGTAATGCCCAACTAGATTTCATAGTAGACATCTTGGCATGTATTGCTTTGTTATGCCCTCTCTATTTGTCAATTGCCCAGCTGTAATTTGTTTACCCAACATGCTAGTTATCTGTTCTGAGAGAGACACCACTAGTGAACTGTGGACCCTGGTCCAATTTCCTCATACTGTTTACACAACCTGCTGCAATCATCTGTTTCCTGTTACTTGCTGTTTTTCCTGCTGTTTTCCACACCATACGTTTAACTCTTTGTTTCTGCAAGACCGGAGAGATTGACAACCTCTCTGTTTCGTGTTGGGCAAAGTTCTGGTTTGTGTCTGTGCAGATTCCACGTTGGTGCAAGCTCCCTAGCGCCAGGGGGAGTCAACATCAACAACCTTCGATAGATCGTCAAGTCCTACTGGTCCGATTAAACCTTGGGTAGATTATTTAAGGGAAAACTTCTGCTGTCTACATCATAACCTTCCTCTTGGGGTTCACCAACACGTAGCCATCAAGCTGTTTTCTGGCGCCGTTGCCGGGGAAGTACTCATCATCACCATCATCATCATCCTCAATACTCTCCCGTCAACCAGGCACCACCTGCCAGTTGAAGTACTGGAAGGTCAGCATCTCTTCCTGTGTTGCGTCTGCTGGCATCATTGTGCACTCTTTGATAACTTTTTCTGCTTTTGTTGCCATCTCAGCAGTAATTGTGAGATTTGTGACTCCGTCCGGCATAATGACGTGCACGGGACTCTGTAGGCCTGCGACTGGCCGCAGCATCAGATGATTCTACGGCGAAGGCAACGTAGACTTGCTGGGGTATTACCCAAGGGTATGTGTATGTGTCTTCGAGTCCCACCATGGACTCGACGTCGTCATCAAGGCTCATGTCGGAGTCGATATTCCCATCGAGTGGTCCGTCTGGACAGATCTCGCTGTCGATGCCTTCATCGCCTATGCT
This sequence comes from Poa pratensis, assembly GCA_947311845.1. NCBI lineage: Eukaryota > Viridiplantae > Streptophyta > Magnoliopsida > Poales > Poaceae > Poa > Poa pratensis. The sequence continues at coordinate 35,318,059 of CAMZMU010000082.1, read as the reverse complement.
CATCTCGGCGTCGGCGAAGTTTTTATGAATCTCGAAGTCGAGGTTGTTGTTGTTGTTGATGTAGATCTCGGAGTCGACGTGGTTGCCGATATGAGTTTCAGGTTCGTCGAAGTCGCTGAGGGAGATCCCGCAATCGAAACTATCCTCGAGTGGGAGATCAAGCTCGGGATCGTTTGTGCGATATGCTAATTCGGCCTCCTCGCCTGGAGTTCCTCAATGAGCTCGCGCATCTTCGTGTGGACATGGTTGTTGTAGATGAACAAGCTTGGAGGATCGACGATGGTATGGACGCAGTTGAGGGATCCGCAGTCGAAGGAGCTGCAACCGATGGAGCCTCGGGTGCGGAAGTCGCGAGTTGGCGTGGATCTGTCAAGTCCTGCACACCAAGCTTGTTGACGAAAAAATTGAACGAACCAACGGTTAAACCCAAACCTGACTCGAGATCGGAGAAAGCCTCCTGGAATTCTGGCGAGTGTGGCTCAAAATCCATCAGACGATCCGATGTGCTTTTTGCGGGTGAAGCTGGCGTGTTGCGTTTGTCGAGTGAGCCGGCGAGTTGCCGTGTGCCGCCTGAGTCGGCGAGTTCTGGTTTGTTGATGCAGCCGGCGAGTTTACCGTTTGTAGATCCGATCGGCGAGTCGCCGTTTTCCGATGGAACCGAAGAAACCGCGAGTCAGCAGTATTCTTTCCACAGACGGCGCCAATTGACGAGGGGTACACTCATCAAATCCCATGGTTAAGGACTAGGGTTGAGATTATGGGGAGAGAACGTTGTAGTACTGATAGTTTCGTCGGCTAACAAGCAGAGGCAAAGATTTACCAGGTTCAGGCCCCTCGGGTGGAGGTAAGACCCTACTTCCTGCATGTCTGGTATTGATTGTGTGGATTATGCGATTACAGGGGAGCTCTGGGAGGTATCGATCTCGCTAGGGCTTTTGGTGGTTCGAGTATGGCTTGTCCCCAGATCGGCGCCCCTCCCAGCCTTTAAATAGGCTGGGTCTCGGGAGTACGTAACCGACCTGGTTTACATATAAGGAAAGCCCTAACCGACTATGCCTATGTCTAAATCTTGGAGTGTACTCCATCTTCTTTGGGCCTCTGTCTTGGGTTCGAGCAGGCCCTTCGTGATTAGGCCTTAGTCCTTACGTGCACCAGGTACCCTCATGGTAGGGTACCTGATACGTCTCCAACGTATCCATAATTTCTGCTGTTCCATGCTTATATTATACCATTTGCTACATGTTTTATATACACTTCATATCACTTTTATGCATTTTCTGGGACTAACCTATTAACAAGATGCCACAGTGCCAGTTCCCTGTTTTCTGCTGTTTTTGGTTTCAGAAAGTTACTTCTGGAAATATTCTCGGAATTGCACGAAACAAAAGGCCAAGTCCCTATTTTTCCAGCACGTACACGGAGTCCGAAGGAGAGACGAAGGAGAGCCACGAGGTGGCCAAACCACCTGGCGGCGCGGCAGTGGGCCCACCGCGCCGCCTGTGGTTTGGGCCCCTCGGGGGTCCGCCGACATCGCCCCTTCGCCTATTTATTCCCCGAGACGTGAAAACCCTAAAACACCGAGCCTTTCATCCAGAACATATTCGCTGCCGCCGCCGTCGTCAACCCTAACTCGGGGGGTTCTGAAGCTCTTCCCGGCACCCTGCCGGAGAGGGGAATCATCACCGGAGGGCTCTACATCGCCATGCCCGCCTCCGGAGTGATGCGTGAGTAGTTCATCCTTGGACTATGGGTCCATAGCAGTAGCTAGATGGTTGTCTTCTCCACTTGTGCCATCATGTTTAGATCTTGTGAGCTGCCTATCATGATCAAGATCATCTTATTGTAATGCTACATGTTGTGTTTGCTGGGATCTGACTTATATTGATACCTATGTGGAGCTGAATATTATATTATCATGTCTATGTCATTTGTGATCTTGCATGCTCTCCGTTACTTGTTGAAGCCTTGGCCAAGTGAATACTTGTAACTCCAAGAGGGGGTATTTATGCATGATAGTTGGGTTCAACCTCTATTTAACCTGGGATAGTGACAGCAAGTTCTAAGGTTGTAGATGTGTTGTTGCCACTAGGGGTAAAACAGCAATGCTTTATTCAAGGATGAATGTATTGTTTACATTACGCACATTACTTAATGCAATTGTCTGTTGCTTGCAACTTAATACTGGAAGGGGTACGGATGTTAACCGGAAAGTGGACTATTTAGGCATAGATGCATGCTGGATAGCGGTCTATGTACTTTGTCGTAATGCCCAAATGAATCTCATAGTAGACACCACAGCTCACACATGCATGTTATATGCACTTATCAATTGTCAATTGCCCAGCTGTAATTTGTTTACCCAGCATGTTAGTTATCTTATTGGAGAGACACCACTAGTGAACTGTGGACCCCGGTCCATTCTTTTACATCTGAAATACAATCTACTGCAATCATTGTTCTCTACTGTTTTATGCAAACAAACATCATTTCCATTCGATACGTTTAACCCTTTGTTTTCAGCAAGCCGGTGAGATTGACAACCTCACTGTTAAGTTGGGGCAAAGTAATTTGATTGTGTTGTGCAGGTTCCACGTTGGCACCGGAATCCCTGGTGTTGCGCCGCACTACACTCCTTCACCAACACCTTCGAAGCAAACCTCGTTTTCCTACTGGTTCGATTAAACCTTGGTTTCATACTGAGGGAAAACTTGCTGCTGCACTCATCATACCTTCCTCTTGGGGTTCCCAACTGACGTGTGACGTACAAGCATTGTTTCTGGCACTGTTGCCGGGGAGATATTCCCTCGTCAACTTAGAGCCACCAACACGTTTTCTGGCGCCGTTGCCGGGGAAAACCGAATTGCTTCTGCAAGGGGAGTCTCTCACACCCAATCTCTTTACTTTGTTATTTGTCTTGCTTAGTTTATTTTTATTTAGTCTTGTTTGCTCTCTTTATCAAAAACACAAAAAAATTAGTTACTTGTTTAATTCAGTTTGATTTTGTTTTTCAAAATGAGTACTCCTGAGAACACTAAGTTGTGTGACTTCACTAGCACAAACAACAATGATTTCATATGCACTCCTATTGCTCCACCTGCTTCTACAGCAGAATTTTATGAAATTAAACCTGCTCTATTAAATCTTGTTATGAAAGAGCAATTTTCTGGTGTTAGTACTGATGATGCTGCTGCCCATCTTAATAACTTTGTTGAACTTTGTGAAATGCAAAAGTATAAGGATATGGATGGGGATATTATAAAACTGAAACTTTTTCCTTTCTCCTTGAGAGGAAGAGCTAAAGAATGGTTGCTTTCTTTGCCTAGAAATAGTATTATTCTTGGACAAAATGCAAAGATGCTTTCATAGGGAAATATTATCCTCCTGCTAAGATTATATCCTTGAGAAGTAGCATTATGAATTTTAAACAACTTGATAATGAACATGTTGCTCAAGCTTGGGAAAGAATGAAATCTTTGGTGAAGAATTGTCCCACTCATGGACTGACTACTTGGATGATCATCCAAACCTTTTATGCAGGATTAAATTTTTCCTCAAGGAACTTATTGGATTCAGCCTCTGGAGGAACCTTTATGTCCATCACTTTAGGTGCAGCAACAAAGCTACTTGATGATATGATGATCAACTATTCCGAATGGCACACCGAAAGAGCTCCTCAAGGTAAGAAGGTAAATTCTGTTGAAGAAACCTCCTCTTTGAGTGATAAGATTGATGCTATTATGTCTATGCTTGTGAATGGTAGATCTCATGTTGATCCTAATAATGTTCCTTTAGCTTCATTGGTTGCTCAAGAAGAGCATGTTGATGTAAACTTCATTAAAAACAACAACTTCAACAACAATGCTTATAGGAATAATTTTGGTAGCAACAATATAAGCCTTATCCTTCAAATGGTTATGGCAATTCTTATGGTAATTCCTACAGCAACAATAGAAGTGTGTCCTCTGATCTTGAAGCTATGCTTAAAGAATTTATTAGCACACAAAAAGCTTTCAATAAAACTGTTGAGGAAAAGTTTGAAAAAATTGATGATCTTGCTCTAAAGTTGATAGTCTTGCTCATGATGTTGAAATTCTAAAACTGAAAGTTATGCCTAATGAAGTTAAAGATACTAAGTCATTTGCTACAGCAAATGCCATCCAAGTTCGAATTGATAATAATATTAGGATGTTGGCTGAATTGCATGCTAGGTGGGAAAAAGAGGAAGAACTTGAAAAAGAGAATAGTATAGTTAGAGTTTGTACTATCACCACCACTAGTAATGCTAATGTTTCACATGCTAGTAAGCCTCCTACTATTGATGGTAATGTTATTGGTGTTGGTAATGTCTCTACTACTTCTGCAAAGCGTTTGAAATTGCCTAAAACTGCTGAAACTTTTTCTGATAAAAGTGCTGAAATTTTTCAAACTATTGGAGACAATGGTTCCACCACCATTGACAATAATGATTTTGATTTTGATGATTGTAACATCTCTGAAGTTATTATGTTCTTGCAAAAATTAGCTAGAAGTCCCAATGCTAGCACTATTAATTTGGCTTTTACAAAGCATATTACAAATGCTCTTTTGCAAGCTAGGGAGGAGAAGTTGAAACTTAAAGCTTCTATTCCTAGGAAATTAGAAGATGGTTGGGAACCCATCATTAAGGTAAAGGTGAATGATTTTGATTGCAATGCCTTGTGTGATCTTGGTGCAAGTATTTCGTTTTGCCCAAGAAGCTTTATGATATTCTTGATTTGCCACCTTTGGAACATTGTTATTTGGATGTTTTTCTCGCTGATAATGCTATGAAGAAACCTTTGGGGCGAGTTAATGATGTTTTTATTACAGTAAACAATAACCTTGTCCCCGTTGATTTTATTGTTATGGATATTGAATGCAATGCATCTTGTCCTATTGTTTTGGGAAGACCTTTTCTTCGAACTGTTGGTGCCATCATTGATATGAAAGAAGGTAATATAAGGTACCAATTTCCTCTCAAGAAAGGTATGGAACACTTCCCTAGGAAGAGAATGAAGTTACCTTTTGACTCTATTGTTAGAGCAAGTTATGATGTTGATGCTTCTTCTCTTGACAACACTTGATTTTCACTTTCTGCGCCTAGCTGAAAGGCGTTAAAGAAAAGCGCTTATGGGAGACAACCCATCGTTTTTATTTGCTGTTATTTTTGTTTTCTTTGAGTCAAGGAGTTTTGTTACTTCTGTAGCAACTCCTTTGTATCTTTATTTTATCGCAATGTTGTGCCAAGTAAAGTTCTATATTGAAAGTTGATGCAAGATTTGGATTTCTGCGCAGTGACAGATTTTTAGCTGTCACGGATTTGAGCTTATCTCCCTGTAGAAAATTCAAAAAATTCTGAAAAAATCACGCATATTCCTGAGATATGTACGCAACTTTCATTATTTTAGGCCAGATCCATCTGAGCAACTTAAGTGCCTCGAAAAAATTCGTCATTCCAGACTGTTCTGTTTTTGACAGATTCTGCCTTTTGTTTTGCATTCGCTCTTTTACTGTGTTTGTGTGGATTTCTTTGCTCCACAAAGCATTGGTGGCTGTAGCTAATGTCCAGAAGCTTTGGGATTGATTGTATCATTACAGAATATGAGAATTTTTGATTATGCACTAACCCTCTAATGAGAACTGTCTTGAGTTTGGTGTGAAGGAAGTTTTCAAGGATCAAGCGAGAAGGGTGATATTATGTGATCAAGAAGAGTGAAAAGCCTAAGCTTGGGGATGCCCCCGTGGTTCATCCCAACCATATTCAGAGAGACTCAAGCGTCTAAGCTTGGGGATGCCCAAGGCATCCCCTTCTTCATCAACAAACTTATCAGGTCATCTCTAGTGAAACTATATTTTAATTCTTTCACATCTTATGCGCTTTACTTGGAGCGTCTGTGTGTTTTTATTTTTGTTTTTGTTTGAATAAATTCGGATCCTAGCAATCCTTGTGTGGGAGAGAGACACGCTCCGCTTTTTCATGTGAATACTCATGTTCTTCACTTATATTTGTTGAGTATTCTTAACTAGCTACTGCAGTGCTTTTAGCTCCTGTTTTTCATGCATCTCTTCGAGCTGTTAGCACTTGTTTATAAATACTCTCTTGCTGCATTATATTATCATTTGGAGAGTTTATGTTTAAATAAATTGATTGGTGTTTGTTTGGAAGAAAGAAAATGCTACATGTAGTAGTTGGTATTGGAAAAGACATATGCATTCTTGTAGATCATTGTCTTGTTTCGATTTGATGCTTTGCAATTGTTTTGAGCTCTCAAGTAGATCATGTTTAAGCTCTTGCATCATGTAGTTAAAGCCTAGTAGTGGAGAACTACCGTAGAGCTTGTTGAGACTTGGGATGCATATTTGTTCTCTCTAAGGTCTAGATATTTTCTGGTAAAATGTTTGAGCAACAAGGAAGACAGTGTAGAGTCTTATAATACTTGCAATATGTTTTTATGTGATTCTTGCTGTACCGGTTTATACTTGTGTTTGCTTCAAACAACCTTGCTAGCCTAAACTCTGTACTGAGAGGGAATGCTTCTCGTGCATCCAAAACTTGAGCCAAAACCCATGCCATTTGTGTCCACCATACCTACCTACTATGTGGTATTTCCTGCCATTCCAAGTAAATATTTCATGTGCTACCTTTAAACTATTCAAAACTTTATTACTCCTTATTTGTGTCAATGTTTTATAGCTCATGAGGAAGTATGTGGTGTTTTATCTTTCAATCTTGTCATTTACTTCTGACAGACTTTCACCAATGGACTAGTGGCATATACATCCGCTTATCCAATAATTTGCAAAAAGAGCTGGCAACGGGGTGCCCAGCCCCAATTAATTACAACTTTCATTAATAATTCTCTTCACATGTTTTGCCCTGATTTATCAGTAAGCAACTTAATTTGCAATAGACACTCCTCCATGGTATGTGAATGTTGGAAGGCACCCGAGGATTCGGTTAGCCATGGCTTGTGTAAGCAAAAGGTTGGGAGGAGTGTCATCTATAAAGAAACTAAAATACATGTGTAAACAAAAGAGAAGAGGGATGATCTACCTTGCTGGTAGAGATAACGTCCTTCATGGGAGCCGCTCTTGAAAGTCTGGTTGACAAGGGGGTTAGAGTGCCCACTACCATTCGTTGACAACAACAAACACCTCTCAAATACTTATTTTGTGCTCTCTATATGCTTTCGAAAACTTAAAAAGCTCTAGCACATGATTTAATCCCTGCTTCCCTCTGCGAAGGGCCTATCTTTTACTTTATGTTGAGTCAGTTTACCTACTCCTTTCTATCTTAGAAGCAAACACTTGTGTCAACTTTGTGTGCATTGATTCTTACATATTTACTTATTGCACTTGTTATATTGCTTTATGTTGACAACTATCCATGAGATATACATGTTACAAGTTGAAAGCAAATGCTGAAACTTAATCATCCTTTGTGTTGCTTCAATGCCTTTTACTTTGAATCTATTGCTTTATGAGTTACCTCTTATGCAAAACTTTTTGATGCTTGTCTTGAAAGTACTATTCATGAAAAGTTTTTGCTTATATGATTCATTGTTTACTCTTTATCTATTTGTTAGCAAACTATAGATCATTGCTTTGAGTCACTTCATTCATGACATGAGCCTTGCAATATATTGATCAAGATTGTGTGAAAGCATGTCTCCTCAGAAATTATTTGTTGTTATCGTTTTACCTACTCGAGGACGAGTAGAACTAAGCTTGGGGATGCTTGATACGTCTCCAACGTATCCATAATTTCTGCTGTTCCATGCTTATATTATACCATTTGCTACATGTTTTATATACACTTCGTATCACTTTTATGCATTTTCTGGGACTAACCTATTAACAAGATGCCACAGTGCCAGTTCCCTGTTTTCTGCTGTTTTTGGTTTCAGAAAGTTACTTCTGGAAATATTCTCGGAATTGCACGAAACAAAAGGCCAGTCCCTATTTTTCCAGCACGTACACGGAGTCCGAAGGAGAGACGAAGAGAGCCACGAGGTGGCCAAACCACCTGGCGGCGCGGCAGGGGCCCACCGCGCCGCCTGTGGTTTGGGCCCCTCGGGGGTCCGCCGACATCGCCCCTTCGCCTATTTATTCCCCGAGACGTGAAAACCCTAAAACACCGAGCCTTTCATCCAGAACATATTCGCTGCCGCCGCCGTCGTCAACCCTAACTCGGGGGGTTCTGAAGCTCTTCCCGGCACCCTGCCGGAGAGGGGAATCATCACCGGAGGGCTCTACATCGCCATGCCCGCCTCCGGAGTGATGCGTGAGTAGTTCATCCTTGGACTATGGGTCCATAGCAGTAGCTAGATGGTTGTCTTCTCCACTTGTGCCATCATGTTTAGATCTTGTGAGCTGCCTATCATGATCAAGATCATCTTATTGTAATGCTACATGTTGTGTTTGCTGGGATCTGACTTATATTGATACCTATGTGGAGCTGAATATTATATTATCATGTCTATGTCATTTGTGATCTTGCATGCTCTCCGTTACTTGTTGAAGCCTTGGCCAAGTGAATACTTGTAACTCCAAGAGGGGGTATTTATGCATGATAGTTGGGTTCAACCTCTATTTAACCTGGGATAGTGACAGCAAGTTCTAAGGTTGTAGATGTGTTGTTGCCACTAGGGGTAAAACAGCAATGCTTTATTCAAGGATGAATGTATTGTTTACATTACGCACATTACTTAATGCAATTGTCTGTTGCTTGCAACTTAATACTGGAAGGGGTACGGATGTTAACCGGAAAGTGGACTATTTAGGCATAGATGCATGCTGGATAGCGGTCTATGTACTTTGTCGTAATGCCCAAATGAATCTCATAGTAGACACCACAGCTCACACATGCATGTTATATGCACTTATCAATTGTCAATTGCCCAGCTGTAATTTGTTTACCCAGCATGTTAGTTATCTTATTGGAGAGACACCACTAGTGAACTGTGGACCCCGGTCCATTCTTTTACATCTGAAATACAATCTACTGCAATCATTGTTCTCTACTGTTTTATGCAAACAAACATCATTTCCATTCGATACGTTTAACCCTTTGTTTTCAGCAAGCCGGTGAGATTGACAACCTCACTGTTAAGTTGGGGCAAAGTAATTTGATTGTGTTGTGCAGGTTCCACGTTGGCACCGGAATCCCTGGTGTTGCGCCGCACTACACTCCTTCACCAACACCTTCGAAGCAAACCTCGTTTTCCTACTGGTTCGATTAAACCTTGGTTTCATACTGAGGGAAAACTTGCTGCTGCACTCATCATACCTTCCTCTTGGGGTTCCCAACTGACGTGTGACGTACAAGCATTGTTTCTGGCACTGTTGCCGGGGAGATATTCCCTCGTCAACTTAGAGCTAGCAGTACCGAGATGTATACCTATGTCAGACGCGCACCCAATATATATATATTATATAGGATGTAGTACTCACGCCTTCGACCGTGAGATCATATTTAATTGCTATTTCTGGAAGGTACTTTGATTGCATCAAACGTCGCTCCTTATATAGGGTGACAATAAAGGCGTCCCTCTCGGGTATCCGAAAGAAATATGTTGAGTCATATGATCAAGAGCGGGATTTACCAATCCACATAGCAGGATAGATACTCTGGACCCACTCGGTGAGATTGCATCAATGAGCTTGCAAGCATGTGACTAGGTCACGAGGATGTAATATCACAGACGAGTAAAGATAGTATTGTCAATGACGAGATCAAGCTAGGTATCAGGATACCGTAGAACGAGTCTCAGACAAACTAAGTATTGCCAGACAAAAGGTTTGAGACTTGACGTCTAAGGTTCAAACGACAAAGATATTCGTGGACGCACAGGGGCTATCATGGTATCCAGATCCCTCTGTTAGTCATTGTTCGGAGAACGGATCTCGATCATGTCTGGAGTGATCCTAAACCGTAGGGTGGCACACTTAAGGGTAGGCGACGTTTATTTAGATTGGACGCAGAAGAGAAAATAGAGAGAAGAACACCAGAAGTGTTCCGGGACATATCCGATGGAGTTCGGAGGGCAACGAAATGGTTTTTGGAGCCAGAAAAAAATAGATAATATGTATTTAATATTAATTAGTGTAATTAATAGTTAAATATATTTTATTTATTTTCAAATTTTTAAAGGCAACCCATTTTAAATGGGCCTTGACCAAAGGGAAAAGGCCCATAAGGGGGGAAACTTCCCCCCTTGGTGCGGTTTGGGAGGGGGCTGTGATGGCGTTAATCACACGCTCGTTGGGAGACCCCAAGAGGAATGTATGATGCAGTTCAGCAGCAAGTTTTCCCTCAGAAAGAAACCAAGGTTATCGAACCAGTAGGAGCAGCAACTCTTCTGAAGGTTGTTGGTGGCGCCGTTACTCGATCACCAACGCGGAACCTGCACACAACACAATCAAACTACTTTGCCCCAACGAAACAGTGAGGTTGTCAATCTCACCGGCTTGCTGAAAACAAAGGATTTAAACGTATGGTGTGGAAAATGATGTTTAATTGCAGAGAATGAAAAAGGAACAGTTTGCAGTTTGTGGTGGTTTAATCAGTGTAAAGGAATGGACCGGGGTCCACAGTTCACTAGTGGTGTCTCTCCATAAAAGATAACTAACATGTTGGGTGAACAAATTACAGCTGCGCAATTGACAAATAGTGAGCGCATGACAATGCATATACATGACATGATAACTACTATGATATTTAATTGGGCATTACGACAAGATACATAGACCGTTATCCAACAGCATCTATGATTAATAATCCACCGCGGGTTGTCATCCGAGTCCCCCGTTGGTATTAAGTTGCAAGCAACGGATAATCGCGTTAAGTAAAGCGCGTAATGTAAACAAACACATATGCCCGTGGACATAGCATCATTAGGTTATCCCTAGTGGCAACAGCACATCCACAACCTTAGAACTTTCTGTCACTGTCCCAGATAAAATGGAGGCATGAACCCACTATCTAGCATAAATACTCTCTCTTGGAGTTACAAGCATCTACTTGGCCAAAGCATCTACGAGTAACGGAAAGCATGCAAGATCTTAAATAACATATAAGATAAATTGATAATCAACTTGACATAGTATTCAATATTCATCGGATCTCAGCAAACACAACATTTAGCATTACAATAATATGATCTTGATCATGTAGGGCAGCTCACAAGATCTAAACATGATGGCACAAAGTGGAGAGACAACCATCTAGCTACTGCTATGGACCCGTAGTCCAAGGATGAACTACTCACGCATCACTCGGAGGCAGGCATGGCGATGTAGAAACCTCCAGTGACGATTCCCCTCTCCGGCAGGGTGCCGGGAAGAGGTTCTGAACCCTCCCGAGCTTGGGTTGACGGCGGCGGTGTCTCTGAAACTTTTCGTGGATATTTGCTCAGGCACTTAGGGTTTCGCGTCGGGGGGAATAAGTAGGCGAAAGGGCGGCGGCTGGAGACCCCCGAGGGGCCCACACCACCCTAGGGCGCGGCAGAGGGGGCCCCGCGCCCTAGGTGCGTGTGGCCACCTCCTGGCTCTCCTCTGTTGCTCCTTCGGTCCTTCAGGCGTGTTCTGGAAAAATAGGGACCCCCGTGTAGTTTCGTCCAATTCCGAGAATATTTCCAGACTAGCTTTTCTGGAATACAAAAACAACAGAAACAGGAACTGGCACTTCGGCATCTTGTTAATAGGTTAGTCCCAAAAAATGTATATAAGTGATATAAAGTAGATGCAAAACATGTAGCAATTGGTATAAAACAAGCATGGAACATCAAAAATTATAGATACGTTTGAGACGTATCAGCATCCCCAAGCTTAGTTCCTACTCGTCCTCGAGTAGGTAAACGATAAAAACAAAATAATTTTTTAGGTGACATGCTACCATCATAATCTTGATCATATAATATTGCAAGGCACATGTAAATGAATGAAGTGATCCAAGTCAATGGTCTATAATTTGCTACCAAATAGATAATGAGTAAACAATGAATCACACAAGCTAAACGTTTTCATCAATAGTACTTTCGAGACAAGCATCAAACAGTTTTGCATAAGTGTTAACTCATAAAGCAATAGTCTCTAATAAAAGGTATTTAATCAACACAAAGGAAGAATTAAGTTTCAGCATTTGCTTCAACTTTCAACATATTTATCTCATGGATATTGTCAACACAAAGTAGTATAACAAGTCCAATACGTTGCATATAATGTATGTTGTAACAAAGTTGACACTAGTGTTTGCTTGTGGAAGACAGAAAGAATAGGAAAACTGACTCAACATAAAAGTAAAAGAAAGGCCCTTCGCAGAGGGAAGCAGGGATTAAGTCATGTGCTAGAGCTTTTAGGTTTTTGAAAGCATATAGAGATTGCATAAAATATTTGATACTCCTCCCAACCTTGCTAACACAAGCCATGGCTAACCGAATCCTCGGGTGCCTTCCATCAATCACATACCATGGAGGAGTATCTATTTTTGAGAGGTGTTTGTTAATTGTCAACGAATGGTAGCGGGTGAGAACAGTATTCTACCTGTCAAACGGACTTTTAAGAGCGGCTCCCATTAAGGACGTTATTTCTACCAGCAAGGCAGATCATCCCTCTTTCTCTTTGGTTTACACACATTCAGTTATTTCACTGTTTGTCATTGCTTACTGATGAATCAGGGCAAAAGTGTGAAGAGAATTAATTGGTTAAAATTGTAATTAATTGGGAATGGACACCCTGTTGCCAGCTCTTTTTGCAAAATTATTGGATAAGCGAATGTATATGCCACTAGTCCAGGTGTAAAAGTCCATTCAACAAATAGAATAAAGAATAACCACACTAATTACTCATGAGCTAGTAAACATTGACACAAAAAGGGAATAATAACATTTTGAATAATTTAAAGGTAGCACATGAAAAATTTACTTGGAGTGGCAAGGAAATACCACATATAGATAGTTATGGTGGACACAAATGGCATGGATTTTGGCTCAAGGATTTGGATGCACGAGAAGCATTCCCTCTCCGTACAGAGTTTAGGCTAGCAAGGTTATGTAAGCAAACAAGAATATCAACCCGTACACCAAGTTTTATATGACAAACATATTGCAAACGTTATAAGACTTCATACCGTCTTCCTTGTTAACCAAACCCTGTTATTAGTGAAAGGGCATTTCATGATCCCTCGTTGTTTTGTGTGTTAGGCAACAACACTAGCGATAATTTAACCATGCTTAAGTGATGCAGGATTTAAGGAAAATCTTATAAGCATCAAACTCCAAAAAGATGTGAGAAAAGAAGCTCGTGTGTTGCTCTGGCAAAACCGGATATTTTAGGCCGGACATTTGAATTATGGGCCGGATATTCTGGCCCCCAGGAAATTTCTGCCAAGAATCAGCTGCCAGACGTTTGTGCGAGTGTCTGGCTAAACCGGACATTTGGGCCGGATTATTCATATTCTCGGCCGGATATTCCGGCCCCCAGGGATTTTCTGCTAAGGACCAGAGAACAACCAGATGTGCGTTCGTCTGCCAAAACCGGATATTTGGGGCCGGACATTTCAATATCTGGGCCGGATATTCCGGGGGGGCGGATATTCCGGCCCCCACTCAAGCCGGATATTCCGGCCCCCTGAAGACTTGCAACGGCTAGATTTGGGAGGGGTATAAATACCCCTCCACCTACCTCCAGCAGAGGAGCTCGACCAGAATCTCTTGCCCCCCCATTGTTGCAAGACCAAAGCTCATCAATCTCCCAATCCCTCCACCCAAACTCACTCATACTTGGAGGATTGAAGGAGAAGGCCCGGATCTACAACTCCACCGAAGCGTTCTTCATTTCCCCCTCATTCACTTGAGGGATTTGAGCCTAGGGTTTCCACTAGGAAAACCTAGGCATCTTGTTGTTCTCACTTGCTTGTTACTTTTGTGTAGCAGGTGTTGTTGGTGATTGAGAGCCCCCAATCCTTTTGTGGGTTGAGCCTCAAGTTGTTGTAACGAGCTTTTGTGCTCCGGATTCCGCTTTGGAGGATTCCGATAAAGAAAGGTGGACCGAGCTTTTGTGCGAGGTTCATCGGAGAATAGGGTGAAGCCTTTTGTGGCATCTTGAGTTTGAAGCTCACACCCCTCCAACGAGACGTACTCCCCTAAAAAGGAGGAACTCGGGAATACATCCTTGTCTCCGCGTGCTTTCCTATCGGTTAATCCTTTCTAGTTATTTACTACTTGTATCTTATCTTGTTTAGACTTAACTTGTCATATAGGTAAATTCACCATAGTTGCATATCTAGAGAATTTACCTTTTAGTCAAGCCTTAATCGAAAAAGAATTAGAAATTGGAGTAGCACCTATTCACCCCCCCCCCTCTAGGTGGCCATACGATCCTTTCAATTGGTATCAGAGCCTCGGCTCTTTATTCGGGCTTAACCGCCTAAGAGAAATATGGCCCTCGACGAACATGGGAATGAGATACCCGATGACACCATCGTTCCCACTTCTGTTTCCGTGGAGGACTTCACTTCCATGAAGTCCTCTATGGATACTCAAATGGGAGAGTTGCGCAAAATGTTAGAGCAACTCATGGTGGCAAAGGGTATCGACTCCTCCCTAACTCCGGAGGCTCCTCCTAAGGAGAAGCCCTCGGATGTAAGTGTCGAAGAGAAAGTGGGGGTGAACTCAAATAAAAATGAATCCTCACCTAAAACACCTAATGGGAAGGGAGAGCATGCTAGAGTTCCTTTTGCATACTCTCCCGACCTACCCGTGCCTCATCCTCCTATTCACTTAAGAGGAGCTCCACCTAGTCTTAATGCATCTTCCTTTACCCGTTGGCAATCTTCTATGAAATCTCACTTGAAAAGTGGTTGCATAGGTCTTTGGAAGATCATTGTTGATGGATTCAAGCCGGTGGATGAAAATGACTTGACAAGGAAAGAAGAAGTTGAAGCTCAACTAAATTCCACCGCTCTTGATGTGATCCGTGTTGCCGTGGGTGAAAAGAACATCCATCACATTGAAGATTGCACCACCGCCAAGGAAGCATGGAACAATCTCACGGAGGTGTTTGTTGGAAATGAGAGCATGAGAAGAAATAGATATGAAGCCATGAGCAATCAAATTGAAGGCTTCTACAAGAAAGATGATGAAACTCATGAGGAGATGTATCAAAGGCTCAAGGCTCTTGCTACCGCATTTAGAGACCTTGGTGCTAAACATGTGGATGATACTTACATCAAGAGGAAGTATGTGAATGCCCTCATGCCGTTTGAAGAGAACGACTTGAATAGTCTCCAAGGGAAGCACAACTATGACCTCTTGACCTCAAATGAAGTCATGCAAGAGATGCAATCTTACAAGGTCCGAGCTCAAATTGCTAGAGACTCTCGTGCCCGAGCTCTTGGAATGGCCCAAAGTTCCTCACTTGCTTTGAAGGCCAAGGTTGTGGAACTAGATGAAGACCAAGATCATGAAGAGGGAAGTTACTTGGCACCCGAGGAACTCAAGGGTGCTCATAGAGATTATGTGGCTCTCATGGCGAAGGACTTTTGGAAAAATCCATCTAAAGCTAAAGCTTATGTGGATAAAAAGCATAAAGCAAGAGGCTACAAGGAAGGCAACCCAAAAATGAAGACTTGCTTCAATTGTCAAGATCAATTCCACTATGTTGCCAAATGCCCTTACAAGAACCGTGAAGAACATGGAGGAAGACTCATTCGCAAGGAAGCGTCAAGTTCTTCTCCCACGAAGCCTTACTTCAAGAAGTTCAATCCCAACAAGAAGCTACCTTCCAAGGTGTTGGTGGTGAGAGAGGAATATATGTCCGGGGATGAGAGTGATGAAGAAGAAACAACCACAAGTGAAGTGGCCGCTTTAGCCATTGCTTCATCGACAACCCCTTCTCTCTTTGAATCCCCCAATGATAATGTCACCACCAAATCCGCTACGTGTCTCATGGCCAAGCTCTCCGAGGTATCACCTTCCCTTCCTCCTAAGACTATGAATGAAATGCATGAATTTATGAGTCTTAGAGTTAAGGAAGAAAATGTTGCTTTGGATTTCTTGATGACTAACTTGCAAGGTGAAAGCAAGATTCGGCTTGAGATTCTTATGAGTCAATATGGCATCGCACAAGATCTCCTTAAAGAAAAGGGGAGACTAGAAAGAGAATATGCTAATGAGATCGCTTCCCTTACCGAGGCGATTGAGGAAGAGCATGAACTTCGAGTTTCTCTTGAGGAGAAGCTTGAGAATCTTGATGAATCTCAAAATGAAACTCTTTCTAAGATCATTAAAGAACGTGACCATGCTATTGCTAAATACAATGTTTTAGAGAAACAAAAGGTCGTATTTGGTGTTGGTCATAATAGACTAGCCGATGAGTTAGGGTCGCTCACCAAGGCTCACAAGGCCTTGGAGAGTGAACACTCTATTCTCACCAAGTCTTTTGAACAACTTCAAATACAATCTACTAAAATTGATGAACCTAGCTCCTCTACTTGCTCTTGTGATCATGCAAATATCATTGAGGAAAATGCTAGGTTGAAGAATGAACTTGCCAAGGCCTCTAGCCCTCAAGGTGAGAAACCTCTTTATGAGCTCTTGCAAGCGCAAAAGCCTCACATAGGGAAAGAGGGTCTTGGTTATGTTGCCAAGAAGAAGAAGAAGAACACGAACAAGAAGAATGCCAAGCCCGCACAAGCAAAAGAGACTACCATTGCGAGTGGTGATGCCACAAGGGGCAATGCCACTCACAATGACTTTGCGGGAAAATACAACCCTTCATATGTTCTTATGAAATCTATAGATGGTTGTGTTTTTGCTAAATATGTTGGCACTTCATATGGAGATGATTATCACTATGCTATTTGGGTTCCAAAGACCCTTGTGACTAACAAAAGAGGACCCATTTCACAATGGGTACCTAAAACAAAGACTTGATTCTTTGTAGGACTTTTCTTCCGGTGGATCTTCATGGCTCATTGATAGTGGGTGCTCTTCTCACATGACCGGAAGCAAAGAAGTAGTAAAGGGCCTATTGAATCAATTACTCACATTTTCTCATGTCACCGTCGGGAATAATGCAAGACTTAAGGTATTGGGATATGGCAATGTAGTGATCACTCCGGAGTTATCCATTGAGAAGGTCCTACTTGTTGAATCTCTCTCATATAATTTACTTTCCGTTGGTCAATTATGCAATGTCGGTTACACCGTTATCTTTAATAAACACCACGTGACCATCCTTTTCACTCAAACTCTTAAAGTAGCCTTTGTTGGATTTCGTGTAAACGGTTTGTATGTGGTCGATTTCTCGAAAGAGACCACTCAAATCGCCACGTGTCTAATGGCTAAATCCGACAAGGGTTGGCTTTGGCATCGCCGGCTAGGCCATGTCGGTATGAGAAATTTGCAAACTCTTGTGAAGGGTGGACACGTGGTAGGACTAACCGATGTTAATTTTTCCAAAGATCGTCCTTGTAGTGCTTGCATAGCCGGAAAGATGCATGAAAAGAATCACCCAAGAAGAGCATTATCTCCACTGAGAGGCCTTTGGAGCTCCTTCATATGGATCTCTTTGGGCCTCCCACATATGATAGTCTTGGTGGCAAGAAATATTGTTTGGTGATTGTGGATGATTATACAAGATATTGTTGGACTTTCTACCTCAAGAGGAAGAGTGAAACTCAAAAGATATTCATTGACTTTGCAACCTTAGTTCAACGCCAATATGACTCCAAGATTTTAGCAATAAGAAGTGACAATGGTACGGAGTTCAAGAATTACACTATGGATGATTTCCTAAGTGGGGAGGGCATTCAACACCAATATTCCGCTGCTTATACTCCTCAACAAAATGGTGTCGCCGAAAGGAAGAACCGCACTCTTATTGATATGGCAAGAACTATGTTGGCCGAATTTCGTTCCCCATATAACTTTTGGGCCGAAGCCATCAATACCGCTTGCCACTACTCCAACCGGCTCTTCTTTCGTCCTCTCATGAAAAAGACACCATATGAACTCCTTATCGGTAAAAAGCCAAATGTCTCTTACTTTCGCGTATTTGGATGCAAATGCCATGTTTACATTAAAGGTTGCCCAATTGCTAAATTTGAATCTAGAACTTTTGATGGTATTTTTGTTGGATATGCCGCAAACTCCCACACTTATAGGGTCTACAACATATCCACCGGATGTGTTGAAGAATCTATGAATGTGGAGTTTGTCGAGGATAATGGCTCCCAAGCGGAGCATATTGATCATGATAATGTAGGTGATGTACCTCCACCTCAAGCCATAAGAACTATGGGCATAGGGGAACTTATTCCTATTGAAGAACCTATTATGGACACTCAAGAAGAAGGAACAAGTTCTACTCAAGTTGAACCATCCACCTCAACCATTGATCAACAAGCTATACAAGAACAAGATCATGATAGTCATCCACATGAGCAAGATAATGGTCAAGACCCACCCAACTCTAGTGGAAACCAAGAACATGATGAACCCCCATCTCCAAGAACTCCACTTCGGGTTGACCATGAACAAGATGAAGGAAATGATGAAGATGTTCGTGTTGGTGAAACAATTGGTCAAGCCATAGAACGCCGAGTCATTCGGCGTGCATCAACATTGGATCATCTCCAACACTACAAAGAAAATATCCTTGGGAGTATTCGTAAGGGTGTGTCCACACGTAATCAATTAACTAACTTTTGTGGTCATGTCTCTTGTTTGTCTAGCTTAGAACCTCTCAAGGTATATGATGCTCTTGAAGACATGGATTGGGTTGCGGCCATGCATGAAGAATTGAACAATTTCGAGCGCAACAAAGTATGGTCATTAGTTGAAAGACCCAAAGACACATCACATAATGTCATTGGAACCAAGTGGATATTCAAGAACAAGCAAGACTCACATGGTCAAGTCATTCGCAACAAAGCAAGATTGGTTGCACAAGGCTACACCCAAATCGAAGGAGTCGACTACGGTGAAACTATGCCCCCGTTGCTAGACTTGAATCCATTCGTTTACTAATTGCCTATGCATCTACTCATAATATTACTTATATCAAATGGATGTTAAAAGTGCTTTCTAAATGGTCCACTAAGTGAATTAGTGTATGTTAAACAACCTCCGGGTTTTGAAGACCCTAACTTTCCTAACCATGTCTACTTACTACATAAGGCCCTTTATGGGCTCAAGCAAGCTCCACGTGCTTGGTATGATCATCTCAAGGAGTTCTTAGTAGACCATGGTTTTGAAATTGGGGTAATCGATCCCACCTTTTTCACAAAAAGGATAAATGGAGAGCTTTTCGTATGCCAAATATATGTTGATGATATTATCTTTGGTTCTACTAACCATGAATTTAGTGATCAATTCTCTAAGCTAATGACCAAGGAATTTGAGATGTCCATGATGGGTGAATTGAAGTATTTTCTTGGCTTTGAAATCCACCAATATAGTGAAGGAACATTCTTATGTCAAGCCAAGTATATTCAAGACATGCTCAAGAAATTTGATATGAACAACGCCAAGCCATATAAGTTTCCCATGGACTCTAAGGCGGATCTACACTTAGATCCGAAGGGTAAGGAAGTTGATCCCAAGCTTTATCGTTCTATGATTGGATCTTTACTTTACCTTTGTGCATCTAGACCGGATATTATGTTTAGTGTGGGTATGTGTGCAAGATTCCAATCAAGTCCTAAGGAAAGTCATGAAACCGCGGTTAAAAGGATTCTAAGATACTTGATAGATACTCCTAACTATGGTCTTTGGTACCCCCATGGGACAAGCTTTGATCTTGTAGGTTATTCGGATGCGGATTGGGCGGGTTGCAAAATGGATAGAAAATCAACTTCGGGTACTTGCCAATTCCTTGGTAGGTCTCTTGTGAGTTGGTCTTCCAAGAAGCAAAATTGTGTGGCCTCGTCCTCCACCGAAGCCGAATACATTGCCGCCGGAAGTTGTTGTGCACAATTATTATGGATGAGGCAAATTTTAAAGGATTATGGTGTCATTTGTGACAAAGTGCCTCTTTTATGTGACAATGAAAGTGCCATCAAAATTGCTCACAATCCGGTACTTCATGGGAAGACCAAGCATATTGAGATCCGGTATCATTTTATTCGAGATCATGTTGAAAAGGGTGATATTGCAATCAACTATGTCAACACCAAGCATCAACTCGCCGATATGTTCACAAAGCCTCTTGGTGAAGCAAGATTCAAGGAGTTGAGAGGAGAACTAAATGTGGTGGACATAAGCAATTGGACTTAGTGGACTTCTTGCATACCTACCCATATTAGACAATAGTAATTTGGTTTGGGTGTAGGCATGGACATTGGGGGAGTGCGGTTCTAATCCATTGGTCTATCCCTCCCCCCATTATGCCGATAGCAAGAACTCATTTTGCCTCTATATTTTCATTTTATGAATTGTGAGCTTAAATGACGAGTAGTGGCCGTGAACCCAAGATACATCTTCGCGGTGTCACACCACAAACTCATATATGGTGGCCTAGGCCACCGCCCTCTTCTTTATGAAGAGTTGGTTCTTGTGGACTTTATTTGCAAATCATTTGGAGTTTTTGGTCCTTTTCGTTGGTTTTATGGAAAACACACTCAACTTGGCATTTCCTTGTTCGTTTCTTGCAAGTTTGAGCGTGAAGTACCAATATCAGTTTGGCTCTCTAATCCTAAGCCTCTCTCATCTAAAAACATGTCTTTTCTTGCACACAAGTCCACCTTTCATCTGAGTGTTTTGGCTCCAGCAGGCCCCGGATTATTCAGCCTTTTTGGGCCGGAATATCCGGGGGGACGGAATATCCGCCCCATCGGGGGGCCGGAATATCCGGCCTAAGCAGTTGTCTTTTTTTTAAAAGGGGAATATCCGGGGTGGAGAGGGCTTCGTGCTCCTCATTTCCCCCGACCCCCTCACCTCAAAAACTGCTGCCTGCTGCCGCCCTGCCTCACCGGAGTCAAGTTGGACCACCGGAATATCCGGGGCCCCTCCGGATCTGATTCTCCATTCTTCCGGGCATCTTCTCCTCCAAGTGGTTCCTCAAATGGATGAGGGTAACTCTCTCACTTTCAAATCTAGGGTGTTCTTCATCCTCTCTTGATGTGGAGTTATTTTGTGCTAATACTTGGAGTAGATGATGCTAGTTGCTTTCCCTGTCATCTAGATACATTAGTTTTGGTACTCTTTTGTTCGATCTACTTTTAGACCTAGATGAATCAGATTTCTGGAGGCCGGAATATCCGGCCCTTGCTGGCCGGAATATCCGCCCCCCGGAATATCCGGCCCTCTCTGGACCGGAATATCCGGGGTCTGTATTTCAGATTCTTTTTAGGCCTAAGTAGTATCGACTAAGGGATTCCTTCTCTAATGTATTTAGTATTCCAGTCATAAACTTGTGTGTCCTTATCTATGCTATCCACCTATCTTCTTATTTCACAGGTGATTCGAGTACTCCGAAGAAATATCATCGCAAAAGGTACCTCAAGAAAAATGCAGAAGGTGTTTTCGTTGATGAGTCAGTTACTAGGCAGCAAGCTGCTGAGAAGAAATCTGAGAAATCAAGGGCTGAGGTTAAGAAGAGAAAGGGCAAAGCTGCTCGAACCGATTACAAGCTCTTGGATGCTGTTGACTACTCCGCCTTGCGTCAAGGAGATTGGTATGAATCTGAGGATAGAGATGAGGACATTGAGGACACAAACTTTTGGTGCACTCAACAAATGTACATTTACCGAGACATTTATCTCACCTTCGAGCATCCCATCCGTCTAATGCACTCAATTGACATGAATCGCTTCAAGGCCAAGGCAGAATTTTCCGATGCAGTGTATGTGACTCAGAAAATGGGACTTCATCGCCTCATGGGTATTCAATGTGACTACAATCCAACTATCCTTCAGCAGTTTTTCGCCACTCTAGTTATGAAAGGTGATGATGCTCTCACTATGAAGTGGATGACCGGGGCTATCTATTGTGAGGCTACCTTCTATGATTTCGCTAGGGTCCTCGGCTACAGGTTCAAGGGAGCAGCTCGTGCAGTGGGTCGTCGTCTTCACTCCCCGGGAAGGCCTAACAAGAACTTGTTGGCTGATCTCTATGGTCCCCGTGGTGTCATTGGTGAGGTCAAGGGCCTCCTCCCTCTCTATGATCTTCTTGTGCGCATTTTTCGTGAGAACATTGACCCAAGTGGTGGAAACCGAAATGCTATCCGAGGATGTCTAGTGGATCTCCTTCTTCATGCTCATGCTTGCTTTCAAAGTGAAGACTCCGAAGAGAATTTTAAAGTGGATGTGATGGATTATATCTTTCATGAGATGCATGATGCAATGGTTTCTCGATACTCAATTCCTTATGCTCCTTATATTATGCTGCTTATCAAGGACAAATTGGAGGACTATGACTTGTCTAGGGGCTGTGTGGAGCACAAGCCAAAGGGGTTCTATCTCAAAAAGATGCAGTCCACTCCTATTATCACTGATTCCTTTATGACTGATGCTCGCCGAAGTGGTAGCACTAGGCGTTTGAACACTGCTGCACCATCTATTGCCCCGGAGATTAAAAAGCTGAATTGGTTTCAGCGGAGCATGCTTTGCATGGGCATTGAAATCCGCAAGGAGCAATACACTGCCTACCGTGACCGCCATGACATGGCCCATGATCAGAAGCTTATTATTCACCATGTGTCAGGCTCAAAGGGTGCTCCCCCCAAGGCCTCAGCTCCCCTCTCATATAGTAAGTGGAATCGGTCAAAGGTTCCATGGGTTGACATGGAGACGGTCCTCTACTCTGACAGTGCTGCTGCTGCTAGTTCACCTCCACCTGCTGACAGTGATGATGATGCTGAAGCTGGTAGTGATGCTGCCTCCGAGGAGCGCGAGGATGAGGTTGAGGATGCGGAGTCCGGTTGAGCCTCCGGGACGTTTAGCCTCGCTCTTTTCCCTTTTTGGCGGTTCGATGCCAAAGGGGGAGAAGTAGTTCTATTTAGGTTCTCCGTGGGGTTTTGCATGGGTCGGACACAAGCATATGCCTTTATCATTTCTTAAGAGCTTGTGTCCATTTTTTCTTTTTTATCGAACTATTTGCTATTTGTATGCTATGTGTAAGCACTATGTCCTATGGTTCTTTGATGAGACATGGATTTCGGAATTATCTAGTTATGTTGTGGTTGAAATTATTTATGCAATGGTATGATCTTCAACTCAAAATTTCATCATATTCATATATATATATATCTTGTCTCATGCTTGTATCATGTTTCCCTACTATGAATGGTGAAGCTCTTTACCTATATGTTGTGCATTTGTATTCCAATGCAAACTACTTATATGCACACATTTAGGGGGAGCCTTTCTAATCTTTTTGGAAACTTGATGACATGGTTCGGTTACCTCTTTGCAAATCCTAGTGTTGTCATCTAACACCAAAAAGGGGGAGATTGAAAGGGCATTTCATGATCCCTCGTTGTTTTGTGTGTTAGGCAACAACACTAGCGATAATTTAACCATGCTTAAGTGATGCAGGATTTAAGGAAAATCTTATAAGCATCAAACTCCAAAAAGATGTGAGAAAAGAAGCTCGTGTGTTGCTCTGGCAAAACCGGATATTTTAGGCCGGACATTTGAATTATGGGCCGGATATTCCGGCCCCCAGGAAATTTCTGCCAAGAATCAGCTGCCAGACGTTTGTGCGAGTGTCTGGCTAAACCGGACATTTGGGCCGGATTATTCATATTCTCGGCCGGATATTCCGGCCCCCAGGGATTTTCTGCTAAGGACCAGAGAACAACCAGATGTGCGTTCGTCTGCCAAAACCGGATATTTGGGGCCGGACATTTCAATATCTGGGCCGGATATTCCGGGGGGGCGGATATTCCGGCCCCCACTCAAGCCGGATATTCCGGCCCCCTGAAGACTTGCAACGGCTAGATTTGGGAGGGGTATAAATACCCCTCCACCTACCTCCAGCAGAGGAGCTCGACCAGAATCTCTTGCCCCCCATTGTTGCAAGACCAAAGCTCATCAATCTCCCAATCCCTCCACCCAAACTCACTCATACTTGGAGGATTGAAGGAGAAGGCCCGGATCTACAACTCCACCGAAGCGTTCTTCATTTCCCCCTCATTCACTTGAGGGATTTGAGCCTAGGGTTTCCACTAGGAAAACCTAGGCATCTTGTTGTTCTCACTTGCTTGTTACTTTTGTGTAGCAGGTGTTGTTGGTGATTGAGAGCCCCCAATCCTTTTGTGGGTTGAGCCTCAAGTTGTTGTAACGAGCTTTTGTGCTCCGGATTCCGCTTTGGAGGATTCCGATAAAGAAAGGTGGACCGAGCTTTTGTGCGAGGTTCATCGGAGAATAGGGTGAAGCCTTTTGTGGCATCTTGAGTTTGAAGCTCACACCCCTCCAACGAGACGTACTCCCCTAAAAAGGAGGAACTCGGGAATACATCCTTGTCTCCGCGTGCTTTCCTATCGGTTAATCCTTTCTAGTTATTTACTACTTGTATCTTATCTTGTTTAGACTTAACTTGTCATATAGGTAAATTCACCATAGTTGCATATCTAGAGAATTTACCTTTTAGTCAAGCCTTAATCGAAAAAGAATTAGAAATTGGAGTAGCACCTATTCACCCCCCCCCCCCTCTAGGTGGCCATACGATCCTTTCAATTAGAAAATATCTAGACCTTAGAGATACCACCGATGCAAACCAAATTTTCAACAAGCTTTACGGTAGTTCTTCACTAATAGGCTTAACTCATGCGATGCACAAATTTTATCATGATCTACTTGTTAACTCAAAACAATTGACAAGCATCAAGTTATCCAAATTAGTGATCTACAAGATTAAGCAAGTTTTTCCTTATACCAATTACCACATGCAACATTTTCTGAACCAACCAAACACCAATCAACTTATTTAATCAACTCTCCAAACAAATATAACAGCGCTAGATATGAATACTCAACAAATATAAGTGAAGAATAAGAGTATTCTCATGAAAAAGCGGAGCGTGTCTCTCTCCCAATCAAGAATGCTAGGGTCCAGTCAAGCTTTATTGAAAATAAAAGTGTAATACTGAAAATAAAAGCACACAGACGCTCCAAGAAAAACACATATGATGTGAAAGAATTAAAATATAGTTTCACTAGAGATGACCTGATAATTTTGACGATGAAGAAGGGGATGCCTTGGGCATCCCCAAGCTTAGACGCTTGAGTCTTCTTGAAATATGCTGGGGAGATCCATGGGAGCCTCCCCAAGCTTAAGCTCTTCACTCTTCTTGATCCTATTATATCATCCTTCTCTCTTGACACTTGAAAACTTCCGTCACACCAAACTCAAAGTAGATCTCATTAGAGGGTTAGTGCATAATCAAAAACTCACATGTTCTCTAAAGACGCAATATGATTTGTTACTTTAAACATTAGCTACAGCCACTGATGTTATGTGAAGCTCTTCCACCAAAAAAAGAATTTCACTCAACACTAGTAAAAGAGAGAATGCAAAATAAAAAGGCATAATCTGTCTAAAATAGAACAGTCCGCAAAGACGAATTTTTTCAAGGCACTTACGATGCTCAGATCGAGAAACTTTGAACTAATGAAAGATTCAGACATTCATAAAGATTACGCACAAAAATTTTCAGATTTAATTAACAATCTGGTGATTTTAGGAATTTCGTACAGTGAACAGCGAAAATCTGTTTCTACGCAGCAATCAAAATTAAGCATCGTCTTAACATTAGAGGCTACTCTTGACACGACAATGCGAGAAAATAAAGATACAAAGGAGTTGCTACAGAAGTAAACATCCTCCTTGACTCAATAAAAGAAAAATTGCAGAAATAAAAATAACGGGTTGCCTCCCATAAGCGCTTTTCTTTAACGCCTTTTAGCTAGGCACAAAGCATGCATCAAGTATTACCAAGTGAAGAAGCATCAAAAGAGAGGTCGGAAGTTTTCTCAACAATGCATTTTATCTTATCTATGTAGGTTTCGGAATTCCCTTTCTCAATACCTCTAGGCTCATCATATTCATCAAATGGGTTTTCAGGAACAATCCAATCAAAATTCTTTTCTAGTGCCTCCTGCATTCCTATAAGCTTAAAAGGTATTGGTATTTTAACTTCCCCCTCACAATTAGTTTCTTTAGTGTACTTAAGCCTCTCTTTTTCAAGTTTTTCAAGTGTATTAACAACGTCAATACAATACCCAAGCATCTTGTATTTAATAAAAACTTTTCTAGCTTCCCTAGCAACATCACCAAATTCCTTAAGTAGGGTTTCTAAAACAAAATCTTTCTTTTCACCATCTTCCGTATCATGAAGTTTTAGAAACATGTGCTGCATTATGGGACTAAGATTGACAAACCGAGCTTCCAACATGTGAACTAGAGAAGCTGTAGCAATTTCATAATTTGGAGCAAGTTCTACCAAGGATCTATCTTCAAAATCTTCAACCATACTAACATGATTTAAGAATTCCTCAATGTTATCTCTTCCAATGATAGACCCACTACCCACAGACATTTCTTTTAAAGTATACTTAGGGAGAAGCATGATGAAATAATAAAAACCAAACAGAAAATAAACTAGATGCAAGTAACTATTTTTTTTGTGTTTTTGATAATTGAAAGCAAACAAGATAAAATAAAATAAACTAAGCAAGACAAAAACAAAGTAAAGAGATTGGAAGCGTGAAACTCCCCTTGCAGAAGACTGCTGTCTCCCCGGCAACGGCGCCAGAAAAAGAGCTTGATGGCGTGAATCACACGCTCGTTGGGAGAACCCAAGAGGAAGGTCTGATGCAGTTCAGCAGCAAGTTTTCCCTCAGAAAGAAACCAAGGTTATCGAACCAGTAGGAGCAGCAACTCTTCTGAAGGTTGTTGGTGGCGCCGTTACTCGATCACCAACGCGGAACCTGCACACAACACAATCAAACTACTTTGCCCCAACGAAACAGTGAGGTTGTCAATCTCACCGGCTTGCTGAAAACAAAGGATTAAACGTATGGTGTGGAAAATGATGTTTAATTGCAGAGAATGAAAAAGGAACAGTTTGCAGTTTGTGGTGGTTTAATCAGTGTAAAGGAATGGACCGGGGTCCACAGTTCACTAGTGGTGTCTCTCCATAAAAGATAACTAACATGTTGGGTGAACAAATTACAGCTGGGCAATTGACAAATAGTGAGCGCATGACAATGCATATACATGACATGATGACTACTATGATATTTAATTGGGCATTACGACAAGATACATAGACCGTTATCCAACAGCATCTATGACTAATAATCCACCGCCGGGTTGTCATCCGAGTCCCCCGTTGGTATTAAGTTGCAAGCAACGGATAATCGCGTTAAGTAAAGCGCGTAATGTAAACAAACACATATGCCCGTGGACATAACATCGTTAGGTTATCCCTAGTGGCAACAGCACATCCACAACCTTAGAACTTTCTGTCACTGTCCCAGATAAAATGGAGGCATGAACCCACTATCTAGCATAAATACTCTCTCTTGGAGTTACAAGCATCTACTTGGCCAAAGCATCTACGAGTAACGGAAAGCATGCAAGATCTTAAATAACATATAAGATAAATTGATAATCAACTTGACGTAGTATTCAATATTCATCGGATCCCAGCAAACACAACATGTAGCATTACAATAATAAGATTTTGATCATGTAGGGCAGCTCACAAGATCTAAACATGATGGCACAAAGTGGAGAGACAACCATCTAGCTACTGCTATGGACCCGTAGTCCAAGGATGAACTACTCACACATCACTCCGGAGGCAGGCATGGCGATGTAGAAGCCTCCGGTGACGATTCCCCTCTCCGGCAGGGTGCCGGGAAGAGGTTCTGAACCCTCCCGAGCTAGGGTTGACGGCGGCGGCGTCTCTGGAACTTTTCGTGGATATTTGCTCACACACTTAGGGTTTTCGTGTCGGGTGGAATAAGTAGGCGAAAGGGCGGCGGCTGGAGACCCCCGAGGGGCCCACACCACCCTAGGGCGCGGCAGAGGGGGGCCCCGCGCCCTAGGTGCGTGTGGCCACCTCCTGGCTCTCCTCTGTTGCTCCTTCGGTCCTTCAGGCGTGTTCTGGAAAAATAGGGACCCCCGTGTAGTTTCGTCCAATTCCGAGAATATTTCCAGACTAGCTTTTCTGGAATACAAAAACAGCAGAAAACAGGAACTGACACTTCGGCATCTTGTTAATAGGTTAGTCCCAAAAAATGTATAAAAGTGATATAAAGTAGATGCAAAACATGTAGCAATTGGTATAAAACAAGCATGGAACATCAAAAATTATAGATACGTTTGAGACGTATCAGGCTGCCCACCTAGGCCGGCGCACCCCTTGGTGCTGTGCACCATGTGGGAATAGGTTAGCCACCAAGGGTGACACCCCTCCTCCAACTTTAAATAGGGGTGACCCCATGCCTTGGAAATTACCCAGAAATTTCTCTATCTCTCTCTCACCTTCGAACGTGACTCCGCAATTGGGGTTGCGCTTAGGTTGAGGTTTTCTCCACCATACGCACACCGCCGTGCTACTGGTTTTCTTCGGTCCAAGTCTTCTATTTCCGCTGCTCGGCTGCATCGAAGCCCGGAGGTCATCGTCTACACCGTACGTGTGTAGAGCTACGAGATGCTACATGTGTGGCACTTGGAGGAGTTCGTCTTCACGACCTTGAGGTCGGCTACGTCAGCTTCATCAACAACGCTTGTGTGGGAGCGTAATCCCCGCTTTTCGGTCTACAAGGGTATGTACATCGATCTCCTTCGTTACTCTATATCTGCATAGTAATAGATTCTGGCTAGTTTAAAATTATCGTTGTTAGGAATTTTTTTGTTTTCTGCCTACTATCCCCTTCAAAATCCACCTCGTTGCCAAGCTAGTTCACCCCGCTGGCGACCTCCATCTTGTCGTCGTAGCCATCGACCTATCGGCCTGAGCAAGCCGTCGACCACAACCCGACCTCGACTCTTCCCCCGTTTTAGTGTATATGCGTTGATTTTTTTTCCAGTCAAGAGGCTATTGACATTGTGATACTATTGATGCTCAACGTATATGCAATACTATGCGAGGACCAATTTCATTGCTCTTACCAGCTAAAAAGGCAGCATGTGCACTTAAAATGTCTAAAAGAATGACACAACTGAAATTTAGAAGCACTACAGACTAATAATAATTCAAAAAAATCCAAAAACTATGAAAAATGTTTTTCCCAATAGCCAACAACATTGTTTGCAAAAAAAGATCTATCCAGTTTTTTTTTAACGGTAGCCAACATTTCTTTACATGGTTTCTTTCTCACGGAGCTTAACTTTCCCGTACTCCTCACTGTTCTTCTTTGCTGCCACTGGCCAAAAAAGCACGTGTCCTACGATCTAACGTTCCAGATCACACCGCGTCTCCCATTCCTCCAATCTCAGCCGTCCATTCTCTAGGGGTATAGGGTTTATAGCTCTGTCTCGCACCTCCCTCGCTCCTTCTCTTCCGTCCCCGCGGCAAGAACGGCGGCTGGACAAGAAAAAAAAAAACACCAATTTCCACTACCATATCGATCGAAGCCGCGGATTTTAATCCGAGAAAATTCCCCAAGAATCAGAGGAGCATCGATCCCTCGCCTCCCGATCTCAGAGCGCTGCTCAGCTCCAGCTCCGGCGCGACGTCGAAACCCTAGTAAGTATGGCGGAGGTGTCCACGGCGGCAGCACCGGTGCCGGAGGGGGTGCTGCACAGGAGGATAGACTTCCACCTCGCCAGGAAGCCCCATGCGGCCTTGGCCGTCGGGGAGGCGGGTTCCGGATGGAAACCCTGAACCCGGATGCCGGGGGTGCGGCGGCGGCGGCGGGAGCGGCCAGGAGCGAGGGGGAGGCGAGGAGGCCGGAGAAGGCGGAGGCTGCCGGGTTGGATCCGGAGCTCACCGTCGCCAGGATCTACCTCGGGAGAATTGTGAGTACAGAAATTTGCAACTCTATTTTGGGGTTTCTGCTCTTAAAGCTGCGATTTTTAGTTTCGGGCCCCAAAGTTGTCGATTCGGGTGTGTAGCTCGCCTAGCTACGATTTGGGCTCCTAGTCAATGAAAAATGTACATAATTTGCTTCACGGAACTGCCATTTCTTGAGTTCTTAGTACGGTTCGTGATGATTTTGCGTTCAGCTTGTGTATGTCCTTTCGAGCTCTGAAATTGGACTACATTGCAGGGTGCTGGTCTGCAAAATCTTGGGAACACTTGCTACCTCAACTCAGTTCTGCAATGCTTGACTTACACCGAGCCGTTCGCCGCCTATTTGCAGAGTGGAAGGCACAAGTCTTCATGTAAGTGCTGTCAGAACAACTGTCCACCCGCTTAGTGCCGCATGAATGAATTGATGATATTGCATCAGGCTTGTGGATTCCCAATCTAGCAGTAAATTGATCTGCCGATTGGAGTATCACGTATTTTAATTTAGTCTTAATCTTTGACAAAGGTATAATCTGGGCTCTAGGCTGTACCGATATCCATGCAACTACTATTTCAATATTAGTATCCCTACCAAAGACAGCACTTGCATTCCCACGGCTCAAGGCTATTCCTTCCACACCATTGGCAAGTTTCTCCATTCCTCCAGCTTGCATAAAGTATGGATCAAAAAAATACGTGCAATCCTGTCTCCAAGATTGATCTGTCAACCGTTATCATCCACTGGAAAAGTCGTGTAAAAGTTTG
This sequence comes from Poa pratensis, assembly GCA_947311845.1. NCBI lineage: Eukaryota > Viridiplantae > Streptophyta > Magnoliopsida > Poales > Poaceae > Poa > Poa pratensis. Next base: position 35,287,306 of record CAMZMU010000082.1, on the reverse strand, counting down.
TTATTCTACTTTGTTAAGAATTATGTCGATGAGAACGGTTGGCTGCTGTATATGGATGATTATCCTTAACAATCAGTTGAGTCACACCTAATGGAACATGTATTAAGTCAGATCATAGAAAGTTATCGCTGCGTCAAATAAGTGTGATTCAAAATTATTCCTGGCTTCCTGCCTTATGTGCTAAACTACCGACCTATTCTCTTTATGTAATTTAGTACTTTATCAAGCACCATGCTTCTGTTTTGAGGTTGGGAATGTGGCTTGCAAATATAAAGCCTACATTTCGTCTGGTATTGATTGAAAAGATAGGGCATGCATATGTATTTAATGACATTCTCTCTTCTCCCCTCATTTAACTTTGCTCTATTTTCAACATTTCTGAGTAAAAAGTCACACTAGCCTACCATAGTGATCTATCACTATCTTATTTTTAATACATTAACACCATGGATAGCAATACAAACCTTGCTATCTGTGAATCAACTAAACCCTACACCCCTGCAACTATGCCATTGTATGTTTGTTCTACTCTTCTATTCTACTACCTCCCTTCTGAAATATAAGATGTTTTAGCTTTTTTCTGATTTGGATGTACATAGATGCGTTTTAGTGTGTAGATTTACTCATTTCAGTCTGTATGTACTCTATATTGAAATATCTAAAAATCTTATAATTTGGAACGGAGGGAGTAGCTAACAGTGATTTTGTATGCTCTATCATGTTAATTAAGCATATAGTGTCTGTGTATTTCATTTTTTGCCCCTGTAAGGCATTTATCGCACATCTGTTGCTAATTCCTTTTTTCCCACCAATTTTAGGTCATACTCTTGGATTTTGTGCATTATGTGCTCTTCAGAACCATGTTAAGACTGCTCTACAATCAACCGGAAAAATAGTGACACCATCACAGATTGTCAAGAACTTGCGGTGTATCCTTCCATCTGCTCCAGCTTAATTGATTTCCTCTTTCAGTTTTAACTTCCAGAATTTGTATGGTCTATTCTTATCCAGCATCAAATGTGAATCCTTGACCGCAGATAGGCATTTCTCGTAGTTTCCGCAATTCCAGGCAGGAAGATGCACATGAGTTGATGGTTAACTTGCTTGAATCCATGCATAAATGCTGTTTACCTTCTGGAGTACCGAGTGAGTCTGCAAGTGCCTATGAGAAGAGCTTAGTTCACAAAATATTTGGTGGCCGCCTAAGAAGTCAGGTACATCATGTGCATTCGTACATTTGGGCTAGCATTGTCTTAGGAAAACCCATTTCTGTTGTCATCACTGCTTTGCTACATATTTATGCTCCAGGTGAAATGCTCAAAGTGCTCACATTGTTCCAACAAATTTGATCCTTTCTTGGATCTCAGTCTTGATATTGGCAAGGCCACAACTTTGGTGAGAGCACTTGAAAATTTTACCGAAGATGAACTACTCGACGGGGGTAAAAAACAATATCAGTGCGAGCGCTGCAGGCAGAAAGTTCAAGCAAGGAAAAGGTTTACAATTGATAGGGCTCCAAATGTTTTGACAGTTCATCTGAAGCGCTTTAGCCCTTTCAATCCCCGCGATAAGATTGACAAAAAAGTGGATTTTCAACCTGTTCTAGACTTGAAACCATTTGTTAGTGATCCTAAAGTGAGTAATTAGGACTAAAATGTTTGATATTTACCTTGATTTCCCTGTAATTAACGTCAGCATTTCATTTTCCTTGATCATGTTTAGGTTGCAGATTACAAATACAGCCTTTATGGTGTTTTGGTTCATGCTGGTTGGAGCACTCAATCTGGTCATTACTATTGTTATGTTCGGACTTCCAGTGGGATGTGGCACAATCTTGATGATAATCAGGTCTGGTATACGATTGGACTTTTACTATGTTACTTGTACTTTATAGTGCTAACCTTAGCATGCTGGCTCATATACCATCAATGAAATACTACTTCTGAAACAATTATTTTCCCTTTCAAGAACATCTTCATATTTTAGTATTGCTGCTCCAACTTCTTGAATAATTATGGTATGAACGTTATCTATATCTTCGATAACTTGCATTGTATTACACAGACTGTACATAGAAAAGTCGTATAATGTCACGTAATCCTTAGTTTTACAACATTCAGGGCGCAGTAGTTACAGTGTGTCAACCTCACGTGTTTCTTGGAAGCCACTCCGTGTTGCTTGTTCCAGTTTGTGATGTATTCACTGTACTAGTATATGCTCAATATATTTGATAAGTTAGCAAATGTATGCTAGACTTGCTTTGTTTGAGAAGAATCTGCTAGCTAGAACTTGAATATCAGAAGTACAGATTGGATTTTGTTCATTCTTGGGAAGGAACAAATCAAATCCTGAGCTATATTGCTTGATGATTTCCAGTTTGCGCTCCCTTTGTTATTCTGGCAGCCCTTTTATTTTTGGCGTACTGATTCATAAGGCCATCAACTTCAGGTTCGCCAAGTTCGTGAGGCAGACGTATTGAAGCAGAAAGCCTATATGTTATTTTATGTACGTGACAGAGTCAGTAACACATTGGTGCGCAAAGACAGTAGAACTCCTAATGTGCCTGTAAACAAAATGATCCCTGGGAAGATCTCATGTCTTAATGGTGTAGCTCGAAGTGGTGTAATGGAAGCAAAATCGAGTGGTCTGTCATCTCCTAATGCAGATAAGAGGCCGCAGAGTATAAGCAATGGCCATTCTGGCATGATTAGTATGATTTCAGTGAACCATTGTTCAAGGAATGATGGCAAAACTGAATCTCCTGCAGTCCCCCCAAAAAGTGTGATGTCTACTGCACAGAAAGCTCTCGTACCTGGGAATGATGGTGCTGTCTTATCAGCTAAATCAAAACAAGTTGCTTCGATTAGTCATAAAGAGGCGTCTTTATCAGGTCAACCTGCATCTCTTATCACCGCGAGCAGCAATCAAACAATGGCTGGTTGTGCATTTCCCAAGCTTGGGAACAGTACTTCTGTTGCCTCATCTATGGTCTGTAGTTCAACTGGACTGTCTGAGACTGATAAACAAACTTCTTGCTCTGAAACATATTCCAAGCCAAGGTCCAAGGTAAATAACATACATCACAGATTTACAGCACTCTTTTCCTTCTAAGGTATCGTTGCAATGGTCACTACTAGTTTTTATTTATTTCCAGCTCTTATTACTCATGTTATCTTTATGCAACATGGTAGGATGCTATTGTTTCAAATGGTGTCATCGCTAGCACTAGCAGTGGATTTCCAGTTTCTATGAAGGAAGTGAAGGATTTGACAGAACCTCTGAAGCAAGATGACAGAACAGTGAAGGAACTCCCTATGAGCAAGGTATGCTACTGGCCTGTGGCCACCTTATTCTCTCATTAGGAAAGTGTTGTCATTACTTGTTACCCCATTATAAGACCAGTAGAATTGTGATCATACTGCTCCAGCACATAAACTGAAACCTAAGCTTCCATCTTTTTGCTTAATATGAGTCCATCTTTGTAATGTGCTTTACACATGCATTTATGCAGAAGGATAACATCATAGTACCAGGAATTGAACAAGTCGATGTTGTTAAACAGATCTCGGAAGTTTCCATGAAGGTGGTTGCAGCCGATTCATGTAAAGGTAGAATGACCAAAAGGCCGGACTCCAAGTCAAAGAAACTTGTGAGATATCCAGTAGTGAACTTGTGGCTTGGGCCAAGACCATTATTACTAGGTTCACTAAAGCTACAAAAGAAAAAGAAGCATAAGAGAACCAAGAAAAACCCTGTAGTTTGTAAAGACATGGCAAGTGCTCGTTGTTCTGCTGTCAACACGAACGAGCAGCAGGCATCAACGTCAGCAACCATGCCGCAGGAACTTGCAGAATGTACATCTCGCAAGCGGAAACATTCCTATGCTAGTGTAAGCTCTGAAAATGACACTGAAGCATTCAAAGACACGCAGCAGGTTGTTGGGACCAGCTTTGCTGGTGCTGGTGATCATAACATAGACATCAGAAACAGAAAGAGTGCAACTTCTGCTAGTGCTGAGCTTCCAAAGTTGGACTCAAGTTCTTCTGCTAATCAATCACATTCAAGAAACAACACAGAAGCAAAGAAGGGAACCAACTCCCAACATGTCGGCATTCTCACAAAAGACTTGATGGCGGAAGTTACAGGTTAGCAATTCTCTTTGCAGATATGCCCAGTTACTCATGTTCTGTTAATACTCTGCTTTGCTTCCAGTTTTAAATCTGAAATACGTTCCTCTTCAGTTGCACGGTGGGATGATATTGGCGTGCCAAACATTGAGACTAGCGAGTACAAGAGCTCAGGGAAGAACAGCATTGGATATGTCTTGGATGAATGGTGAGTTATTTGCGATTCTCCATAAGATATATTTGTTCTTTGATCTTAATATTTTCTGGCCGAGTTGTGACTGATTTAACAGCCCTGAACTTACTATCCATTCGGCGGTACCTGTTTCCAGGGATGAGGAATATGACCGTGGAAAGGCAAAGAAGGTGAGAAAAGCGAAGGAAGACGACGACAACGATGATGGGCAGAACCCCTTCCAAGCGGAGGCCAACTTCGTGTCAGAGCAAAAGACGAAGCAAAAATCCTACCAATCGAGACCTTGGAACAAGCCTGCCAGACCAAACCGCTAGGCGAGCCGGAGAGACGACACCCCGAGAATCCACAGAAGAAAATGTTGTTGTATCACCCATTTTTTCAGAATCTGATTATCTTTTGTTCTTGTTGTTTGTTCTCCTTGTTGTTTGATAGTTCGAAAGACAAAACTCTACAATCAGGACCTGTATTTAATTGCGAGAGATTTGGTAGTGCAGCGGAGTTGTGGAGCATGTTGCCCTTTTCCCGCAACATTTTTCTGTTCTCGTTTCTCCAGCAGTACAATCATGAATAAATATAGGGTATTATTTCTCTGCAGACACTGTAAATTGTTGTAAGCAGTTTTTACTGCAGCTTAACCTCGCTTCCCGTTCGTTTGGCCGTATTGGTCTGGAATTCAAATCAGCAAATAAGCTTCAAGGTTTTGCAGATACATTAGCAACTTTGGCCTGGCTTTGCCAAGGAAGATGCTGTTTATCCATTGCCAATTTTTTTAAAATAAAATAAGAGGAAGGTGGTCTAGTGGTGTTTAATGGCTAGCGCGTACGATGGTACATGGACACATGGTCAGTTCACACAACCTGGAGGAGAAGTGACGGGCCGGACCAAGCAGTAACTGCCGCAACGGATAGTGCTACTAGGATCTTTGCGTTTACTGAGTTGGAGCGTCTCATGAATGCTCCAAAGTCCAATCTCAATCTGGAGCCTTCAATTCATGGTGGTGTCGAGTCGGACCCCGACTTGGAGAAGAAGAGGGAGAGCTCCTGGAAGAAAAGTTCAAACAGAGTCTGCTGTTAGGGAACAAACTGAACCTTAATACCTTATGGACGATTTCGATTGAATTTCAGACGAAGATAGCTCTGGTCGACGCAAATTCAGGGGATCTACATGCTGAATAATACCATGAATCGAAGGCTCCAGATTGAGATGGTGCATTCATCGATCTCCAGCTCGATTTATTGATTTCCCGGGCCGGGACAAGGTGAGATCTCTCCAGATAGATACTTGTACATTCATGGCTGATGAGTGTGGGAAATAGGCCGTACGTACGTACACGTATTCCCGTATTCAAATGTGGTGGACGCGAGTAAATGCATGGCTCGGCTCGCGCGGTCACGCGCCTCGTGTGAGAGCTATACGTCGTGAACTATGGCGAGCGAGATGTGGCGATGATTTCGTATCCATATATGATTGCAGATGCGATGATCAAACTTGAATGGAACAAGATTGAATGGAACTCGATCTCTCCTAGGCTAGCTGCTACTTGGCGGGATCGATCGATTCAAACCGTTGTCGATCTGAGCTCTAGAATTAAATCTTTAGACTGCACGTGATGCGTCATGCGTGTGTGTGTGGTGGATACCATCCTGCTGATCAGCAACGCATGCAAGTTGAGGTAGCATAGACCCGATCTCGACGAAATTATGGTAGAGATCAAAGGGAAGCCAGCCATGTGTTAGTGTATTAATGAATAGGCATCTCTTTTGAAAATTGCCACCGTTTCAAAACATGTATATCCTATGATCTATCGATGCCCTGGCGTACGTTCACAGTCAAGATATCTTGGAAATCAGTGGTCATGTACGTACGTAACGTGGAGTAGTAGTATACCCATGTCCATGTGAATTGCAAATTTGAACCATGGCGTGCTACGGACGGATCCATGGAGCCTGCCTAGTAGTAGCTGTAAATGGAGTACTCGATACCTAGATATGTAGGCCCGGGGTTGTAGGCTTTGTACCGTTGCCGCCGTCGCTCGATGCTTGCTAGGACAAATCCAATGGCCTCGGCTTAGGAACAGATTGATCGATCGTCATGGATTCCAAACGGCCTTACTTTTACTTTACAAGCTGCAATTCAAAACGGCTAGCTTTTTTGAATTTTACCATACATATTAAACCAGCAAAGAGTACACGATTATATCGATTATAAAAACAATACTAAAAGAGACGAGTAAATCTATGAGATCTTCAAGCTCTTTCTTCTTCCATGACACAATGTTGTACTTTTCTGAAGGCAGCCGTAGAACAACGCCGAATACACCAAATCATAGACCTGTGAATAGCAACGAAGGTTCTCCCCTTTTAATTTTGAGCCGCAATGTCAAGCCTTTATGCACGCACGCAGCCATTAAATTAATCAAGCAACATCGGTAAGAGCAGCACCACTGATATTTCAGGGACAAATAACCGAACCGCTTTGTCGACGTCGTTGGGAGCCGAGAGAGCGAATCACCATTGCCGAAGACGTAGTAGCCGGGATAGATATTGCGAGGACAATCCTCCTCTCGGCAACCATAAGAAACAATCCAAGATTGATCTGGCGAAGCAAGATCTGAAGAACCATATCTAGACAAACTTAATCTTCCAAAGCCACCATTGACGTCGGGAAGGAGATCATGCCGTCGAACGAAGCGCGGAAGATCACTTATTGCAGACGAAGCCATCTCCATTGACGAAGAAGATAACAACCAAAACCAAGCTCTAACATTAAAGACCTTTGTATAGCGCCTTGCGCAGGTCTGAGGTCCCCACCCCTCCTAGTGCCAGAGCGGCAACTAGAGGAGGCGAGGACCCGTCAATTCTTAGACGAAGACGACGATGAAGATGTAGATGGCGCCGACGGTGACGGCTAGGATTAAAACTCTAGGCCGCCGCCTCTCTTTCTTTCTTTCTGGTGGTTTTTTTTGGCTTACTGTGGGGTCTCTCAAAACGGCTAGCTTAGATGTAAACACGAGTTGTAAATTTCAAAGAGGGAAATGATCGTTAGACAAGTTCATGTGTGAAGTAAAACAGCGGTTTTGATCGGATGGCTAGCGTAGTACGGGCTCATGCATTTGCATGGGTAGTTAACCCTGTGCCCGTACGTACTTACGTGTTACTACCGGCCGTAAGTAACCACATGAGTTGAGCACTTATTAGTACCGTAGTGCGTTGCTACGGGCATTACGGCGTTGTTTCCGACTCGTGAAACGTACGTGACAGCTTTGGTTTGACGGGGAATTCGAACTGGAACGGAGAACGGTCAACTGCTGCCTGCTTTCCCGTTCTAAGTTTTACCACCTACCTTTGAACCCGTTCATGGCTTTCCGTCTTAGATCCCGTTTGAATTTTCCACATGGTGATTCATCCCCCGTGTTGGTACTTAGTACTAATAGCCTTTCGAAATGGCCGATACATGTATTCGTCCTCGTTGTCTAGGTCCCGAGAATTGGAGAGCACAGGTTAATTACCGCACTCGCAGCGGATAATTGTACCTGTGTCATGAGCAATGTTGTTGATGTTGCCGTTGTTGCTGTTTAAGACGAAGCAAAGATGCGCTAGTAATTTTCTTCTTGAGAACCTGCCTGTGGTAGGATGGTTGGGAGGGTGGTTGTACTCTAGCCCACCAAAGTTCAAACACTAGGTTTGGCGATAGTGTTTCTCATTTAGGTGAGATATTCTTCAGTTGGAGGCGACGTTCCCGTCGATAGCGAGGCGCCCGTGGTGACTTCGTCAATCTCAATACCTGATCCACCGGCTCAGTCTCTCGGAGGTGCTCATAGGGGTAGGGTGTACGTGCATACGTTCATAGGGGTGAGTGTATGCGCGTGTATGTGAGCGTCTGCGTTGTACTGTGTTTCGCAAAAAAAAAAGTAATTTTCTTCTTCTCCGTGCCAATCTGGTCCGTCCGATGTTGGATCCAACGGCTCTGCACACATAGTCCGAGGCACCAAAAATACTCCTACATCCTCCCCTGCAAGCCTCCTTTTCCAAGAAGCTGCAAGCCTGCAAAGCTGAAGCTACCAGAGCAGAGCACAAACGCATTGCCATGTCGTTGTAGTACGCCTACTATGCCAGCCGCAGAAGCTCAGTGCTGCGGCCGGCTCAGAAGGAAGAAATTCCATTTCCCATGCAGCACAGCAGCTGCCGCGCTTGTCTGCTCGGCACACGCGCTCTGCGTCTGCATCCTGCACGGCGCGTCAGTAAGAAGCAGGAATTCTTCCATTTCAAACAAAAGGTAAAAATGGAAGCCCGCCACAGTCGCCCATGTCAGTACTGCTCGTACCAGCCCCGCCGCCTTCACTGCGGCGACATGGGTTGCTCGCCACCGCACTTAATTCCCCGGCCGCCTGCGCTTTCAGTTAAGGTGGTACTGTTCGCGGGACCATCGCCATTAGTCTAGCGATAGAGCTCTCGTAGCGTTGTTATTGCTTGCTGCACTGTTCGCGGTTAATGGCTCGAGCTAGCGTCCAAGGATTAGCGCATTGATTGAGTCGCTTGGCGTTGTAATCCGGTACTATATTTTTGAATGGGCGCTCGGATTTAAAATTGCCGCGCAGCTACCTAGCCGGCGCTCGCGGATACTACTCTGCTCCTAGCCGTAGCCGTCTCCTATAAATACCGGCCGTCGTCGTGGCCGGAGGCATCTATCAATCACCACCAACTGGAATTCCACGTGCACTGGTTGATCATCAATTGAGCTAGCGAACAGATGGCGAGTTCGGTGAGAAGCGGCGGACGGGGAGGGCAGGACATGGCGCCAATGCCTCTGCCTCCGCCGCCGCGTCTCGTGGCGGCGATGTCGTCGTCCTCGCCGGCCTCCATCCGGGCGCTGCTGTCGAGGACCGGGGGTGGCGGCGCGGACTGCCAGCAGTCGCCGCGGTCGCTGCTCTCGCGCATCCTGCTGCGTGGAGGGGATCATAGCGGCGGGAACGGGGGAGGAGGAGGCACGTTTGGGTGCCGAGTCAGGCTGCCCCGGCGGTACAGCAGTACCAGTAGTAACTCTTCCGTCGGTGGCGCGAGAAAGGACGACGGTGCTGCCTCCGAGCAGTCGGCGGACGATGTCGGCAGCGCCAGGATCAAGGTCGTGGAGCGAGTGCCGGAACTGCCCGCCGACACGCCGCGGAGCTCTCTAGGTACAATTTTCATGCCAATTCGCAATGCGATCGTGTACAATTCGTAGCAATTAATTGATGATGTTGATCGGAATTTGTGGATGATCGATGGGGTTGTGCAGGGAGGAAGAAGCCGGAGGAGGAGCTCGTGTCGATGAATCTTGGGCTGGGCGCGAGCCTGGTGCTGCTGTTGTCCAAGAGCGCGGTGGAGCTGAACAGGATGGTGGAGCTCCGCTCGCAGATGGAGGCGCTCGTGTCGGAGATCAGGCAGGAGGCCATCGGGAAGGAGAAGAAGCAAGGCGCCCCTGCTCCGGCGTCCTCGCAAGAATCCAACGGCAGCACCGCCGCCACCACCACCGTGATCAGTGACCCCATCGCCCGCGCCGCCGTCGAGGACGCGCTGTCCGACAACTGCTCCGGCGCCCGGACCGCTGACCGCCGCGCCGTCATCACGATGGACCAGAACCAGATGGAGGCCGAGCTCCAGATCGAGCTCAGCCGCATGCAGGCTCAGCAGAAACGCGTCGCGCAGCCTATGCATGGACTCGAGGTAAGTACTCCACGATCGAGTGTACCACACGGCATATCTCTGAAAAATTCTCACGATGCGTAGCACGTACTCCATGCATGCATGCACAGCACAGTGCGCCTTGGAAACTCGCGCGTTCTTTTACTGATGGTGCACGCGTCTTCTCTCCCCGGCCACTAGTTGCCGGTGCTGCAGGTCAAAACCAAGAGCCACTTGCCGTCGAGGAGCTGCGTGGACGACGGCGATGGTGCCGTCGTGGCGGAAGGGAACGCTGAAGATCAGAACGAGGAGGGGGAAGAAGAAGACGACGACGAAGAAGAAGAGTATGATGATTATGAAGACGACGACCACACGGAGGGAAATGGCGTCGTGGTGGACGGCAACACCAGCCCCCCGCACGGCGGCGTGTCTGCGCGGGCGCTGGAGCGGCGGCTGCACGAGCTGCTGCAGAGGCGGCAGCAGGACCGGATCGTGCAGCTGGAGGCGGCACTGGACGGCACGCAGAGGCGGCTCCAGGAGCGGGAGCGCGAGGTGGTGTGGTGGCGCGATGCCGCCAAGCTCGTCTCCCACCGCCGCGACGAGTCCCGCCGCCTCCGTTGCGCCGCCGCCTCCTGATGATCTGGTAGGCATGCGTGCGTGCGTGCGTGTCAGCTCACGTGTACGTAGTAGAGTTATGGCGTTGTCAGGGGAATGCAGCGTACGGTCGGGTACTTGTCGACGTTCACGCTGCGCGGGTGAGGTGGTGTAACTCTCGATCGAGCTTGATTTGGCGCGCGCGCGCGGGCGTTGGGAAATGGCGGGAACAGATGTGAGATTGTAGATGGTTGTGCGCGCGCGCGTGGTGTAATAATGGTTGATGATCAGAATTTTGTTTCAGAAATTTTCAAGCGATCGAGGCGTGTTCGTGTGTGTACTTCCTTTTGTTTTGCTGTGTTCCATTTGCTACCTTGGCATCATGTTGCTGCTGTACCAACAACAAGTAGATATATGCTGCATTCGCCAAAGAAAAAGATATATGCTGGTAATGGATCTTCTCGACATATGAGGGTTGATTGGTCAGAGATCATTTTCGGATGAACATTTGAATCTGAACACATTTGTTTGTTTGTAAAGCTCGTGCGCAAATAACTCGAGCAATTCCATGAATGAAAACTTGTTATGAACTCTGTTACGATTCCAAATTATGCGACGGAAAATTCTGGGACCAGAGAGCGAAATTTGTACTGAATTCTGTTCCGGTTCCTATTTCTGCGAGGGAAAATTACCGGGGACCAGGTAATCGTAGTACGTTATCTCGAGCAGCAGTGGTCTGATTCTGATCGTATTTACTGGGAGACTGCGGCTTAGCACAGATTGGCAGCTGCTAGCTACTGCGTGTCCTTCAGGGCAATGAATGGGCAGCAAAAGGGAAAACTGACGGGCCGTTAAAAAATCAGACAGCTGCAGAGCAGCAGTAACAGTGGTAAGAATAGAAGCAGGAGAAGCTGCTCCCAGTGAGTGCAGTGACAGCGGCAGGCAGAGCGTGTGCAAAAAAAGGCAAATTTCATGGGCAGCTTTGTGCTCAGAACTGAGTTTCTTGTTTTCATTTGCTGGTACTGCATGGCGCGCTGCAGAATAGTTGCGGGACGATGTGGATGTTCATCCGTTGGATGTGTGCATGTATTTGATTGAAAATAGTTCTTCACTTATGAAAATCAAGCCGGTTGAAATTTGAAATTTTGTTATATGGATCATGACTGGCAGTGGCGGAGCTCCCTTGAAGCCAACCTGGGCTGTGGCCCGCCCAGCAAAGCCTGAAACAGTGAAGGATTAGAGCTAAATTCGGCCATGAAAGAAGAAAAAAAATGTTATTATTTGGGCTGGCCCGCCCAACAATTTCTGTGAAGCTCCGCCAGTGATGACTTTTTTTTTGCACAAGGGAAGAGGCCCGAAGGCCCCGGAAGCTGTATTAGTCGGCAGGAACAATTACAAAGAGGACCCAGATCCAAACAGGATTAACAGAGGAGTCCTCGGATTTTTCAAGAAGGACCTTGAAATGAAAATTAGGAAAGCCATCAAGTCCTTCCTCTCTGCCGCTGCAAGATCCAGAGCAACGACCACCGCCGGCGACACCAGGGAACATGCCACTTGGGCCACCGTCGGCGTGGGATGCCGCGCACAGATCGAAGATCCTCCATCTTGGCACTTCTTTGGCCTGGAGGAAGAAGAGACCGTGGTGCCTCCAGCACATCACGACGCGGAGTGGCCGCTGCTGGCCAAGGATCACGGCGGCCGACTCGACCGTCATGGATGAACTCCGCAGGTGCACAGCTTCGGACGAGCGCAGGCGCACGTCCAATCTTCCCCTTCTTCCAACAGAGCAGTGCCCGACGCCGAGCTTCTCCTCTCCCTCGCCTCCTCGGCCGGCCAAGAGGAAAAACGTAGCATCCAGCTCGCTCTGCAGAAAAAGCTTGCACTTATTAACAGAGCCCGCCCCGGACACCTCACGAGTCCTCCACCATGGAGGAGCAAGAGAGGAGCACGGCGACGGCCGTCCGCCGGCGTGCGCGACCGACAGAGCAGCAGAGCCCACAAACTCGACTTTATTGACAGAGATCCCTGCGCCGAGTGCACCCACCTGTGAGAGCCCCTGCCACCGGAGCATCACAGCAAGCAGCATCAAACACAGGCCTCGCCGGAACCAGCCGAGATGCTCCGACGAACTACTCCAAGACAGCACACAGGCATAACACCACCTAAAACTAAACCTATCTACTCCGGCGCCTCCCCTCCGCCCATCTCGACCGGCGACGCCGGCAAGAGAGGCCTCGGGTCGGCCCGGCACTCTCAAGAAGGCGCTCAGGTACTGTAGCGAAGAGAGAGAAGAAGAGGATAGGAATGAGCGCCCCGCCAGTGATGACTGGAGTGCCTTATTCAAAAGCTTTTGACTGCAAGTGGCCCGGAATTATCCAGTTCAAGTGCCAAAAGATAATCGTGGAATTTGACCAGAAGCTGTATCTCCTGCATTTAAATGTGGAGGGTGTAGACGAGATGGAAATTGATGATGGATTTGATGATCTTGGGATTGAACAAGTGGGCATAGGAGGTTTTGATGATGTCAAAGATGAGGAGGAAACTACACATCAGATGTAGACACAAGGAAGAGTTATACTCCCTTTGATTTATTACCTTGCATTGTAGGTTTACTCAAAGTCAATATTGTAAACTTTGAGAGCATCTGAACCTGGACCCTCCGCTTCGCCCCCTAAACGTAGGGCGGGACACACCGGATATGGCCCGGACAAAAATCACCCACACAAAAAGTTGTTAGCATAAAACCACCACTTTGATGCCAAAATTTTTAAAAACCACCATTTTGTGTTTTGATTGCAAAAACCGCCACATTTTGCTCGAACATTTGCAAAAATGCACTGATTGCGAATTGACACTCGTGCTGACATTGGGGACCCACCCAAAGGCTGACGTAGAATGGGGTGCTCCACTTGTCAGCCAATTAAAAAAATAAAAAATGTCCTAAAAAAAAAGAAAAAACCCGCCACCGGCGCCCTTTCTCCTCCACCTCTGGCGAGCCCCCTACTGCTCGTACGACGGGGCGCCCCTGCTCCCACACCTCCGGGCGAGCAGGGGGATCGGACGGGGAGAATGAAGCCCCGGTCAGGGGCAAGGATGGGTGGCCATTAGTTCCCCCAGGCTATGTTGCCGCCACTAGGGGCGACCCGAGATACGTGCCCATGCACTGGCTATGGTGTGAGCAATTCCTCCTTGTCACACTTCATGGCGGAGAGGCACTTGCGTACGAGGCCACGAACCGAGCCTTTATCGTCGAGATCGTCGCGGACGCTGACATAGTCGCGGAGAACCACACCATCCTTGGGTCCATCGAGGATGATCGTTGACTCGTGGATGCGCGGAGATGACCAGAACATCTCTCCGACGAGAACGAGGAAAAGATGCGCTCCGCCAACGACCACAAGGTCGGTGGCTCCCGTGCGGACATTATTGTGATCTAGACGAGGAGGATGAGTAGGGTAGCACCGTTTTCATGAGTCAGAGATCGTACGAAGCTGTCGATATAGTTGGTACGAAAAAATGTTTATCTAAGCATGCAATCAACCTGTTTTTGATGTGTGGGGGGGGGAGGTGGTTGCACGGTGGTTGTCTCCTGTCCGCGGACACGTACTTCTCGGATAACTAGTAGGTCATATTTGCCTAATCCGATTGCAAATGCTTTGACCGAATATAAAGAAAAATAATAACATATATAATATACGATTAATATTATTAAAAGCATCATGAAATACATTTTACTTAAAGCTCGTGAACATTCTTTTGAAGCGACGAATACTTTTTTTAACCTCATGAACATTTATTTAAACATTGTGTACATTTTTTAACTCTATAAAAATTTATTATCATCTTCCTAAAATATTCAGATGAAATAAACAAAATAATAAAACATAAAAATAACTAAAATGAAAAGAGAAACAGAAAACAAAACAGATAAAACAAATGGTAAAAAAAACCTTATTGGGTCGGGCCAGCCATGCAAGCTAGGTGCCCTGGGCGCTTTACCTGGGCCGCCTGCCAAAGTGCCAATGGCCGGACTTGGCACGGGCGGTCCTCTTTCCTAAGCAGCTGAGCTGCTTCCTTCCGCCTGCCTCGCCGGGGCGCCCTACATCCGCCGCCTTGCTGTAACGCACCGTCGCCGCCGACGCCTCAATCCCACGCTCCCCGCCCCCCATCTCCCGCCTCTCACGCGTCGCCGCCATCACCGTTCCTGCTCTTCCTCGTCGGGACACCGAGATCCTGCTGTCTCGACCCCGTCCGTAAGTCTCCGGTGAGTTTTTTTCTGATCTAGCGATTAGTTAAATCCAACTGACCTTCACAACTTATGGGTGCGCCGCTGCCCACCCGGCACACCGTCTAGATCCCCCCCCCCCCTCTAATTGTCAAGTTAAATTGAAATTTTTCTCCAGTAGAACCAGTTTGTACTTTGATTTATGCAATTTACTGGCCAGCCGACTGTGGGACTGTGAGTTAGGTTGGCTCAGTAACAGCCAACTTAGTTGTTGTTTTGTATGATTCTACTGTATGGCTTGTTTTTGCTGCTTGTGAGGACAGCAGTATGAGAAACAGTGGGCTTATCAAAAAAAAAAATTTCAGGAACAGTGGGCTCAAAAGAGTGGAACTATAAGAGTTCATTAACATAATTTTATAATCCTCACTATTAATGTTTACATGTTGTGGTTTTTTTCAAAACATATCTACACTCACCAAGCCACCATATCCCTAAATTGGTGTTTCTGCGAAATGCTGTATCCCCATACTCATCCCTGTCCAATTCAACCTAGAATGGCAATGATAAAGGCTAATCCAAGGGGAGGGGTGGTCATGAGTTTCTGTTCCATTGTTTATATTCTCAGCAGTGTGTTCTTTGAACTGCAATGGCTATTGTTTGACTGTCTTTAAGATGATGTATGGAGATCTCTTCTGTTCATATTAACACATGAGTTTCTGTTCCACTGTTTATATTCTCAGCTGTATGTTATTTGAACTATAAATCTATAATGGCTATTGTCTGACTCTCTTTAAGATGATGTATGGAGATTGCTTCTGATTACTAACATTTATGCATAGGCAGTTTCAGTATGGGGGCACATGAGTTTCCGTTGCATTGTTTATATTCTCCATGAATCTAAAACTAGCAGCTGTTATTTGAACTACAATGGATATTGTCTGACCGTCTTTAAGATGCTGTATGGAGATCGCTTCTGATTAACATTATTGCATCGGCAGTTTCAGGATGGGTAGTGAAGACTCAAAGGATATGCTGAAGAATGCGGACTGGAAGACAGTGAGTGGTGCAGTGACTATCGAGTCAAGTCAGCCGGTTGTCAAGAAGCGTCTTCCGAAGAAAATCAGACAAGTCCCTGAGTGTTACTTTCTGCCTCGACGATCTTTGCCTTCTGCATTGGCAATATATGGTACTGTTATTGCTGCTGGAGTTGGTGCAGGGATGCTGGTTGAGGTTTGGATAAAGAAAAAGATCAAAGGTACAATCTTGCATTTCAAGGCAGGAGCCTGGAGGAACTACTTACTTTAATAAAACTAGTCCATCAGGAAATTTGAGATGTTGGACCGTACCACGGAAACCCGCCAAGGCATTATGTATGTTTTGCTTCATTGATTTTGTAGTTTCCACATCTTCTTACGTTTGTTAATTGCTGCCTGCAGAGGATGGCGGGGTTGTCTGGGAGATGGGCAAATGATGTTCATGCACTTTGATTGGTAACAATTTGTTCGTCAAAACATTCATACTCACTCTGTTGCTTAAGCTGTGTCGCGGTAATAAGCATTAAAAAGGTCCGTTGCTCCAGACTATCTTTCGACTTCCTGACCAAAGTGACCAAATTATGTTTTCCAGTGATCTGTAGTGGTCATTTTGTTAGGATTACCAGTACTGCACTGGTAAGAATTATCAGAAACTTTTTCTGACGGTAGTTCAACGTTGTGATCGAAATATTATATCATGATTAAGGTATCTCTGAGTCTGTGTTCTCTGTTGCCATGATAAATCATGGGAATCGTTGTTTATATCATCAAGTCTGCAGAAGTCATTGTTCTTTGCCATCAAAAAGTGTTTGGTGATATATAAATGCATACAAGAGTAGGAAAGATTCAAGTAGTGTTAAACCATGCATATTTTGGTTGGCCTATGCTGTCTCTGTAATAAAGATTTCATGCAAGAGTGATCGAAATTTGCATACCCAAGAAGACAGATGATTACCACATGATCCCATTTTATGTGTTGTGCTGCTAATCTGCAGTCTTATCCCCCGTCATTCAGTCTTTCAGACAAACGGTCCAACAGGGAATGGCTGATTTATCTATCCCCACTCAGAAACCATCCGAAGCACTGTACGAATATCTCGGCATCTTCCTAGCTCATATTGCAGTCTTGTAAAGATTTGCATTCAGTTTATTTATTTTATTACGAAAAGGCACTCAGAAAATTGGAAGAATTTTTTTCACCTGAAAGATAATCATTTCTTATCCTCTTAGAAAGTGCTCTGATCTCCTGTCTTTATTCTCTTTTGCAACTTCTTTTCTACAAAGTGGTGCTTTGTTCTCTGTGATACCTTTCTCAAACGAAGCCAAAGTTTTAGTCTTTTTCTATGGGACGCACTTGCAAGGACTTACCCCATCCAAAAGAGACTGGAGAACATGACAACGCCCTTCAACTTTTAGTGACAAGTTTCTACCAGTAACCATTTTTAATTTATGGTTTAGTTGATTCAAAGAATTTTTGGGGAGCCTTAATGCCGAGGAGTTTTTTCTATATTAAACCGTTTGATTTGTGGGATTGCAATCTGTAGGAATTGTTTAACTATGGTTCCTTTTCATTCATAGAAAGATTTCCATTGGTCCCACTTAATCAAACAACTGTCAGTGCAGGTTCCTATAGGATTTGATTTTTTTTGCCGATTGTACTTTTTCTTACGGTTGACACTGCAATTATACAATTTTTATTACTGTCTTATGAGTTTTGTGAATCAAAAAAGACCTTTAGTAGCTAGTTCTACAGAATCAAAACAGAACACGGAGAGAAAAGGCTACCATTGCTACATTAGCCATTGTATGTGTGACATTTTCAGCGATTGTACATGTATCTCACATTGTACCACAGGGCAACTAGAGGGCTTCAAATTCTTATTGACGGCGACCCTAGTTTCATCTACTAATACCACAATCATTAGCAAAGTGTACAGCGAAAGCTATCCACTTGTATAGCTTTAGTCACTTCATCCATCGCTAAGGGAAAAAAATGTATGGGTTCAAGGCTAACCCTTGATGCAGTACTACTGTGATTGGAAAGGTATCCGTCTCAGTATCACCTTCACGAACAATTGTCACAACATTATTGTGCATATATTTGATCAGGAATGTACTTTGTTGGGACTTCATGCTTCACTAGTATCCACCACATGACCGTTCTTGCTATGTTGTCATATTCCGAAGTCGATTGAAATCACGTATTGGTCTTTTTGCTCCGTGTATCTCTCCGTAAGCTAGTGACACGGGAAAATCGCCTCCATACTCGATTTCCCAGGCATAAAACCAAATTGGTTCTTAGTGACATTCATCTCTCTCTCTCTCTCTCTCTCTCTCTCTCTCTCTTTGTTTCATAGTATGGTTAATACAACTTTGAAGATATGTACTAATATACTCGTACTCCGCTCTTTGGGCATCGTGTTTGACTGAAATAATGTGGTTCGATAGCTTACTTAACCATACAATGATCATGTTTCCAAGCCATCTTCACACCTCAATGGGAACATCATCAGGGCCAGGGATCCAATCATCAGGGCCAGGGATCCAATCCTTGTTACAGGGGCAATGTAATGCAATAGAATCATTATGAAAAATCCCCCGTGAGATTATCAATCCTACAAATTGAGTAAAAGTTCCTAAAAATAATCCATTGCTTCAAAATTTATACGAAATCTTCCAATCAAAAGAGGACATGAAATGCCCAACCCTCGATCGAAGGAATTGTGGGTTTACATGCTCGACACTCTGGACACATCTAGAGACTAGAGGGCCTGTCCTTGAACATTTTCTCGACATCAAGTCATCGAGTACAACGTAGATGAACACCGCTCACACAATTTCTCTCTTACTGTCGACAAAAATGTTGTCTCACACTCAAATAATGATCTAGAATAATCCACCTTGTCAACGGCACACATGACGACAAGGCACAACCACACTTTCTACCATCCATCTAACCTGGGTTGTTCTAACTTAAACTAATGGACGTGGGCCATCGATGTTGCGAGCTCGGAGAATTTGATTAGCGGCGCAGTTAATGAAGTGCAGGGATTGATCTAAAACAAAGCCGCACGCTGCTACTACCATTCCTCTTGGATCCTCAGCTCTGCAAGAGGAATATGTCGCTGTTAATGCTCGCTGCTGACTTTGCGTCCACTCCCCGTGCACTCTCTTGCCTTTTTTAAGCCTGGCTTCTCAACTGATGATCATTCTAGCGTACTACTACGTGCTAGTTAATCGCATCCACGCGCTAATGCCGCTATGTTCGTTGGATCTGATCTAGCTTGGAACATTGTTGTTGTTTGTTAATTTGATATAACACCACAGTATGTGGATATGCGAATATGCGACCGATACATGCATCATGTACTACACGTCTATCTGTTACTCCCTCCGTTCCGAAATATAAGTCTTCTTAGTTTTTTTAGAGTGAAACGCACCGGAGGTCACGAAGTTGCGCAGAAAGGAATTATTGGTCACCAAGTTGCGAAACGTCAATTCTTGATCACAAAGTTGTGGATTTGCCAAACTTTGGTCATTCCGTCACGGCGGGCGTTAAGTAGATGACGTGGCAGTCTGTTTTTTTTACAAAAGACGCCTTGAACTTTTGTTTCTTCTGATTGTTAGGTCCTTCGCCCGGTCCTTCCCCTAGGAGAGGCCGAGTGGCTCCAGCCGCGCTGCTCCACTTCTGTCGGTCCTTCGCCGACGCCGCCATCGCCCACGCGCTCCACTTCTCCCTCTCGTCCGGCCGCTCCCCCGTCCCCGAGCCGTCGTACCGCGTCGCCGACATCGGGGCTGCAGCGCGGCAGCCAAGACGATCCCACTCGCCTTCTGCGTGCCCCCAGCGGCCGTGCTGCCCTGGATCGGTCACCGGAAGGCTTCTGGAGGTCGGGGAGGCTGCTGGAGGCCTGGAGGCGACGCAATGGACGCCGGCAATGATGGACGGAGCAGGGGCACACGTAGAGGCGGATTCGGGACGCGCGGATCTTAGGAGCTTCGCCTATAGCTTCTATAAGACGATGCATAGCTCCAGGGACCTACGAGGAAGTACGGGATGTGGCGACCGAGGAGATCGACGCCGGGACGGCCGCCACCGGAGTTGGGGAAGACCACCACGAATTCGTCAACAGGAGGCCTTCGGGGACGATTCGTCAACAAAGCAAATATGTAGGATAAGTTTGGACGGGATGAGGTCGACTGAGGCGGTAGTATTTGGATCAAAAAGCAGGCGGCCAGATTCTCTCCGAGCTCGATTTCTTCGCGGTCGTTGCAAGAAGCACGTCCCTGCTTGTCCGTTTGGACTCAGTTAACGTGGTGGTCATACTAACGTAGGCAACGTTCCTAGCGGCGGCAAGGTCGGCGGTCGCCACAGCAGCAGCAGGACGCGCTCACGCGGGGCCGCCATGGTGGGCGGCATGCTCTAGCACGGCTCGGACCAAGTCACCGCCGCCGCCTGACAGTGTGAGCCACTGGTCCGGAAAGGCGCCTGACAGTGTGAGCCCCTTCTCGCTCGCGCTCGCGCAAGGGGTTCGAGCCAACGTTGCCTTTCTCTAGAAAGGAATATAATCAAAAGGGACCTAGCAATTGGAAGACACAAAATTTGAAGGGTTTTTTTGCAAAAAAAGACGGCCACGTCATCTACTTAACGCCCGCCGTGACGGAATGACCAAAGTTTGGCAAATCCACAACTTGGTGATCAAGAATTGACGTTTCACAACTTGGTGACTAATACTTCCTTTCTGCGCAACTTCGTGACCTCCGGTGCGTTTCACTCTTTTTTTATTCGTACTCCACATCTGTGGAGTACGTATCTAGACATATTTTACTTGTTGATGAACTCATTTCAGTCGGTATTTAGTCCATATTGAAGTGATCAAAACAATTTATAATTTGGAACGGAGAGAATAAGGACGTAACTAGTGTATGTCCATCTCCTGATAGTCTGATACTACGTACTCACTCGGTCCCTATTTACATGGCGTGCCTGTTTCTTAAGGTTAATGTTTGACCATCAATTTAAGGAAGGAGGAAATGCTTGCAGAACCAAATCAAAGTATTTAGGACCATGGTAGAAAACTAAAAGAAGTTTATTTTGTGTTTGTACTAAATGTTCATTGTCTTTTGGGTACGTGTTGTCTGCGGGGTCCAGTCCTCTTGGTGGCTTCCCCTAGCAGTTGCCCTCCCCCAGCGTTCCCAATAAGTTGTCCCCCAATTTCGTTTCTTAGCACCCCTTCAAAAAAAGTAAGGAGGAAGCATCTATAAATATTTTGTTTGCATTGTCGTCAAAACCAGTTATTTCATGAAGTTTTTCACACTTCACCTTGGTAGATTACACCTATGCACTGAAACGGCGAATTTTATACATACTAGTCATCTCCAATATATAAATTAAGCCACATTATTCACATGTGCCAAGTAAAACAAGATTGCATACCATAGGTGGTGTTAAATTCTCTGGTGCATTGTGCAATTTAGTAAAAAAGATACAAACATGGTAAAAGCTTATGCAGATCAAGGAATAAATCTAATTAACAAACCGTCAGAAGCATAAAAACCTTACAATTAAGTGATTATCTTCTTAGAAACATAATTAAATAATAATTATTTTTGCAAACATAATTAAATGTGTACTTTTCAAGTTGGCTTTAATCTTGTTATACATCACTCGCACTTCACAAATGTTCAACGGGCATGAAAATGCAAATTGCAGTTATATTGTGCCAAGGTTGCACATTTTCTGTAGCTGTAACCTTACCCTGAGTAATGCATAGTCTCACGTGACCAAGATTTACGGAACTTTTAATCAACAGAGAATTTACAAGCTGTACTTAAATATCAAGTTTCTACTCTTTGCTGTGCTCAAACAAAGTCAAAATAAGTACACGGAAGATCAATATATAAACGCCAAAGAGTTGCACGAACTGAGTTGAATTGATTTTGCTTTTAAAATTGGCACGTAGCGCAAGCGATTATAAAGGCGCGCACGTCGCAACAGATAGTTTTCGCCTCTCCTCCTCCAGCCTTCCCGCGAGCGCATTTACTCGTCAGCTCGTTCGTAGCTGCACAGCCCGGGCAGCGGCTCGCCAGATCGATGGCCGGCGGCGACGGCGGCGGGTCCTGCGGCGGGGCGCAGGACGACTTCTTTGACCAGATGCTCGCGCTGCCTTCCGCGTGGGGCGACCTGGGCGCCAGCGGCAAGTCGCCTTGGGAGATCGCGGCGGGCGCTGAGGACCTCAACGCCTTCGACGAGTCGGCGCTGCTCGCGTCCCGTCTCCGGCAGCACCAGATCGGCAGCGGGGAGAAACCGGTCATGCTGCAGCTCACCGACCTCCAGCGGCAGGGCCTCGCCGGCGGCGGCGGTGGGGAGGAGAGCGGCGGAGGCGGGTTCTCCCCGCTGCCACTGTTCGCGGACCGGTCTCCCCCGACGTCGCGGGAGGACATGGACGGCGGCTTCAAGTCGCCCAATGGCACGGTAGGATCCTCTCTCTCTCTCTCTCTCTAGCCGTTTCTGAAGTTTTACCGTTGACATGCATGGATTGCGCGCGCGTGCATGCAGGGAGGCGATCACGCGATGTTCAACGGATTTGGGGTGCACGGTGGCGCCGTCCAGCCGCCGTTTGGCCAGGTAAGATTATGCACCGGTCAGGTTGCCATTTCTCATTTTCCAGTTTGCGTACACGATCGAAGTCGGCTATCTGTCGTCGATCCATTAAGAGCTAGCGTTCATTTTGACTTGTCATATGATTGCAGGGAGGATCAATGTCGGGGCAGAGCTTCGGAGGCCCGGCGGCGAGCGGAGGCACGACAGCGCCGGCTTCCTCTGGCGGAGGCGGCACAGCAGCGCCGCCACGGCAGACGCGCGTGCGGGCGAGGAGAGGGCAGGCCACCGACCCGCACAGCATCGCCGAACGTGTAAGCTCCCACACCACCTACCTACCTCTCCTCCCCGGCCTCTTCCTCTGAATTTTAAAATCCCGGACATGCATGTTCGTGCACATCAACAACCCAGAACTTTTCAACCGCCTGGCCAAGATGATACTTATTCTCTGTAATTCCATATCTTATCTTCAGATTTCTTGCATCGATCCCGGATCTTTACCTGTTAATTAACTACTGCAAATCAGTAGATGTACCGGAACTGTTTTTTTTTATTTATTAAAAGGGGCCTCGCCCCCTGTTTTCCTTGCAAGCAAGAAACCATACAAGTACCGGAACTGTTCTCACGCTTCTATAGTACAAAGTTACTTCTTATTTTACTTTTCTGAACTCTTACTTGAGCTTGTGTGTCACTCGCTGACTCGCATCGCATGTATGCAGCTCCGGAGGGAGAGGATAGCGGAGCGGATGAAGTCGCTGCAAGAGCTTGTACCGAACGCCAACAAGGTAATTAACACCCTCTCCTGCGTTCCTAGCTTTTTCCCAGTCATTTCGGTTTGCCATGAAAATTGATGTAGAACCCGAAAGCGCCTGCGACGACGGAATGCTTGCCTGTTTATGTCATTCTTTGAAGTGGGGTGCTTTCTTTCTAGTGGGGTTGTATGGTAGAAAAGGGCAGGCCGCCGGTTGGTGAGGGAGGGAGGTGTCGCTCCTGTCTAGCTCGATGGATCATGGGATGATGCGATGCCACCCGGCCATACGTGTCGAGAGCCTGAAGCTTGTTCGTGTTGGAACTCGGAACTGAAGAACACAAAGTCTTGAGCTAGCTGAAGAATGTGGCATGCAGTGAATGCACACATGGGCCGCATTCGATGCCCTGTTTCGCCCGATTTGCAATGCCTTTACCCCGGTACAAGCAATAGTCATCAGTTCATCACACTCCCACTCCCACGTCCCATGCCGCGGTCAATCTGCGAACTGGCTAGTGTAAAATCTGGGCGTCCAGACGGTGTGTCGCCGTGAAAACAGGACGTACGTGGTAGATGTGTCGTTGTTGCTGAGATCTCGGTTGATATCGATCGTTGATTTGCAGACTGACAAGGCGTCGATGCTGGACGAAATCATCGACTACGTCAAGTTCCTGCAGCTCCAAGTGAAGGTATGTATATATATGCCCCGGCAGACGACAGTGCTTCTGAAAGATGCATCAGGTTTTATCCTGCTTTCCGGCTATCACAGTACGATCTCTGAACGTCACGTGTTTCTATGCAGGTTCTGAGCATGAGCCGGCTGGGCGGGGCGGCCGGCATGGCGCCGCTGGTCGCAAGCATGTCATCGGAGGTGAGTACCAAGCACCTATTCGTCGTACGTACTAGTTGCTTCAGTAGTTATGTCGATTCTCAGACACGTCGTGGTCGTACGTGCAGGCGAACAGCAGCGCGAAGAGCAGCAACGGCGGCGGGAACAGCGGGGCCGCTGCCAAGGCAGGCGGAGGCGGCGGCGGTGCAGGCAGCGGGCTGCGGGTGACGGAGCAGCAGGTGGCGAAGATGATGGAGGAGGACATGGGCACGGCCATGCAGTACCTGCAGGGGAAGGGCCTCTGCCTCATGCCCATCTCCCTCGCCTCCGCCATCTCCTCGGCCACCACCACCGGCGGCCCCTCGCCGGCATCGGTGCTCTCCAGGCCTGTCATGCGCCACGCCACCAGCTCGACCTCGCCCGCCGCCGCACTGGTGTCGGCGAACGGCGGGGACGATGCTGCTGCCCGCCCCGTCAAGACCGACGCCGGCGAAGCGTTCGGCGGGAAGCAATGAACTAGCCGACCGACTATATAAATATGACCACGTCTAAACGAGGGTGCATGCATTGTCTATCCTTGGATAGCAAACTTGTCATGTAACTATCGCTGTATACTCCTTCCCTTTCACTTTTCTTCCTCTGAAAATCAGACTTTCCTTGCACACGTACGTAAAGCTCCCCCTGAGATCGATCGAGTTCGCCTCTCTCCGGAGAAAGCTTAAGCTTCACTTGTATGACATTTGCACAAAGTTTTGCTGATGATGTACTTGTGAGTGACTTCATCCACCTTGCGCATCTACAAAGGCGCCATGTCAGTGGGCTTTTCATATCGTCACTTGTACGACAATTACTGACCAGTATCAGAGAGAACAAAACTTACTCCACAAAGGAGAGGTATTAGGTACTCCCTCCGTATCAAAATATAAGACTCTCTACCTATCTAGTACACACATGTATCTAGACATGTTTCATGTGTGTACTAGCTAGCTACACTAGTAGAAAAACCACCATCGGTTCAGCCCTTTTGTCCCGACCACATTTATGAACCGAAACAAATGAGCTAGTGCAGGGACGGTAGGAACCTTTGGTCCCGGTTCGTGTTACGAACCGGGACGAAAGGGTGCTCGGCCCTTTCGTCCCGGTTCGTAACACGAACCGGGACCAAAGGTTCCCCTATATCATCTTCTTCCACCCCGGCTCCTCTCCATTTTTTATTGCTCGAAACATCACCATTTTTCTCCTCCATTTTCTCTCCCTCACTCAAGTTAATCCTCATTTTTTTCACCATTTGTGAAGATTGAAGGCACCCCATCTATTCAAGGGTTAGCAACTTCATCATTTCTTCCAGCGTTGCTACTTTAGCTCATTCCATTGCTAGTTTAACTCATTTCAATTTTGTAGTGCTAGCTAGGTGTTTGATGAAATGACTAAGTTAGGGAGTTCATTTTTTTTATATGCATTTTGAGCTCAAATTAATTTATGATTTGTGGGTTTTAGTGTCGTTCCGTCCCCGTCCTCACCGCCGTCGATAGCCCGCGCCGTCCCGTGACCGGCACCACCTCGGTGAGCCTCTTTTTTTATCTTTTATTTGAAAGAAAAATTACTTGTATGATTTAAATGCATAGTTATTTCTTGTATAATTTTCTTATGTTTTTTTATATGTATAGTGTCATGGTTTTGATATCCGCCCCCGTCGGCCCTCGTCCGGTCTATGATTCGGATGTGGTATATTTTTATAACTATTTGTTTCATTTCGTGTTTATAACAACTATACCTATCAACTTGACATAAGCGCTTTTATCTAGGAGGTAGTTGAACCGGAAATTCCAACCGACCCTATTGTCGAGTTTTTGTAAAAGAAAACAATGATTTGAAAGCAAAATTGAAAAGAAGTGAAGATCTTCATCTCCAATGCCTAGAAGAGAAGATGAAATTGGAGTTCAAGCTTGCCGACATCATCGATGAACACGAGTTCAAGCTTACCGACGTCGTCGATGCTCACGAGATAAAGATGGATGCAATGCGCTTGAAGATTAAAAAGATTAAAAATATGCCATTAGTCAAGAGGCTTGGTATCATTATGATGTTGGTTCAGTAATTACCTTAGTTACGATTTTGATCACATTTGTTGTTGGATTTAAATTCTTTAGATAGTTATATGTTAGTTTCAATTAATGTATGTTTTATGAGAACTATGTATTACATTTACTTTACTTTGGTTTTAATGTGATGAACTTGTATTAATTAATTTGGTCACTATTATATATTTATGATGTAGTGTAATGGTTTTTGATATATTTATATAATGCAGATGAGCCGGCAATGGATGTACAGTGACCGACGATGTCCCGACTATATTAATGGCATGCATAGTTTTCTCCGTGTGGCTGAGAAAAACAAGCCGTCGAATGGTTTTATTTCTTGTCCATGTAGTGTCTGCAAGAATACGCATGATTACTCTACCTCAAAAACCATTCACGTCCACCTGTTGCAGTCCGGTTTCATGTCCGGTTATAATTGTTGGACCAAGCACGGAGAAAGAGGGGTTATAATGGAAGAAAATGAAGAAGAAGAGGATAATGACAACTATCCTACGTTCACTGAAGACGGTGATACTACAATGGGGGAAGACGAAGCTGAAGAAGAGGCCATGATGATGATTTTGGTCGGGCCATTCTTGATGCACAGATAAACAGCGGAAGCGAAAACGAGAGGTTGAATTTGGAGAGCATGTTAGAGGATCACAAAAAGTTGTTGTACCCAACTTGCGAAGATGGCCAGAAAAAGCTTGGTACCATACTGGAATTGCTGCAATGGAAGGCAGAGAATGGTACAGCTGACAGGGGATTTGAAAATTTGCTGAAAATAATAAAAAAGATGCTTACAAGGGATAACGTATTACCCCCAGTACGTACGAAGCAAAAAAGGTTGTCTGCCCTCTAGGATTATAGGTGCAGAAGATACATGCATGCATCAATGACTAGATAGGGATGTTGGTGGTGATGTGTAATAATGTATTAAACCTTTTATGTAACTGTGTTGTGAAAACTCGGAAGAAAACTCTAAACTCCAACGGCGCTCCGAATGATTTGTATTCGGTCGATGAACTGAAGGATTTGTAGATAGAACAAAACACACGGTTTCCCCTGCATACAGCCCGACGGTGGCTCCTGAGTGCCCGCATATCAAATGCACCGTCGGACGTATGCAGGGAATCCGAATGCTTTGTATATCAAATGAACTACACTGAGTGTCGAACATGTTCGAGAGGGGGGCTATATATAGGGTCATGTGGCTGATCCAACACTGATTTTGCCCTCAAAAGAAACACACGCCCCTGATCCAACGGCTCACAAGCGCTTGAAAGAAACACACTCCAGATCCAACGGCTCACAAGCGCTTGAAAGAAACACACGATCTGTGTGCTTCTTTACTCCCGGTTGGTGTTACCAACCGGGACTAAAGGCGGGCTTTGCGGTCACGACTCGTGTCAGTCACGTGTCCTCCCCTATCGCTGCCCTGGCCACGTGTCCTCCCCCAGGGTTGTACTGGTCACGTGTCCTCCCCCAGCGCTGCCCTGGAGGTCTATATGTATTGTCGTCGACGGGGTAAACCCTAATCCACCATTCGTAGCAACGAACCCATCGTCTCCACGACATGGATCCACCACGCCCGCCGCAGCGCCTTCTGGACGAGGTCGAGCGTGCTCGGCAGAGCGCGCTAGGGCGCTACCGTGGGAGCCTATCCCGTCGTATGCCCACGAGCCCGGCGTGGAGAGGAATGCCCAACTACCGGCCTCCTGCTCCGGTGCCGGAGGAGGTGCGGAGGGCGTACGAGCGCGCGTGGTCCGATGTCTCCGACCCCGACGAGGATGCGTACGCCGCAAGGGTGGCGTGGGGATCCGCGGCCGCATACGGCGACTTGGCCGCCGCATCTCCACCAGGTGACGATGTACCTCCACCAGTCGCCGCCGCCCCTCCCGACGAGGAGGATGACGAAGACGACGACTTCGACTCGAGCGACCATGGGGAAGAGGGCGGCGGGTCGCAGATGCAGGAGGCCATTGAAGCCTCCTTCCATTCCGTCCACGACGACCATGTACAGCGAGGCAGGACTGCCTGCCAGCTCAAGGCGAGGGAGGCTTCCGAGCTGGCTTGGGCGCTGAAAGACTCATCCTCCATGGCTCGTGCCCTCCGCCGCAAACATGCGCGCGAGAACCAGGCGGCCGCGAACGGGGCTGGCTTCCGGATGGCACCCGCCGGGTTCGGGGCCGGGTTTGGCACCCCCATACCCGCACCCGGCCCCTCCACCCGCACCTGCCACCCGCCCCATACCCGCCGGCGGGTCAAGATCTCTACCATACCCGCGAACCCGCCGGGTTCGGGTGACCCGACGGGTACCCGGTAAGTTCCTGTTGAAGCTTAGATAGATGAGAGGGAGAGGGGCGACGCGGTGGTCGAGCAGGAAAAGAAGAAGAATGGGGAAAAGGTGAAACTATAGCGGTGGTCGGCGTCTCCCTCTTGGTCGAGCTCGTCGTGCTCGGCACTGGCCAGGTCGCCTGTCCGTACGGCGGCGCGAGGAGAGGCGAGGTCCATCAGCAACCCCTCGACGGCGCGGAGGAGAAAGGCGTCGGGTTGGTGATGGAGGGGCACGGCCAGAGGCTGCCCTCGACGCCGCGGACGAGCAGCCGTGACGGCGGGAGTAGCTCCAGGGAGCGGCGGCGCTGGACAGCAGAAGAGCCGGCGGCGGCGGCTCGGGGTGGGGGGAGGAAATGAGACGAGAGGAGGGCAGGGAATCGGTGGGGGGAGGAAAGGAGACGAGAGGAAGGCGGCGGCTCGGGGTGGGGGGAGGAAAAGCCGTGGGGGCGTGGGCGCGTGGCTCTTGGCTGGGGGCCTGGGGTTACTGGGTTAGGGTTTCTTTGTACAATGAGTCAATGACAGGTGGGGGCGTGGCCGCGTGGGGCTGGGATGGGTGCTGGACAGACACTGACAAGTGGGGTCTCCCGGGTATGCGGGTTGGCGGGTATGGGTTTGGCACCCCCATACCCGCACCCGCCATACCCGATGGGTATGGAATTTTCCTGCTAAGCAGACCCATGGGTTTTTTTCTACCCCAAACCCTCCCCATTTAAGGCGGGTACCCGTCGGGTATCGGGTTTGCGGGTACCCATTGCCATCCGGAGGCTGGCTCCTCCCGGCGCCGTTCCCCCTAATCCTACGGCCTCAGAGCTAGCAAGTCCGCTTATGTAGAAATGTGTAGCTGTGTTATGAAACCTTTTATGTAACTGTGTGGGGATGTTAAGGATGTTAAGGATCTAAATTAAATATATATATAAAAAGAAACTAGATCAAAAAAACAATTCAAAAAGCATGTAAATAAAAGTATATAAAAGAAACAGAAAAAGAATCTAGGAATTTTTTTTAAAAAACCATATCTTTAGACAATTAAATCAAAAGATATAAAAGAAATAAGAAAAAGATATGTTTTTCTGAAATATTGAAACATTTAAATTAAATATATATAAAAAAGAAACTAGAGCAAAAAAAATAGGAAATAAGAAAAAGATATGTTTTTCAGAAATATTGAAACATTTAAATTAAATATATATAAAAAAGAAACTAGAGCAAAAAAAATAGGAAATAAGGAAAAGATATGTTTTTCAGAAATATTGAAACATTTAAATTAAATATATATAAAAAAGAAACTAGAGCAAACAAAAAATAGGAAATAAGAAAAAGATATGTTTTTCAGATATATTGAAACATTTAAAAAAACAAAACAGAAAAAGAAAAAGGAAACAGAAACAGAAAAAGAAAAAGAAAACGGAAAAAGAAACTAGGAAAAAAAATTAAAAAGCCTTTAGTCGCGGTTCGTGGCTGGAACCGCGACTAAAGGTCCGTCGCGCCCAAACGGACCTTTAGTCGCGGTTCCAGCCACGAACCGTGACTAAAGGGTCTTTCGTCCCGGTTCGTGGCTGGAACCGGGACGAAAGACCCTTTAGTCACGGTTCGTGGCTGGAACCGCAGCAAAATTTTCACAAGTCTCCCCAAATCGACGCCTCTCTCCTCCAGACGACGAATCGCCACCGCCATCCCGCCGTCGCCGTCGACATCCGCCGTGGCCATCGACCCGGTCACCGCCCCGCTCCTCCCCCACCGCGCGCAGGGACACGGCCGCCGTCACGCTCCTTCGCACGCCGCCCACCGTCCACCGTCGCCCACCGTCGCAGCTCCCCTCACGCTCCTCCGCACGCCGTCACAGCTCCCCTCTTCCGCTCCTCTGCACGCCGCCGGAGCTCCCCTCCTCCGCCACACGCCACCTTCGATCGCCTCCCCGAGGTGCTCCCTCTCCGATCCCCTTCCCTGCCATTTTTTTGTTAGTGTTAAGTAGAATTAGTGTTAGAATTAGTGTATTATATTGATGTTAAGTAGAAATTGTTAGATAAATTTGTGTATTATATTGATGTTAATTTTAATTTTAGTGTTAGAATTGTTAGCTAAATTTTAGAAATTGTGTATTAGCTAATTTTAGTTTTAGAATTAGTGTTAGAATTGTTAGAAATTGTTAGGTTATAGAAATTGTTAGTGTTAGAAATTGTTAGGTTTTTTATTTTTTTTCAAATTTGTTTATAGGTTATAGCAAAGTGTTTGTGTTAGCAAATTTGTTAAAATTTGTTTATAGGTTATAGCAAAGTGTTAGTGTTAGCAAAAAAAAATTAATTTTTTTATAGGTTATAGCAAAGTGTTAGATGCAAATTTTGTAGAATGCTCTTTTGAGTAAAATTGAATCACTCTAAAATTTTAGATGCAAATTTTAAGATGCAAATTTTGTGTAGTTTATAATTTTTGCTTCATATTCTTGTTACTAATGCTAACATTGTTACAAAATTGATTGCAGGGACATTGAGCTATGGATCCAAATTGTCCGGACGCCTTCGGCAGAGACGAGGAGCGTGAAGAGCAAATGGATCCAACTTGTCCGGACGTCGCCGCCAGAGACGAGGAGCGTGAAATGCAAATGCTTCAGATTATAGCAGGACGTGCAGCCGCGCCTGTCGGTGAAGAAGATGGGGTAATTGGAGAAGATTACAGCTCCCAATTTCTGAACGACTCCGGTGAGGGAGTTGAGCAAGAAGAAATTTGTAGAGAGGAGGAAGTGCCCTTAACAAAC
This sequence comes from Poa pratensis, assembly GCA_947311845.1. NCBI lineage: Eukaryota > Viridiplantae > Streptophyta > Magnoliopsida > Poales > Poaceae > Poa > Poa pratensis. The sequence continues at coordinate 35,256,128 of CAMZMU010000082.1, read as the reverse complement.
TCCGGCGAGGTATATTAAGCCTCTGTTGATCGATCACACTAGATGTATTATTTGAGTTGTATTGCAGTTATTAACGAATCATTTTTTCTTTTAGCCCTCCGGATCGAGCAAATCATCCGCAGCTAAAGGGTCGAAAGGGTCGAAAGCAGTGTCGAAACGAGGCCCGACGAAGCCGTTGAAGGAGGGTCAAAGGATAGTGATCGACAGAGTTAGTGATAGTGGCGAACCGATGGAACCCTTACAGTGCCGCCGCAAATATATAAATCAATGCGGAGTTGTTGTTAGGGACTTGGTCCCGATCACCCTTGAAGAATGGCATCAGCCGAAGGACGACAACAAGCCAACTACTTATGTTGGCAAGACCCTAAAAGATTTGTGTTGGGACACGCTCTTGACAAAGGTCAACCTACCGCCAGGTCTACCCGAGCAGTTGAAGAAGAAAGTCAAGCATGGACTCTTATGAAGATGGCCGAACAATTCCGGACCTGGAAGAAAAACTTATGGAAAGCTTATGTAGAGGCGGAGGAACAAGATCCAGAATTCACTGGACCACTAGTGAAGATACAACAGCAGTGGCCCACATTTGTGAAGCAAAGAAAATCGGAGGCCGCTGTGGCCCGATCGAAAACAAATAAGTTAAATGCTGGGAAGAAGGAATATCACCACACTTTGGGGGCAGGTGGCTACAAGGCTGCCGTGCCTAAGTGGGAAGCCTTTGAAGCAAAACTGCTTGATAACGGGATCATTCCACAGACAGCGGACTGGCCCGAGAGGTCCAAGTTTTGGTTGTTCGCGCATGGGGCAGGGTTGGACCCAGTGACAGGGCTGATTGTTGCTCAGGGAAGATGGAAGGAAAAAATTGAGTATATAACCAAAGAACTTGTGGACGCAATAGATAAAGTTCGAAGGGGAGTGTACGTGGTCGACAGAGAGAAAGACGAGCTGTCACTCGCACTCGGGAATCCTGAAAAAGTTGGACGAGTACGAGGCTATGGACCCGGAGTTTCGTGGAAGCAAGGTTTTCCGGAAGACGCTCATACTTATAGAAGCCGTCAGAGAAAGAAGAAGCAGGAGTCAGACCGGTTATCGGCATTGGAACGCAAGGTGCAGCAGCAGCAGGAGCAACTAGACACAATAAGTCAGCAAAGGGCATCTCAGCAGCAGCTAGTAGGTCCTGAAGTCGAAGCCGCCCCATCTGATCAGCAGAAAAGCAGCGTGGGTTCCACGCAGCTAGAACATTCTGAACTCGAACCGCCGGCGGCTCACTACCCCGTGGATGATATCACGGAGAAGACAGACTGTGAGCTACATATGTCAATGAAGAACATGTCCTTCAAGGTGGCGGTCGGCTATGCTTTACCTAATCAATCTGGAGCAAGCTACCATCTCGGCGGGATTCCAGCTGGCTATGCTCGTGTCGGGGTGGATGAAGTTGTGCCGTTATATGCTAATCTGGACCTTGACATTCCTGGAGGTGACGGCGAGAAGACACTGGGAGAAGTCGAGAAGGGTATCGCTCTCTGGAACAAGAAAAACATCGTGTTTCCAAACTTGGCGCCAAGGCCACCGACTCCTCCGAGTAGCAGTCCCCCACCTCAAGATCCATCCCCCCACCTCAAGATCCATCCCTCGACGCCCCGTCCGTCGCGAGTCCATCGCCCGCGACGTCCCGTCCGTCGATTGCGCCCACTGCTAAGTCCTTCTCGTTAAAGCGGAAACTAAACTTCCCGTCGACGAGCAGAAGTGCAGATAAGTTAACTCGAGAGGAACGCGAGTTGCTAAAGCCTCTTCCAAAGAGACCTTACGACTTGACTCCAGAGGAACTCGACGAGTCGGTGCGTGCCAATGTGAAAAGACAATTAGGACCGAAACGGCCCCCCCTAAAGAGATAATACCAGCAGAAAAAGTTGATAGATGTTTGAAAAATCTATCGTGTGGACCGCCACAGCCGCCTAAATTGCGAGATGACTATGATCGTGTTATTGAGAAGACAATTAGTCAAGAGAAGCAGGAGAAGGAGGCGGCATATCGCCTAAAGAGGGAGCAGATGCAGACGGCAAAATGCGGGAAACAAGTGGCCCAGCTCGGAGAACAGGCAAATCAGTCGATCCCCCCGCTCAAGGTGATGCCCGATAAGGAAGTACACCACGACACTGGCACCATAGGCGACCCCTAGAGTATCAGTATGCATGGACATATGTCTACGGGAGGTCCCTGGTCAGACCTGAGCAGGTCAATTCTCTAACAACACAATTGCGTCGATTGCATCAGTGGTACGAGAACGCCGCAAAGGCCGGGCATGATGTCTTCTGGGTGTCATATAAGAAAGAGCATTACTTCACGGATGACGCGATGTATATTCCGTTTTCTGAAATTTTTCAGTTATTCAATCAAGACGCCCTCGACAAAGCCCTCGTCAGTTGCTATTGTTTGTAAGTGATTTATTTCTGCAATTTAATTAAGTCTCTAGCTCTGCTCGTTCATTGCCTGTAATTATCTCACTATATTCTTTTGTACGCTATTATGCAGAATGAAGATTGTCGAATGCAGAGAACGCCGCATCTATGACACTGGGTTCATTGACCCATATTATATTCATCAAGTGACCGTAAATAACCATCCCGCGGACACAGAGAAAAACTTGCTCCGGTGGTTAGTGAAACAAAATACCTGCGCAGAAATACTTTTTCCTTACGCCTTCAAGTGAGTGTTACTGTACCTTCTACACATTCTATTTTGCTTACTCGATGTTTAGTGTAATCGATGAGTCATGGACATATAAACGTGCGCAGATTCCACTGGATTCTGCTAATCATTAGAGTTGACCAAGGAGTCGTTCAAGTCATGGACTCGTTAAGGAAAGATATGGACGAGTACCAAAGCTTGCTAGATATGCTCCAGAGGTAATTTCAATCATTATCGCTCTATATCGACCTCTTTCATTCATTTTCTGATATCAAGTAATTAATAACTCCTTTAATCATTTTCTTTTGGCGGGCAGGGTTTGGAAACGGTTCATCGTGAAGGTTCCAGGGGATTGGAAACCGGAGCTGTATTTTTATACCACCAAGGTAAGTAGTACTATATATATAGGTCCGCGCAACTCTTTAATTCTAGTTTCAATACCATTATCATGCTTGATTATTATTTGATTAAATTCTATTTTTTGTAAAGTGGTGTCTGAGGCAGCCACAAGGGACTAATTTATGTGCATACTACGTTTTCGAGTACATGCGCTCTTTTGTCAGTGAGCGGAATAGAGAAGTCAGAACAGCTGAAGTATGTATACACTATTCGCAATTTTTTATTACCATATTGTGTTGAGTTCCATTCATAAATTACAACTCACATATTCATATTGATCTAGATGGATCGAATGCGGGACCAGCTCATACCAACGAAGCGCCTAAAAGCAATTCAAGAGGAATTGGCGGGATTTTTGAACTCGGAGGTCCTGAAGAAAACTGGAGAATTTTATCACCCTAGCAATTATTTTTTGCCTCCAATGTAATTGACGTGATCTCGACGTGTGAGAAACGTGATGTCGGTGTAGTATAAACTTGTGGGCTTATGTATGTATGAATCAAACGTGACCTCGGTGTATTGTATACTTTATGTGTATGACTTGTTGTCTGCGCAACGTGATCTTCGTAAAAAATAATTAATTGGAAAACAAAAAATCGAAACCCCTAAAAAATAAATTAGCAGACCAAAGGGTTCCCGCCCATGCCCGCCCTGCCGTGGCCACGTGGAGGCCCATCCGTCCCGGTTCGTAAGCACCCGAGACGAAAGCCCCCCCCCCCCCCATTTAGTCCCGACCCTTTAGTCTCGGTTGTAAAACCGGGACCAAAGGCCCTCTGGACCCGGGACAGATGGGCTATTTTCCACTAGTGCTAGAGAGTCTTATATTTTGATACGGTGGGAGTAGTAAGTTAGTAACTCCCCATGCCGGAAGCCGGAGTAATTGTATGTGTTAACTATGAGGTTGATTTTAGATTAGTGAAATAGTACTTAGTATTCACAGAGTGAACCGTTGACTCTATCTATACCTCTAGGCTCTAACAGATGCCGTAAAACGATGAACGCACATTGCACACTATGACACCACCATCCGATCCTGAAAGAGATCCTAGGTCCATGGTATGCTTTCCGATTGTGATACAAAGCATTAATGGTTTTGATGCTGCAAGTGATTAGTTGCGAGCAAAATGATGGCGAGATGTGCAGGCTACTACCGCCGCACGACGTCCTCCCGGTGGGCTGGCTCAGGTAAACAAATGCGGCAGAATAATTAAGGGCGTGTGTCCTGTCTGCACGACATGGAACGACGACGACGACGCCGATTAAGTGAAAGAATCAATCTGGCACGAGGTGCGCCCACGTTGCTGGTGAAGCGAACCAAGTTCTTGCCAACTCTGACTGAAGCATTCTAGCGCGACAAACAAAAAACAAATGGAAAGGCCCATCATTTTTATACAAAAATTAGTCAAGCAGGTAGAACAATTCTTTCGGCTTACAACGCTAATGCCAAGAGTAGCCACCACACACGTTACAAACACAACGCAAAGGTCACACCTTGCCCAAACCGAGCATCACAGGACCAAGGTTGTTCGCCACCTAGAAAGACAACTCCGCCAGAACTCTCCATGCCGACGTTCCCTCGTTTGCCTAAAGGAGTCAGTGACCGGAGTGGCGGGACTTGGTCGGTCCCAAGGACACCATTTTGGGTTCATCGGCAACGACTCACATTGCGCATGTGAAGCTCAACTATGAGCAGTAGTAAGCACCAGAACAACATATCGCAATATCCTCCTATGTGCTCACGAAGTTGTCTCTCCAAACATAAGCTTCGTACAAAGAAACAACATCGAAGACACCACCATCGCCGATCTAGACTCCAAATCTTGGCTTTCACTCGGAGACCACACCTCGAGTGGGTAAAGAACAAGTCGGCAACTCCTTGACGACCCCTCCATGGAGAAGAACACCGCCTGCACCAACCGAAGACGGACTTTCATCCTGAGTGTTGCACCAACCGTACCTTGACGCAGCGCACTGCCCATGTGATATGTCGAAAACATATCGATGAATTTTATAATTTGAAATGATATTATCTATGATATTTGGCGAACTTTGGCATGTTTATTTGGACAGTTGCAAGAGTGCACAATTTTTGTGTTACACTTTGATGTGTAGGAATTATTTTGATATTGCAAAAATCACAACAAAAAAACTTCCGTTACGATAGACTCTGAACTTTCCCGAAGTCAACGAGGCAAATAGGTTTCGGGTGAGCTTGAGGATGCTGCGATTAGTTGAGCCTTTTATGGTTAATAGTAAGAATGTAGCGTGCCTTAGATAACAAAAGTTACACATTGAAAGAACACATAGACATACAGAATGAAATATACAGTCAACTAAAGTAGAACCTTTTATGGTTGATACTTGCTCTTGCCAGTAGACTTCTTACCACTAGACTGAATTCCATTGAAGAGCTCAATCTGAGATTGGAGCACCAAGTTGTTAGACTCCGAGAAGGGCTCATTTTCCCATGTACACTCTCCACTTTGAGTAGAGCTTATTGTGTCCATATAAACTATCAATCAAAGGTACTACCTCCGGTCTGATAAAACTGTCGTGGAGATTGTACTGCCGTAGTACAAAAACGTATACAAGTCCCGACACATATTCCAGATCGGAGGGAGTATTGAAATCCAAGGGTAGATGGGATGATGGGAGGAAGACAATAATTACCATAATAAGATGGCTGAGGCTATCCTAAAATAGCATTAGACCTGAAGGACGCCATTGTGTTTCATATGAGTATCATCATTTTACCGTGGACAGTAACATGAAAGACTACTGAAAAAATGTGATAGCATCCAATAACAACTTCATAGCTGATTAAATGGCAGACTCTCAGGACAAAGACCAAAATGAAGTATGGATTCACAGTAAAATGTGAATAACACGTGACCTAACAAAAACATTGCATACATAAACTAATTCACATTTCATGTCTAACATTATCATACCACCAGAGAGAAACCTTAGCTCTACTCGAGTTGTCTCTCTCCCTCTTGTCAACAGTATTCTTGTATGTGGAGTTGTGGACTGATCTCATTGAAGAGCTCTGAGGTTGGGACACCGAGATGTCGGACTCATTTTCCCATGTACATTCATGGTAGATGGTCCCTCCCATTAATCAATTTGACCAGTAGAGTAGGACCTTTTCTGTTCATATCAAGATATCATTAACCTTTTGCTAAATGGAAATTCATGGATAAATTAAGTACCACACTTCGATGACTGAGACCAGCTAGATTAAGTGCTCAATCTGAAGTTGGAAAACCAAGATACTGGACTCATTTCCCATGTGCATTCATCGCGTGAAATTTTCCCGTGTGGTGTGAGGGTCTCTAGTCTCTACTAATTTAGATACTCGTCCTGTTATCCGGTAGGGCTTTACCATCGACAGAATATGATACAACAAGAAGTTTAATGAATTATAGCCGAAAAATCATATACCATGATAGTTTGCAAGGGAATGCGTGTGAAATGTTGAAGTATAAAATGTTATGTCCACTCCATAAAATACAATGTGTAACACACACACAACAGAGAGCATGTGGACCTTATTACCAAATGGCAGATGATAGACGCCGTTAAGGAACAGTTTTCTACGGAACATGTTATTTGAGCTGCGACCAGATTGCCTAAGTTCTCAAGTAAAAATTTAGCTCCAGGAACAGCCATGCAGAAATTGACAATTATGAACATGAATATCAAGTGAAATCTTGTAAAATTATGGTAATAATTTTATCACAAAATTGGTTATCTTGTGCCAAGTGTTGAGGTATCAAAATTTATCGTAATTCGTGAAGGGTATGGTTATTCGTTAATAAGATATGGTTCTATGGTATTTCTTGATGCAAATGAATTCAATGTGAAGCATCGATGTAAGCCATCTAGAATGTTAGGTGGAAGAAATGTGCAGGACAATAACAGACACAAATATTTGAGTCATCTGAAATCAAATTGCATCCTAACAAACAAGTAAAGTAGTGGCAGAGCATGACTAAGAGAAAGGGGATATACAAGCTGCCACTAAGACAATCTCCTGCCTTCTACCGTAAGTCCGGAACACAATTAAACTGGAAATAAGAATATTGTAATTAACAGTTACTAAAACACATGAAGGGTAAAAAAACTAAGGGATGTGTTGAGAGTAGAATCACTAAAAGCTTACCTTTTCAAGTCAATCCATGATCCAGGCATCACTGTAGCGATAACAACGTCTCTGACTCCGTGGGTTTCCCCCACCCAGCAGGCTTACCACATATGACAACCCACCTACCTACAGATTAGTGGTGCACCATCAGCGAAACCCTTCAAGGAGAGGTGGCTCTAACAAATGGAACATTGGGATCTCTATGACGATGCCAACATCGTAAGTGCCATACCGTCCAAGTAGAAGCGGCCACGCCATCTCCACAAAAATAAATTTCTGAAGTGATCAACCGCATATGCTTTCACTAATAACTACTAACGGAATGAATAATAGCACCAAGAGAAGACATACCGAACACAAGCAGCTGACAACACGGAACTACTTCTGTATCTGTATTATACAAGTGTTGTACAAAATGCATACCATAAGATCTGAAGCCAAGAATTATGCTCTAATATTCTTCCTTTCTTATGGCAGACCCATTGTGACAACTAAAACCAAATCAAAACTTTGCATTCCTCGAATTATACATAATCTCCATCGATGTTTAAGTGTCGATGGACTAGTCAGGACTATTCATTCAACTAGTCCATAAATCTGTACTTGAATCCCAACCGGACACCCCTGGTCCTCTACTCTAAATGGAAACAAGTTATGAATTCTAAATTCATATTCCTAGCCCGCATCTGATGTATGTATTTTGTCCTGAATTCTGGATATCTGACATGCAAATGTGTCCTTCGGTCCTACTTCAGGAATCAGGACAACATGAGTTATGCAAACATGTTTTCAGTGCAGTAGTTTAGTTTGTGTATCAAGTATACTCAATGAGGTTACATGACTAGTACGCCCAAAAACTAGAATAGAATTACTACCCCTATAACACTGAATTTCGGTAAAGCTAATGTTTTAAATTGCAGCTTTGGCGTTAGGCCCCCAAAAAGATATAGCAGTATCACCAAAGCTATTCCTAGTGACATCTCAATACTAAAACAATATGCATACAAGGGCAAGTCTGGAATGTCCAAATAGATCGAGGGAAGTACCCAATGTTCAGTGTGAAATAACTCTGGATATGTGCTCTTGATACGAGCATGTTTCATTATTGTTTCTACATTTGAACAGAATTAGAAGCCGTGGTGTCAAGTTCTTGTGTGCCAAAATCAACTAGTGTCTTGATTCTTAAATAAGTTTACAGCATCCTATGATTCTTTTGCAAAATTTTGTCCAGCAGTGTGCTAGCAGGGCAAAATAAGTAATTTCCTAGCTATTCTCAATCTGTTTATAAATCCAGAATCAGCAAACCTGTACATTCAGCACATAGTATATCCCCAAATGCCAAAAGGTAGCAAAGTTTCACCATTTCCAAGGTTAGCTTGACAGCAGATGTAAGGAAGCATGCAAAGAGCAACTACAGTGTGCTGCCAGTTTCACGCTTGTGTTAACATGGCCGCTAAATGGTGTGCTGCTCACTGTCTTTGTGAGCACCACAATTCATGGACAACCAAGACATAAGAACAATGAAAACCATAGAAACCATTTGATTGATCTTGAGAGTCCACTTAGGCATAAATTACAGCTTTATTCAAACAAATTGTTAGATAAAATTGTGTGCCAGAGATACAGTGGAAGTTGCATCAAAGAACACTAGGAACCCTTTGATTTAACTTGAGAGGTCTCCTGAGGTATGCACATAACTCACAGCTTTACTCAAACAAATTGCTAGAGAAGATTGTGTACCCAATGGTACTTGCAAAGAGTTTGAACTATTACATATTTCACATATCATTTATAAGAACATATTGCTTCTCTGGGAGTGAACAATAGAAAGCTCCACGCAGCAGTCAAGCATAGATAACACCAACAACAAAAACAAACTTGTGGAGAGCCATGGTATGAAGCTAATAATCACTGAATCAGTACAAGAGGTTCACCTCCATGCCATTGGCAGCTCTCTAGCATCAATTTAATTCCTTCCAAGGGGAGTGACCGGCATGAGTATGTCTCCTTGAAATCAGACTTGTTTGACGAAGTAAAAATTGACGCGTACACTTTCTTATTTGCATAGGCCGGTGCGTGATCCGCAGCCTTGAACCGCTTTGCTGGGGCAGCCTCCCCTTTCTTCCCATTCTCCAACTTCTCAGTAGTGTCTGCTATAGCAGGAGTAGCAGCAGCATGCTTAGTGCCACTCAGCAGCCCATTTGCTGGGAGCTTCTTCTCCTTCTTCTTGCCTCTCTCATCGTCCATCCTCAGCCTCAACGCCGCCACCTCCTCTTCTGTCCCATTGATGGGCAGCTTGTCGGCCTCCTCGAACTCCTTATGGCACACCAAACACCCGGGCGTCTTCACCTCCTTGAGCGCCTTCACGCTGAGGACGTGGCCACATCCCCGGAGCGCGAGGAACTGGGACTTGCCGTTGAACTCGAAACCGGTGACGGGGCACTGGAACCGGACCTCCTGGTCGGCGGCACCAGGCTTGGGGTGCAGGTGGATGGGGATCATGTCCTTGAGCCCTCGGATGTGCGAGAGCGCCTTGGGCAGGCGCTTGTGGAGGAGCGCCTCGACGAGGGACTCCTTGTTAAAGAGGTTGCCGAGGCGGTCGACGACGGCGGGCGCGGCGAGGGGCTCCCCCGAGAGCGCGCAGCAGGTGAAGCGGGAGAGGCGGGCCTCGTTGGGGTCGGCCTTGTCGGGCTTCTTCCCGAGGTACATGGAGAGGTAGCAGTCGCGCGACTCGGCGCAGGTGGACCCGCCGTCGCCGCCCCCGCCGCGGAGCGCGCGGACGCGGAGGTTGAGGGAGCCGGAGGGAGGGAGGGAGGAGATGGGGGCGGAGGGGGAGAAAGGGCGGCCATCGGAGATGAGGTAGAAGGAGGTGGGTGGGAGGGCGAGGGGGCGGAAGAGGTCGAGACCGGGAGGTTGGAGGGACGGTGAGGTACCGCGGCGGGAGGGACAGGTCGTCGAGGCGGAGGATCACGGACTGGGTCGCGGGCGCCATGGCTGGTAAGGGGCTAGGGTTAGGGTTTCGACACTGGTGCCGTGGATTCGGGAACGGAGAGAAAGGAGACGATGGGTATCGGGATGGTTTGGTGCGGCTTGGCCGGATTCCTATGGAAAAGCTGGACGCGGAGGGAGACGTCAAGTCTGACGTCTGTACCGACGTCGAACGGCAGCACGCTGTAAGTGGGCTGGGCTGGTTTGAGGAACTGGCGATTTTTTTTTTAAATTTTTCCACGTATATTAAACCAGCAAAGAGTACACGATTACATCGATTACAAAAACTAAACTAAAAGAGACTAGCAAATCTATGAGATCTTCAAGCTCTTTCTTCATCCATGACACAATCTTGTACTTTTCTGAAGCAGCCGTAGAACAACGCCAACACCACCAAACCATAGACCTGTGAATACCACCGAAGGTTCTCCCTTTTTAATTTTGAGCCGCAATGCCAAGGCTTTGTGCACGCACGCAGCCATTAAATTAATCAAGCAACATCGGCAAGAGCACCACCACTGATATTGCAGGGAAAAATAACCGAACCACTTTGTCGACGTCGTTGGGAGCCGAGAGAACGAATCACCATTGCCGAAGACGTAGTAGCCGGGATAGATATTGCGAGGACAAACCTCCTCGCGGCAACCATGAGAAACAATCCAAGATCTGAAGATTGTAGGGTTGAACTGGCGATTTTGAGTTTTACATATGGGGATAACGGGTTACCAGTTTGGCTCGATTCGACTCAGGCCAGCTTAGGAATAACCCTAAAAAAAATACACTCGAAAATTAAGATGAAAAAAAAAAACATCCCATAGAATGTTTGGAAGCCCCATATTATGGGGGAGCGCTAGATTTCGCACATGCGAGCCTTCTCACGAATTCCGACCATAAAACGACAAAATCATCGGAGAGGAGGAAGACCACCCAGCAACCACCGTCGGCCGAACCGCCGGCCACCCCGCCCGCGGCCGCAAATATGCCATTTATTTGCTTGAAGATATGGTCGATGGAACAAATTGTAACAAATAAATACACACCATTAATAAGATTGTACTCATGACCCCTTCTACACCAGGCAATAACAATCTTATATCAATAAATGAAGTGAAATTATCTTATTATAAAAATCAAGATCCATAGCGAGCATAATCTAAAATAAAAAACCAAATGACATAACCTATATGGTTGGTGCCTAGATATTCTAAAATGGGCATTGCCCGTTACTTCTACCTCTATGATTCTCCTTGCCTCTCACCAAGAGCCAATTAGCTTAGGTCCCATGGTAGTATCGATAGTGCCGATTCTTGTCTCACCTCCTCCGAAACCACCTAACGAGTGTGCGGAGGCAAGAGAGAGAACGTATGTGCGATGGAGAGAGAGAAGAGAAAGCTCCCAAACGCCGCCCTCGCACCTCCTCCCACCCACAACTCCATGCCAATAGACACCTCATCACTACCTTCCTTTGTTTGTAGGCTCCTACCACCAATTCAGACCCAATAGGGCTTTAAATATCGACGATACAAGACCACCCCCCTCAGAACAACCAAACGTGAAATATAGAAGCTCTCCCTGCACTGCCCTTCCTTCTCCTCCACCCATAGGCCATAGCTAGTCTCCTCGTCGCTCCCCTCCTTTTCTGTTTTTTCCATTCCGCTTTGTGTTGTATATATCGGAGATTTTGCCCTCGCCCCTCCTAAATCACCAAACCCTGGCTGATTTGGAGGCGATTGAGCGAGACTGGTAGTGAGGGAGTTTAAGCACAGTCGGCGAGGAAGCACACAACGCGTTTCCCCAAACCAGGGATGTGTAGTTGATGGCGTGAATCACACGCTCGTTAGGAGACCCCAAGAGGAAGGTATGATGCAGTTTAGCAGCAAGTTTTCCTTCAGAAAGAAACCAAGGTTATCGAACCAGTAGGAGCAGCAACTCTTCAGAAGGTTGTTGGTGGCTCGCACGGCGCAACACGATCACCAACGTGGAATCTGCACACAACACAATCAAACTACTTTGCCCCAACGAAACAGTGAGGTTGTCAATCTCACCGGCTTGCTGAAAACAAAGGATTAAACGTGGTGTGGAAAATGATGTTTAATTGCAGAGAATGAAAAAGGAACAGTTTGCAGTTTGTGGTGGTTTAATCAGTGTAAAAGAATGGACCGGGGTCCACAGTTCACTAGTGGTGTCTCTCCATAAAAGATAACTAACATGTTGGGTGAACAAATTACAGCTGGGCAATTGACAAATAGTGAGCGCATGACAATGCATATACATGACATGATGACTACTATGATATTTAATTGGGCATTACGATAAGATACATAGACCGTTATCCAACAGTATCTATGACTAATAATCCACCGCCGGGTTGTCATCCGAGTCCCCCGTTGGTATTAAGTTGCAAGCAACGGATAATCGCATTAAGTAAAGCGCGTAATGTAAACAAACACATATGCCCGTGGACATAGCATCGTTAGGTTATCCCTAGTGGCAACAGCACATCCGCAACCTTAGAACTTTCTGTCACTGTCCCAGGTTAAATGGAGGCATGAACCCACTATCTAGCATAAATACTCTCTCTTAGAGTTACAAGCATCTACTTGGCCAAAGCATCTACGAGTAACGGAAAGCATGCAAGATCTTAAATAACATATAAGATAAATTGATAATCAACTTGACATAGTATTCAATATTCATCGGATCCCAGCAAACACAACATGTAGCATTACAATAATATGATCTTGATCATGTAGGGCAGCTCACAAGATCTAAACATGATGGCACAAAGTGGAGAGACAACTATCTAGCTACTGCTATGGACCCGTAGTCCAAGGGTGCCGGGAAGAGGTTCTGAACCCTCCCGAGCTAGGGTTGACGGCGGCGGCGTCTCTGGAACTTTTCGTGGATATTTGCTCAGGCACTTAGGGTTTTCGCGTCGGGGGGAATAAGTAGGCGAAAGGGCGGCGGCTGACGACCCCCGAGGGGCCCACACCACCCTAGGGCGCGGCAGAGGGGGGCCCGCGCCCTAGGTGCGTGTGGCCTCCTGGCTCCTCTCCTTGCTCCTTCGTCCGTCAGGCGTGTTCTGGAAAAATAGGGACCCCCGTGTAGTTTCGTCCAATTCCGAGAATATTTCCAGACTAGCTTTTCTGGAATACAAAAACAGCAGAAAACAGGCACTTCGGCATCTTGTTAATAGGTTAGTCCCAAAAAATGTATAAAAGTGATATAAAGTAGATGCAAAACATGTAGCAATTGGTATAAAACAAGCATGGAACATCAAAAATTATAGATACGTTTGAGACGTATCAGCATCCCCAAGCTTAGTTCCTACTCGTCCTCGAGTAGGTAAACGATAAAAACAAAATAATTTTTGAGGTGACATGCTACTATCATAATCTTGATCATATAATATTGCAAGGCACATGTAAATGAATGAAGTGATCCAAGTCAATGGTCTATAATTTGCTACCAAATAGATAATGAGTAAACAATGAATCACACAAGCTAAACGTTTTCATGAATAGTACTTTCGAGACAAGCATCAAACAGTTTTGCATAAGTGTTAACTCATAAAGCAATAGTTTCTAATAAAAGGTATTTAATCAACACAAAGGAAGAATTTAGTTTCAGCATTTGCTTCAACTTTCAACATATTTATCTCATGGATATTGTCAACACAAAGTAGTATAACAAGTCCAATACATTGCATATAACGCATGTTGTAACAAAGTTGACACTAGTGTTTGCTTGTGGAAGACAGAAAGAATAGGAAAACTGACTCAACATAAAAGTAAAAGAAAGGCCCTTCGCAGAGGGAAGCAGGGATTAAATCATGTGCTAGAGCTTTTAGGTTTTTGAAAGCATATAGAGATTGCATAAAATATTTGATACTCCTCCCAACCTTGCTAACACAAGCCATGGCTAACCGAATCCTCGGGTGCCTTCCATCAATCACATACCATGGAGGAGTATCTATTTTTGAGAGGTGTTTGTTAATTGTCAACGAATGGTAGCGGGTGAGAACAGTATTCTACCTGTCAACGGACTTTTAAGAGCGGCTCCCATGAAGGACGTTATTTCTACCAGCAAGGCAGATCATCCCTCTTTCTCTTTGGTTTACACACATTCAGGTATTTCACTGTTTGTCATTGCTTACTGATGAATCAGGGCAAAAGTGTGAAGAGAATTAATTGGTTAAAGTTGTAATTAATTGGGACTGGGCACCCCGTTGCCAGCTCTTTTTGCAAGTTATTGGATAAGCGGATGTATATGCCACTAGTCCAGGTGTAAAAGTCCATCACAAATAGAATAAAGAATAACCACACTAATTCCTCATGAGCTAGTAAACATTGACACAAAAAGGGAATAATAACATTTTGAATAATTTAAAGGTAGCACATGAAAAATTTACTTGGAGTGGCAAGGAAATACCACATATAGGTAGTTATGGTGGACACAAATGGCATGGATTTTGGCTCAAGGATTTGGATGCACGAGAAGCATTCCCTCTCAGTACAGAGTTTAGGCTAGCAAGGTTATGTAAGCAAACAAGAATATCAACCCGTACACCAAGTTTTATATGACAAACATATTGCAAACGTTATAAGACTTCATACCGTCTTCCTTGTTAACCAAACCCTGTTATTAGAAAATATCTAGACCTTAGAGATACCACCGATGCAAACCAAATTTTCAACAAGCTTTACGGTAGTTCTTCACTAATAGGCTTAACTCATGTGATGCACAATTTAATCATGATCTACTTGTTAACTCAAAACAATTGACAAGCATCAAGTTATCCATTAGTGATCTACAAGATTAAGCAAGTTTTTCCTTATACCAATTACCACATGCAACATTTTCTGAACCAACCAAACACCAATCAATTTATTTCATCAACTCTCCAAACAAATATAAGTGAAGCAAGAGAGTACTTTCTACAAAAGAAAGCTAATAGCTCTGACAAGAGATACATGAAAACAAGAGCTAAAAGCTGAACAGCGCTAGATATGAATACTCAACAAATATAAGTGAAGAATAGGAGTATTCTCATGAAAAAGCGGAGCGTGTCTCTCTCCCAATCAAGAATGCTAGGGTCCAGTCAAGCTTTATTGAAAATAAAAGTGCAATACTGAAAATAAAAGCACACAGACGCTCCAAGAAAAGCACATATGATGTGAAAGAATTAAAATATAGTTTCACTAGAGATGACCTGATAATTTTGACGATGAAGAAGGGGATGCCTTGGGCATCCCCAAGCTTAGACGCTTGAGTCTTCTTGAAATATGCTGGGGAGATCCATGGGAGCCTCCCCAAGCTTAAGCTCTTCACTCTTCTTGATCCTATTATATCATCCTTCTCTCTTGACCCTTGAAAACTTCCGTCACACCAAACTCAAAGTAGATCTCATTAGAGGGTTAGTGCATAATCAAAAATTCACATGTTCTATAAAGACGCAATATGATTTGTTACTTTAAACATTAGCTACAGCCACTGATGTTATGTGAAGCTCTTCCACCCAAAAAAGAATTTCACTCAACACTAGTAAAAGAGAGAATGCAAAATAAAAAGGCATAATCTGTCTAAAACAGAACAGTCCGCAAAGACGAATTTTTTCGAGGCACTTACGACGCTCAGATCGAAAACTCTGAACTAATGAAAGTTTCAGACATTCATAAAGATTACGCACAAAAATTTCAGATTTAATTAACAATCTGGTGATTTTAGGAATTTCGTACAGTGAACAGCAAAAATCTGTTTCTGCGCAGCAATCAAAATTAAGCATCATCTTAACATTAGAGGCTACTCTTGGCACAACAATGCGAGAAAATAAAGATACAAAGGAGTTGCTACAGAAGTAAACACTCCTTGACTCAATAAAAGAAAAATTGCAGAAAAAAAAATGGGTTGCCTCCCATAAGCGCTTTTCTTTAACGCCTTTTAGCTAGGCACAAAGCATGCATCAAGTATTACCAAGTGAAGAAGCATCAACATTGTAATTTGTTCGAACAATAGAATCATAAGGTGGCTTAATCTTCTTCCTAGGAAAGTGTTCCATACCTTTCTTGAGAGGAAATTGATATTTTATATTCCCTTCTTTCATATCAATAATAGCACCTACAGTCTAAGAAAAGGTCTTCCCAGCACAATAGGGCATGATGGATTGCATCAATATCCAAGACAATAAAATCAACGGGGACATAATTGTTGTTAACCATGATAAGAACATCATCAATTCTTCCCAAAGGTTTTTTAATAGTAGAATCAAAGGTGAACATCCAAGTAACAATTTTCCAAAGGTGCTAAATCAAGCATATCATATAATCTTTTAGGCATAACAGAAATACTAGCACCAAGGTCACACAAAGCATTGCAATCAAAGTCATTCAATTTCATTTAATGATGGGCTCCCAACCATCTTCTAACTTCCTAGGGATAGAAGCTTCATGTTTTAATTTCTCTTCCCTAACTTGCATGAGAGCATTAGTAATATGTTTAGTAAAAGCCATGTTTATAGCACTAGCATTAGGACTTCTAGCTAGCTTTTGCAAGAACTTAATTACTTCAGAAATATTGCAACCATCAAAATCAAAGTCATTATATCAAAAGTAATGGAGTTATTATCTTCCTTATTGCTAGAAATTTCAGCATCTTTATCAAGGACAGTTTCAGAGTTATCAGGCA
The DNA here is from genome assembly GCA_947311845.1 of Poa pratensis. Taxonomy (NCBI): domain Eukaryota; kingdom Viridiplantae; phylum Streptophyta; class Magnoliopsida; order Poales; family Poaceae; genus Poa; species Poa pratensis. The sequence goes on along the minus strand of CAMZMU010000082.1, from coordinate 35,239,225 downwards.
ATTTAGGACATTTTGCAATAGAAGTGGAAACATTACCAACACCAATATCTTGCCATTAATGGTAGGAGGTTTGTAACACTTGAGTTTGAAGCATTTTCAGAAGTAGTAATAGTATAAACTCTAGCAATATTATTCTTTCTAGCAATTTCATCCTCTCTTTCCCATCTAGCATGCAATTCAGCTAACATCCTCACATTGTTATCAATTTTAACTTGTATAGCATTGAGAGTTTTGCTCTCTTTAACATCATGAGGCATGTTCTTTAGTTTCACAAGTCAACATCAAGAGCAAGACTATCAACTTTAGAGGAAAGCACATCAATTTTCCCAAATTTCTCCTCAACAGTTTTATTGAAAGCAGTTTGTGTACTAATAAAATCCTTAAGCATAACTTCAAGATCGAGGGTACACTCTTATTATTGTTAGGAGTTACTATAGGAATTTCCATAACCATTGCCACTATTAGAAGGATAGGGCCTATAATTGCTATTACCAAAATTATTCCTATAAGCATTGTTGTTGAAATTATTATTTTTAATGAAGTTCACATCAACATGCTCTTCTTGAGCAACCAAAGAAGCTAAAGGAACATTATTTGGATCAACATGTGTTTGACCATTTGCAAGCATAGACATAATAGTATCAATTTTGGCACTCAAGGAGAGGTTTCCTCAACAGAATTTACCTTCTTACCTGTTGGAGCTCTCTCGGTGTGCCACTCAGAATAATTAATCATCATATCATCAAGAAGCTTTGTTGCAGCACCCAAAGTGATGGACATAAAGGTACCTCCAGCGGCCGAATCCAATAAATTCCTTGAAGAAAAATTTAATCCTGCATAGAAGGTTTGGATGATCATCCAAGTAGTCAGTCCATGAGTGGGACAATTTTTAACCAATGATTTCATTCTCTCCCATGCTTGAGCAACATGTTCATTATCAAATTGCTTAAAATTCATTATGCTACTTCTCAAAGAAATAATCTTAGCAGGAGGATAATATTTTCCAATAAAAGCATCTTTGCATTTAGTCCATGAATCAATACTATTTCTAGGCAAAGATAGCAACCATTCTTTAGCACGTCCTCTCAAGGAGAAAGGAAAAAGTTTCAGTTTAATAATATCACCATCTACTTCCTTGAGCTTTTGCATTTCACAAAGTTCAACAAAGTTATTAAGGTGAACAGCAGCATCATCAGTACTAACACCAGAAAATTGCTCTTTCATAACAAGATTTAAAAGTGCAGGTTTAATTTCATAAAATTCTGCTGAAGCAGCAGGTGGAGCAATAGGTGTGCATATGAAATCATTGTTGTTCGTGCTAGTGAAATCACACAACTTAGTGTTCTCAGGAGTACTCATTTTAGCAGAATAAAAACAGTACAGAAAATAACTTGAAAGTAAACTAGATGCAAGTAACTAATTTTTTTGTGTTTTTGATAATTGAAAGCAAACAAGATAAAATAAAATAAACTAAGCAAGACAAAAACAAAGTAAAGAGATTGGAAGCGTGAAACTCCCCTTGCAGAAGACTGCTGTCTCCCCGGCAACGGCGCCAGAAAAAGCTTGATGACGTGAATCACACGTTCGTTGGGAGACCCCAAGAGGAAGGTATGATGTAGTCAGCAGCAAGTTTTCCCTCAGAAAGAAACCAAGGTTATCGAACCAGTAGGAGCAGCAACTCTTCAGAAGGTTGTTGGTGCCGCAGAAAACGATCACCAACGTGGAATCTGCACACAACACAATCAAACTACTTTGCCCCAACGAAACAGTGAGGTTGTCAATCTCACGGCTTGCTGAAAACAAAGGATTAAACGTATGGTGTGGAAAATGAGTATTAAATTGCAGAGAATGAAAAAGGAACAGTTTGCAGTTTGTGGTTTAATCAGTGTAAAAGAATGGACCGGGGTCCACAGTTCACTAGTGGTGTCTCTCCATAAAAGATAACTAACATGTTGGGTGAACAAATTACAGCTGGGCAATTGACAATAGTGAGCGCATGACAATGCATATACATGACATGTTGACTACTATGATATTTAATTGGGCATTACGACAAATACATAGACCGTTATCCAACAGCATCTATGACTAATAATCCACCGCCGGGTTGTCATCCGAGTCCCCCGTTGGTATTAAGTTGCAAGCAACGGATAATTGCATTAAGTAAAGTGCGTAATGTAAACAAACACATATGCCGTGGACATAGCATCGTTAGGTTATCCCTAGTGGCAACAGCACATCCACAACCTTAGAACTTTCTGTCACTGTCCCAGGTTAAACGGAGGCATGAACCCACTATCTAGCATAAATACTCTCTCTTGGAGTTACAAGCATCTACTTGGCCAAAGCATCTACGAGTAACGGAAAGCATGCAAGATCTTAAATAACATATAAGATAGATTGATAATCAACTTGACATAATATTCAATATTCATCGGATCCCAGCAAACACAACATGTAGCATTACAATAATATGATCTTGATCATGTAGGGCAGCTCACAAGATCTAAACATGATGGCACAAAGTGGAGAGACAACCATCTAGCTACTGCTATGGACCCGTAGTCCAAGGATGAACTACTCACGCATCACTCCGGAGGCAGGCATGGCGATGTAGAAGCCTCCGGTGACGATTCCCCTCTCCGGCAGGGTGCCGGGAAGAGGTTCTGAACCCTCCCGAGCTAGGGTTGACGGCGGCGGCGTCTCTGGAACTTTTCGTGGATATTTGCTCAGGTACTTAGGGTTTTCGCGTCGGGGGGAATAAGTAGGCGAAAGGGCGGCGGCTGCGACCCCCGAGGGGCCCACACCACCCTAGGGCGCGGCAGAGGGGGGCCCGCGCCCTAGGTGCGTGTGGCCCTCCTGGCTCCTCTCGTGCTCCTTCGTCCTCAGGCGTTTCTGGAAAAATAGGGACCCCCGTGTAGTTTCGTCCAATTCCGAGAATATTTCCAGACTAGCTTTTCTGGAATACAAAAACAGCAGAAAACAGGAACTGGCACTTCGGCATCTTGTTAATAGGTTAGTCCCAAAAAATGTATAAAAGTGATATAAAGTAGATGCAAAACATGTAGCAATTGGTATAAAACAAGCATGGAACATCAAAAATTATAGATACGTTTGAGACGTATCAGTAGTCTCGTGGAGCGCTTGCGCGTGTGGTTGCATTGGCAACCGCCTAACATACTTGGAGAGTCTGTAACACCCCAATTTGGGAAGCTAGAAAAACACAGAGTTTATAGAGCCAAAAATCAGAGTCAACAAAAACTTTTTAAAATGCTTCACTAATGCTTGTGTTTCACTCCTGATTTCTCTGTTTGATCTTGTCTGCTATGTTGATTGGGTTAACAACCACTGAAAACACTAACCTTTGAACTCAACTAATTTAAACATGTCATTTTAATTTTGGTGATCATGTCATGACAAGAGAAACAATCTATATATCTTCTCCTATCTTATTTTCAACAAACATTTCAAAAACCCTTGTTTTAAATATTCTTAGAAAAAATATTTCTAAGGAGTGGTTTAACCCTCCTTCTTCAAAATCTTGTTATAGTCAAATTGGTCACCACCTCATAAATAAATTTGTTTTATCACAAAATTAGGTTATTTGTTCAATTGCTGGTGTGCTCGAACCTTTTTGCTTATAGTTGATTTAGGCGCCTGGACAGAGGGCTTGCAGATGAATGTGCCAACATATGCTTATGGTGTGGTTGTGTGAACTTATTGCTTTGCTTGCACTACTAACTTGGTGGTATGATTTGGTGGTACCCCAAATACAAATTTAGCATGTTTAAGCCAAATTAAATGATCTTCATGTTTATTAAAACATAGCTAATCTAGAGCCCTAGATTAAGCATTTGCTTGTGCCATTTTTGAAATGCACCTTGACCATTTTGCTCCTTGAACTTTCTACTTTTAAATTATGCATTGTTTGACCCTTTCAAAACTTGTTTGAGCATAAAACCATCCTTGTGTTTAGGGCTACTCCAAACAGTGACCATTTGGTCATTTTTCTCAAATTGCTTAGTTTTCAAAAATTCTTTCTTCTTTCTTTTAGACTTAAAAACTTTTGTAACACCTCATTTAGGTCACCCCTCTCTTGTTTGTGAGCAGCACTTGTGTTGTTCATGTTTAGCATTGTTAGTAAAAGAAGAAAGGGGAATTGGATTTAGACCAAACCCTAAACCTAACTACAAACCAGCCCTCCCCTCACTTGCATCGACCCTCCTCTCACCTCTCTGACCAGGGTGGACATCCTAGTCAGCTAGGACCCACTGGTCATTCCCCCATCCCCCTCTCCACCACTCCTCTCACCTCTTTTTCCAAAGGCAGCCAACCGGTGAACACCCCCCTCCCTCTCCATTGGCCAGACCACGTCGACCCCCGACCACTCTCTCTCTATTCCCCCCCTCTCCACCGCCCACTCGAGCCAATGGACGTGCCCCTCCCCCTCTCCTTTGACCCCCTTGTCCGAAAATGCCCAAGAACTAGGCCACGGTCTAAAACCTGGCCCCGACCACCTCCACTCCCATTCTTCCCCCAAACCACGCGCCTGCACCCCCTCTGCTCACCCGAGAAGCCACGCCCGAGCTCCGGCCCCCTGCTGCCCAGGAGACCAAGGTCTCGCCGCGGGAACCGCCGGCTTCGGGCCTCGTTTGCCAAAGTCCTCCTCCCCCATTCCCCGCCATTTTTTGGCTTGCTGGCATCCCCTCTACAATGCCTAACCTCTCCCCCTCTCCCTTTTCGCAGAGACTGCCCGTGGACGACGCGCCCGTCCTCGACCCGTAGAGCTCGAGGTCGCCGTCGCCATGGAATCCGGCCGTGCATGCGGCACCTGAGACCACCCCCGAGCACGCCGACGACCCCTCTCTCTTCCTCGACGCATCCCGCCGCCGCACGAAGCCCCTGGGTGAGCCCCTGCCGTCGCGCCCTTCCTCTCTCTCTCTGGCCGACCTCGCGCCGTGTCGCGCTGGAGAAGACGCGGGAGAACCGTCGATCTCCAGATCGACGGCCCCGTTTAAATCGCCCCGGTCGTTGACCGTTGCACCGCGCCGGCTCGCGCGCGACGCCGAGTTGGGCCGGCCTGGTCCCGTTGCGGCCCAGCGCCGTGCTGGCCACGGCCGGATCTGGCCTAGCTTGGCCCGTAGACCTTTTTTTTCTCTAGGTTTTACCATTTTTAGTTTTTGTGTAATATGGTTGTTTAGTTTAATTAATTTGTGGTAGATCTATTAGGGTTTTTGCAGTGGAATAAATTTTGTAGGAATCCTGTGTGTTTTCTTAACCATGCAGAGCAAGTGTGGCATAAAAATATTTTATAGTTTGTGCTGTACATTAAAACCCCTAAAAAGTGCATTTTATAGTATTTTTGAAATATCTTGAGCTAGGAGTATCCAATTGGAGTGAATCCAATTTCTACAGAAAGATAAAATCAATACCTTGCTTTAGAAATTAATCTTGCATGCAGGAGATTTGTTAAACTAGAGTTCTATTAAGTTTAAGTTTGACACCAGTAGCTATTTGAGGATTTTTAATTCATTTTTAAAAATAGCTTTTGATGCAAATCCAATTTTCATAGCTTCATATGGTTACTAGGTGTACTGTGTTAAAAGGGTTTATTTTTAGGAGCTTTATTCTGTGAGTAACGAATTATTTCCTAAAACAGGACCATTTAAGAGAAGAAAATGAATTATTTTAATTCCTGTTTTTATTAAACTAGAGTAACCAATCTGGTTATACTCATCCTTATAAACTCCTGTTGTAACACTATGTTTTTAGGGTTGGTCCTCTGTTTTTTATTTACAAAGGTTTTTACTTAAGTAAAGGTTTTTAATCATGTTTCTGTATAAATGAAATATTCATCATTTGAACCTTAAAACTATTTAGATTTTAAGTGTGTTAGTTTTTACCAATAAGCCACCAGTAGCTCTTGTTTGGCTTGATGGTTGTAGTGGTCTTATTGGTGGTGTTCTATAAAAAAAAGCCAACTGCACCTTGTTGGCTCTTAATCAAAAACTTGTGTGAACAGTGGTGTTAACCTTTGTTGGTTGATTAACTACTTAGTGTTGTGTGTCCTAGAGCTAGTGACATGCTTACATATGAGTGTGCTAGGTGCTTGTGATAATGCTTGCATGCTACCCAGCTTTTGTCTGAAGTATTTCCTTAACTATTAAGATACTTTTGTCTGAAGTATTTCCTGAACTAATGTAGCAGCCCTTGTTAAATGATCCAATCACCCTAAGGGGAGTTTCGTCTTTGTGTTTAGTTAAAACCACCTTTGTAACTATTAGGGTTGTTGTGTATACTGTCATAGGTGTGTTTGTTGTTTATCCTAGTTATATGGACTTGTTGTTTGTTGCTGTTTTAAATTAAGTGAGTTGTCTGCTTTTGAGTGTTAGTTTAGTGCCCTGTGCAATGCTTGTTGTTTTGTTTAAGTACTTTAGATTGTTGTCAACCCGCTACTTAGAATTAACGGTAGTCGCGTTTAAATTTCCGGTACCATAGAACCGCAAGAGGAGGAGCAATACGTGGGAGTGGAACCTGTCTACGAAGAAGAGCAATACCAGGGACACTTTGCTGAGCAAGGCAAGCCACCTCACCACTCTAATGAAATCCTATTATTTTTACAAGCATGTTTTGTTTCAAAATAAAGTAATGCATGTTTTAATTCTTTCGTGGCATTTTGCCTCCCAAAAACTATTTTACAAAATATTGTTTGGCCAAAGATATCTACTAGTATATAATAGGATTTATATAAATAAGTCTTACTTGAGAAACCTTCTACTGAAGGCGCTATCAAGAAAAATATATTCTCTAGTATTATATCCTTATAATCTCACCTCAAAACTATAGGATGGGAGCCTGGATTTTGACGAAATGTTTTCGGAAGGAAACCCGAGTCGCTGGGAGCGATCGGCAAGAAAGTAATTTATAAAAACCATGTTGCTGGGAGCAAATGGAGATGTTTCATGAAAACCCGAAGTGCTGGGAGCATTCGGTGAGTTTACGAAAACCCGAGTTGCTGGGAGCAATCGGAGATGTTTACGAAAACCCGAGCTGCGGGGAGCAGTCGGAGGAGGAGATGTTTTTGAAAACAAAGTACTGCCCTAGCGGCCGCCCGAACAATTAACCCGTGCAACCACGTTACCCCCATATGGGACGGGGCTTGACCGAAGCTTGTTTGTATTAATATGGAGCTACCTCAATTTGCTTAGGGGGTGGCTATGGCCCCTGAACTGGTTGTCACCTAAGAGAGAGGGACATAAAGAGAGTGGGAAGTAAGTTCGCCACCAGTTGCACCGATTAGGTCCCCTGTCATGGCGGTCGGACACCATGGGATGGGTCCAACGGTGCCGGGGGAATCAACCTAGTTGAAGAGGTATCTCTGTATTAGTATGGACATAGTGAAAAGTCTTGATTAGTGTCCCGACGTTTGACGTATTGTCGTCTGGCAATCCGTGGGATGATCCGTGGCGGTGACCTATTTGATGTGGTGAAAGTGCACCACCTCTGCAGAGTGTAAAACTATTCGAATAGCCGTGTCCGCGGTCAGGGACGGTTGGAAAGGCCACCGATCTAGGCGTATGGGCACTTTTATGTTTTAAAAAGAAACTGTTTTCGGCAAAGGAGAAAGGAGACATCAAGGAGGTACCTGGGAGGTACGGATTTTGGGAGAAGATGGTTGGTCTCGGGGAGTCAACCAGTCGGAACCCGGAAAGAAAAAAGGGGCATCCCTATCCTAGTGTTTTGAAAAAGTTTTACAAAAGTGTTTTCAAACGTGGAAATGGTTTCTGCCATTTCTAAAAGAAGGAGAATTATATCTCCAAATGCCTTTTTAACAAAGATATAGAGATGTTGTATTCTCTATGTCTAAAAGCATCGTTTTGCGAGAATTAAGCCCTATAGTCATATATAGCAGCTATCCCAGTTTTCGAAAACGCTCTTATTGCATTACCATGAAAACTTAAGCCTGGTGGTGGTCTTGCGAGTACGTAATTGTACTCATGGCTGTGTCCCTGGATATTCCAATGTCCAGATTTCAATGAGGAGATGTACGACGAGGAGGAGGAGTACGCCGACGACTGCGCCAACTGAGTGTCACCGGTCAACTGCTCTGTGGAAAATGCGTCCGGTGGTGACGAGGGCCGGCGCTAGCCGAAAGCTTCCGCTGTATCGTAGTTAATTCTGTCCTACGTGACAGTGATTGCAGACTTGGTCATGAGACCACTATTTATTTGTGTAAGACTTGTATGTACGTTTGAATGATGTAACTCTGTATACCAGTTGGTTATGTGATTGCAATGCACTGATCATTGGGATCGTGATCTGTTTACATAACGTGGGCACCTCGGACTTTGGTATTTCGAGGGGTCCTTACAGAGTCCCACGAAGACCTCATATTACATGTCGGGCATGGGATGGATCGACGCAAGGTCGTCCTCGATAACAGGATTGAGCACAAGGATGGTTCATGGCCACAACCATCACCGCCTACGAAGGTGATGACTCGATCCCAGTCAAAAAGTCAATGGTCGAGAGCAGAAATCTACAAGCACGTGCTACACGGTTCTGGAGAAGGATGTGCCATGCACGCAGAGACCACGAGCGACAAAGAGGCCGTCACCGCCATCGTGGAAGATGACAACCCGGTCTCTGTCAATAAGGTTGAGGACCCGAATAACAAATTTCAAAGGAGGCCACATGGTTAGAAAACATTTAGTTTCACCAAAGTTTCTATGTAATCGTTCTTTACCCATTTTGTAGTACTCTATTTGTTTATGTTTCAAACACACGCTCGGTGTACCCAAAAAGCAAAATAAATGCATCAGCACAAATTGGTCATACCTCTGGAACCAGGCAACAAGATTTCCAATTTTGCAATTAATAAATGCAATTGTATTTGTCGATTTTGACGGGTAGATCGTTATTTCCAAACAAGTCGCCAGTTCAGCATTTCCTTCCTAAGAGCATCTCTAGCAGTGACCGAAAACTGTGGAACCGAAAACGTTCACGGAAAACGTGTTTTACGGGCTGAAAATGGCCGCTAGGCTTTTCGGTTTCTGTTCTGCCGCAGCAGTTTTCAACCCGTAAACCGAAAATCAGAAACATAGACCGCAATACCGTCAAATTCATCACAATTTCAACATAAGTTTGCGAATTAACATAGTTTAAACTACTTAAGACGACAATTAACATAGTTTTGCACCACATGCCCAAAATATCTCATCCATATGCCCACTACTCTCACTACGAAATCAAGCATCACCGTCGGCAACACCACCACCACTTTCTGAACCGCCACCATCGTCACTTTCCATCCCTCGCTTCCTTCGCTCCAAGGTCTCCTTCCATGCGATGTCATGCCACTCTTTGGTTAAGTCATCCATCTCGCTTTGGTCCATCATCATTATCTTGTTCTCTTCAGCAAGGAGGTTGGCCACGGACGTGTTCTCCTCGGCCTTGGCTCGTATCTCTTCAATGGCCGCCTTGCGTGTCCCCTCCTCCCGGAGTAGTTTCCACCTTTCTTGCTTCTCTTGAGCTTTCTTTTCGGCTAAGATCACCTGTGCTTCCAATGTCTTTGCCACCATCGTCTCATTGGATTTCACCATGTGATCTATCTTCTCTCTCAAACTTGATGCCTCGGCTTGCTTCTTGAGCTTCTCCTTGGCCTTCTTGTTGCCGTCGGGCTTGTTCTTGTTTCTTCCTCCTTCTCCTTGCGAGTTATCATCATCTATTTTGGTGGCTGCCCCCTTTTTGGTTCTTGGTCTCTCAACTTCCACTTCTCACTATTCTTGAGCAATTCTCCAACAATGATCTAGCAAGAATGGCTTGTTCTTCAAAGCCGGCATGTCCATGTACCTTTCTCTTGCAATTTGGTCCTACAAAAAAGAAAACCATGTCATTGTGCAAAAATATCAAACAATGCAACCAATATCAAGCAACGCAAGAACATCTCACCCAATCAGACTCATTGGTGCCACTAGGATGTGCATTCCGCACTTGGTTCAAACATCCAATCCAACGACTACACGCCGTTTTGATCCCATCCTAACGCCCTTGGAGTGATCGATAGGTGCGTGGGATTGTGCTACCATTGTGAGACATCAATTGAAAAAACTTGTCTTCCACCCTTTGCCAGTACCGCTTTCCTTTTTGATCCACGCCGTGAATGGAATCGAGGGAGATGCTCTCCCAAGCCTTGCAAAATGCCTCATCTTCCGCAACGCTATAGTTCGTCGCCCTCTGTCGTTTGTTTCCTTGCGAGGAATCGAACACCTCATCCACCTCCTCTTACTCCTCCTCATCACCACCACCATCAACGCCACCGTTGGTGTTGTTGTAGCCGTAGTGACCGAGTGGGATTGAATCGATGTCCATTGCGCCCTCATTTAACATGTTCATGTATGAAGAAGTAGGCACTTCTAACAAATTGGAACTACAAATTTAACCGAACCACAAATTTAAGTCGATTCCAACCGAACCACATCGAAAACAAATCAAAATTGAAAGCAAATAGAAAAGGGGTTCATACCTGGCGGCACCGACGGCGTTGGTGCCCGGAGCAACTGTGGGGTTGGCAGGCGGAGCGAGCAGAGGAGCCATCGGGGCCGTCGCAGTCGGCTTGTGATTCTGTTTGTGCACAGCCGCCCCTCTTCTTCGGTGGCTTCGGCATGACAGCGACGGTAGCTAGGGCGGCGAGCGGGTTGGTAGCGAGAGCGGCGGCATCGGCTGCGTGGGCGGCTGCAACAACACCTACGTTTCCCAGCCGCTTGCGCTTCAAGCTGGTGGAGACCTCTGGCACGGGAGCGGCGGATGAGCCAACCGCCAGATCTGGCTGGCATAGTTGCTCGGCCGATGGCGCAGCCGCGACGGGGACGAACACTAGCGACAGCTGGGAGGCGTCCATGGCGGCGCTGAAGGGCGAGGCGAGGTCGGCTGGAGCGGGGAAGAGAAACTGACTGTGGCGGCGACGAAAGGGGGGGTGGGAAGTTGCGGGCCTGAAAAGTCCCTCTCGTCATCTTCTTCCTAGTTTTTCAGGGCACCCTCCCTTTGGCCTCGAAAACTGGGTCTTCTCGGTTCCGAGGGGGAAATTTTCGGGCGTCTAAAAAAAGTTTTTCAGTTCAGACAGTTTTACGGTCGTTGGTCTGTCTCGTTTTCCGTCGCACAAATCGAAAACGGCAGTTATTTTTCGGTTCCACGAGTTTTTCACTCACTGCTAGAGATGCTAATATGCTAAGATGGAGGCATGGAGCCCATATCTGAGTCCCAGAACAAAATAATGTAATTTATGCATAGAAGAAGGACCTTACCGCAAATCCGGTATATTCTTCAGTCCCACCAGTGGCCGTTACTCCCTGCCTCCCCCCGCTCCTCCGCAGCTCCGCTCCCTCGCCGCCCATCCCTCGCCACTACCTTCCATTTTCGCCGCCTCCACCGCTGGCCAGCTCAGGCCTCGCAACGGTACAAATCCCGCCCGATTCGGGGCTCAGCCGCCCCAGAACCACCAAACCCTAGGTAGTCACTTCCGAGGCGGCGGCGCGAGAGGTGGAGCCGTTGTGCTGCGTGCTTCCTAGGAGCTTGCTCCCGCCTCGCTTGCTTGCTTTCAAGGCGGCGGCGGGATGAGCAGCCTCGTGGAGCGGCTGCGCGTGCGGTCGGAGAAGCGGCCGACCGACGACCCCCAGATCGAGCGCGAGGACGTGGTATGGCATCAGAGCATGTTTTTTTTTTCTGTCCTGTTTTTTTTTTTCGAATTCTACCGATTTTTTTTAAGCTGGCTGTGGGTAGCAGGGAATTGATGCTTTTCTATTAGGGTTTAGTACTTAGTGGTCGGTGAATGAGATGTTAGGCTGTGAATGGCTCAACTCTTGGTAAGCGGAAGGAATTCACTTGGGGAACTGGTGTAGAATAGGGTTTCATGGCTGACTGGCGCTACAAAAAATTGAAGGATAATTTTGCTAGACCAGCGCCGTTTGGATACTGAACTGTGGATTTTGCCCTGTTAAGCAGCAACATACTACATTGTGCAATAGGGTAGACGTGGTTTAGGGTTGGTGCTTTAGGCTACCAGTTACCACGGGGCTGTCTGAGTGAAACTTCTTGAAATGAAGAGACACCATGATTGTTTCTTAACGTTTCGGTGCTATCAGTTAATAACATGTTCTTGTGTACAAAATGGGCAGGTCCTATATTCTTCAATAGTTCAATCTCACACTTGTTCGTTAGGTTAACCAAAAGGCAGATAGCATTGGCTATATTCAGTCCTGATTTGCTGATCCGCTTCATATTGCCTTGTAGTTCTTGACTGCATAGCGCAGTTTGAAATGTTTTCGACGCACGTTCCCGAATGCCAGATTCCTATTATTCATGTGATTCTGTGTTTATTAATATCCCTCTCTTCAGTTTTTGGGCTCCTGTATTTATTTGCAACTCTGTTCTGGTTCATTTCGTGTGCAGAAAGAAGATGCTTGTCAGAAGTGCGGACTAAATGAAAATCTTGTATCTTGTTCAACATGTACATATGCATTTCACCGGAAATGTTTGAATCCTTGCCTAAATATCACATCTGATAAATGGAGCTGCCCTGAATGTGTATGTATTTGCTCTCTTGATTTGTTTTTCTTTCACCTTATGATTGATACCTAAGCACGCTGTTTTTTTATTATCAGGTAAGCCCACTGACAGAGATGGAAAAGATATTAGATTGCGAGACTCTAAACGTTGCTTCTGAAGAGACTAGTACTTCAGAGTCTGTATCAAAGAAAAATCCCTTCAAGCGATATCTGATAAAATGGAAAGGATTGTCGCACATTCACTGCACTTGGTAGTTACTGCCTGTCCTGCTCGTTGCATAATCGTTTCTTACCGCCTTTCCTCTGTTAACTATTGACTTTTATATATCAGGGTGCCAGAAGATGAATATTTTGAAGCTGCGAAGATACACCCTCGGCTGAAAACTAGATTAAATAACTTCAATAGGCAGTTCGAGTCGATTGATAGATCTGACGATGACTATGTTCCAATTAGGCCTGAATGGACAACTGTTGACAGGGTCCTCACTAGCAGGTATGGAGGTTAATTTGACAACCAACGAAGTTGCATTAATGTGGTATCATATTTTACATTGTATGTTGGTGCTAATAACAAAGATGTATTATTCTCCGATATGTCTATGTTCTTGTCATTATTCGATTATGTGGCCTGCCTGACTTTCGCGTACTAGCACATGTAGATGTATGTATGTTTTCTATCTATGCATCTAGACACAAAGCTTTTGGGTTTTCTTAAAAATGTATGTTTTGCAAGTTTGTGTTACTGAATCCATTCAGTTACTATTTATGGTGTTTATCCCAAGTTTTATTAAGTGCTAGGCGCTGATTGAGCGTTTGGCGTCCACTTCTTCCTTTTCTGAAGGATTAAAGTGCTAAGAGCAATTAAGTAGGCGTTTTGACTCTGCTCAGCCCCAAGTGTGCGCCTAGGCGAACTTTTATACCCTTGGTTTATCCTGAGAGCAGGCAGTTACTCAATTATGAAGCTGTTATTGGACAGTATCATATTTATTCCATAATGTATGATATTGTCCACGCTCCTCATATGGAACACAATATCATCATTTAATCATAGCGCTATCTTAGGGTGGTCTCCGTTATCTGAATGTGTCACCTTTTATCTTCCAACCATGTCTCGAAGCCTTTCTATTTAGCAGTTGACTGATATCTTTTTTTTAAGATATTAAGGAGATTAATATCTTTACAATTCTGACCCTATTTTTACATTTTGTGAGCAGGAAAAACTCTACTGGTGAAAAGGAGTACTATGTGAAATGGAAGGAACTTTCATACGAAGAATGTACATGGGAAAATGTGTCTGATATATCAGTGTTCCAACCTCAGATTGAGCGCTATCATGAAATTATGTCCAGACGCAAGAAGTCCAGTGACAAGAGCAAGAGTGCCAAACGCGAGATGCGTCATGTTGACGGGACCCCCGAGTTTCTTTCTGGTGGTATGCTGTTAAACATGAATTATTCCTAGATACTAGAATTTAAAATTTAGGTGGCTATCAATTTAATGGGACATGTCTACATGTTCATTCTTTGAATGCATTTTCTTGTTATTGAAGGCACACTGTATCCTTATCAGCTTGAAGGGTTAAACTTTCTGCGTTATTCATGGTCCATTAATAGACGTGTCATCCTTGGCGACGAGATGGGTCTTGGTAAGATATTATTATTACGAGTATGCTAATATAGATCAAACTTTGTGTTGAGATCTTCAGAAAATGATTAACAATTAATGCAGGGAAAACGATACAAAGCATTGCTTTTTTGGCCTCTGTGTCTGAAGACAAGTTTGGTCCTCATCTGGTTGTTGCCCCCCTCTCAACCTTGCGAAATTGGGAGCGTGAATTTGCAACTTGGGCACCTCAAATGAATTGCGTACGTGGGATGAACTAATTTGAAATACATTGTTTTTATATTCCGGACAGATCTAAGTGCTCACTACTGACATTTTTCCGATTTGCTGTCAGCTGATGTATTTTGGATCCTCAGCATCGCGCGATATTATCAAGAAGTATGAAATTTACTACTCCGAAGATAAACCTAATAAGCCGAAGAAAAATAAATCATCTTCATCTAATGATGAAACAAAGCAGTCAAGAATAAAGTTTGATGTCCTTTTGACATCTTATGAGATGATTAACATGGACTCTGCTGTTCTGAAAACTATAGAATGGGAATGCATGGTACTTCTGTTTCCACTTCATTTTCTGGAGGATATTTGTTACACTCTGATGTTTTCGCTGACGTGTCTCCATTGTGCATCACAGATTGTGGACGAGGGCAAAGATTCTAAGCTATTTGGTCTACTTAATGATTACCATACTCAACATTGTGTTGTCTTAACGGGGACCCCAGTTCTGGTTACTGCTCTAATTTATTGCTTAAATCATTGTACATTATTCCCCCGCTTTATGAAAATTATTTCTTGTTTATGCAATCATGCTTGGTAGTCTTTTTGAAGTGTTCTTACCTATTTCTCTAGAGGCTTCAGTGGTGGATCATTAGACTATTTTTATTATTATCCGTGGAAAATATTTTCCTTGTTTATTGAAGAGTATGCATACTTTCATGAGTGCTTGTCATTGTATCTTCCATTAAGACATTCAAGGGGCTTCTTGGCCTGATAGGTTATTCATTTCATGAACAATCACATTGTTATGTGCTTATCAGTTATCACTATACTTCTCTCATTTTGTGACTATGAGTTAGGCACTAGAGTATTGCATATATTGAACAAAAACAAGAGAATGTTGACCCTGTTCTTGCATACGCACATAATTTTATGACATCATCCAATCTCTATATAGAAAATAACACACCAGTTTACATTATTTTTTATCCCATTTACTTAGTCATGCTATTTTTTCACTCGATAGGACTGCATCAGAATTAGCAATACATTTGCCGAAACCTTAATTTATTTTATCTCTCTCTTAACTCTTTGGTTGCCATATGTTATTGTTGGGTTTATCTGTAGCCTACCCAACTTGCTTGGGATAAAAGACTTTTTTGTTGTTGCTATTTTTTCAATTGAAAACATTTTGATTTATTTAATTATTTTCTTGTAACTATATCCTAGGCATTTAAAGTTGATATCCTGTCTTCTTTTCTTCTGCAGAATAACCTGGATGAGCTTTTCATGCTGATGCACTTCCTTGAGGGACAAACTGTAAGATTTGCTGATTCGCGGATGCTACCACTTTATGTTATCTAGTTTATGCTTGTGTAGCTCATTAGGCCTTCTGTCTGTCCTATTTTACAGCGTCTTGATTTACTGTTGTCCTAGTTTATGCTCTGATACCATGTGAGTTGGGGAATTGATGCACCAATCGTGACCTTCCTAATACCTCATATATATAGCCACAGATACAAGAAATACAAGGAAATAATCCCTACTAATTCTAGCCACTATGGCATGATTACATTCTGTACATCGGCACTTATTATGGAAGGGATTAGGATATGTGCAAAACACATATGCTGATATTTGGTTGCCTAAACCTTTCCTAGCTTCTAGCATATGCTGATTGACCAATCTTTCTGATTTCCTGTTGCATTAAATATTGCATTCTATACTTCTGTCATGTAATGTTACGACACTTATGTTTGTAGTTTTGGAGTATATCTGATCTCCAAGAGGAGTTTAAGGATATTAACCAAGAGTCGCAAGTTGAGAAGCTCCATGAGATGCTGAAGCCACACCTTCTCCAGAGTATGAATATATCTTATCTTTTGTTTCCGCTGGACATATGGTTTTACTTATATCAATTAAACGTTGTTATTTTGTTAAGGATTTTAGACTTAGCACTAGTCATTGGAGCCTTTTTCGTTGTTCCTGACCGTTGTATTGTCATTCGTGTCTGGAGTAAGAATCTTTTTTAGCTTTGGTTTATAGTATTGTGAATGGTGGCACCTAAATTTCAGCTAAGCTTTGCACAGATGCAGACGAATATGTATATGATGAAAATCCGTGATGTAAGGTGCATGTTCATGTAACATTCATGATCTAACTAAAATGGTAATAAGGCTCTCCTATGTAAAAAGAGAGTATGGTTTCGTTTCCTGCCCATGAGCGTTTTGCTCCGTCTGACTGTCCGTTCCGTTTCCTTTTTTTCCAACAATTAACGAGAGTAATTATGGGACACCAAACATTACAGTACACTCTTATGGGCAGGTAAATCACGCGCAAACCTACTAGAATATTTATGCCCCCGATGCAACGCTCGTATCTATACATATAGAAGATCTGTAGAAGTATGTATCTCATCAGTCTTCTGATCTTATGGTTCTTCCACTGCCCTTATGTTACCGTCTAATGTTTTGCAAATGGTACACGAGGTTCAATATATCCTGAGCAGAATTGATTTAGTAAACTGAGAAGTAAAATCGCTGAGAGTAAGATATCAAAGTTATAATCGAGTTTTTTCATCGCACTTAATTTCAACTTTGTTGCCTATGTGGTATAAATAGGATTCAAGAAAGATGTTATGAAGGATCTTCCTCCAAAGAGGAAGGGGAAGGTGAGTGTTGCTTGCTTCGTCCTTTTATTTTCTGTATTCATGGCTTGAACTGAATGACGGATATGTTCATCAGCGTGTACAGGTGCAGGTTGATGACAGGCCATCTCCTGACTGGCTCTGGCTCTGGCGAGGCCATTCCGACTTCCCATTGTGTTCCTCCTCCTGTTTCTGTTCCTTCGAGGTATTTCTTAGGATCTCAATATGTTGCTCCATCTGTTCTTTTTATTTCACTCCTAATACTGGGCTTCTTGCATAGGACACTGGGGGTTTTGCCTCCTTCCTCTAAACGCCTTCGGAGGATGAAAGAGCTTAAGCCCGACTGCCGTGAAGCACCTGTTCGAGAGATGGTTTCCCTGTCTACAGCCTTGCCCTCCTTGATATCTTCTCTGGCTTCTGATCCTCGCAAGCAGAACATCTTGGATCTTCTGTCGGTGGCCCTTCGCCTGGAGGTAGATCAGCTTCCATATGGGTGTTCCCTCCTTTTGATTCAGGGGTTCTTAGTCTTTCCTTATTTTGCTTCAGGAGAAATCTTCAGTGGAGGAAGCTGCTCAGCTGAAGGTGACAAGGCTGGAGTCCGAGCTTTCGTCTCTGAAGAAAGAGATGGCCTCTATGCAGGAGAGGGTCACTTCTTTCTTGAAGGAGAAGCAAAGGCTGGAGGGAGCGAACGCCGCGGCTCAGGAGAACAACGTTCGAACTTCTAAATCCTTGTCCGTAGCCGAGAAGAAGGTTCAGGAGTTGTCCCACGAGCTGGAGGCCTCTCGTTCTTCCATTGACAGGTTGTGCCAGGTTTTGGATTCTTCCTTCAAGATGCATCGCCTTGAGTTTCGTTCGCCTGGCTTATCTTCCTCCGGGGGTCTACCGCTGGTGTGATCGCTAGCGAGTACGAGTCCGCGCTTCTTCAGTTAAAGGAGACCGCAGCTGAGAACAACAGGATTGATCCCCGATCATTTTCCGTAGAGCTTGTCTCTAAGATTTTCGGGATGATCTCCTTTCATCAAGGCCTAGATGAAGATACGCTTGATCATCCCCTGCCAGCTCCTGAGGCTGACGACCTTGATGCCGATGGAGCAGACCTCCGTGTGTCCCGGTGGCGAGCTTCGGTTTCTGAGTATGTTGACAGGTGCCTTCAGGCCTGACAGTGATGTGGATGGTTATGTACCAGTTAAAAATATTTGTACTGTGATGAACAAACAAATAGTCCTCTTTGGAAAAAGGAAATCGAATGTGAGGAGTAACGGAATGCAAAGAGTAGAAACAGTATATTCATGCTGTTTCCAGCCCAAACCGATCCAATCCATTGCTACTTTCGGTTTCAACCTACAGATTCAGACCATGGACATGCATGGTTTCAACTGACGAGCGACTCAGAACCAGGGCGCAGAGAAGAATTGAAACCGGCGGTGATTCAAACACAGCGACGAGGTGAAAAGCCCGGCAGTAGGAGAGAGGGGAAAGCGGTGGCGACGCGTAAGGAGCTCCGGCCGGCAGCAGCGACGCAGTTGGAGATCCGGTCGGCGGCTTTTGTGCCTGCGGCTAACGGAGCAGTAGGAGAGAGGGGAAAGCGGTGGCGACGCGTAAGGAGCTCCGGCCGGCAGCAGCGACGCAGTTGGAGATCCGGTCGGCGGCTTTTGTGCCTGCGGCTAACGGAGGAGTAGGAGCAGCCGAGCATGGAGGGCAAGGCAGCGGCGCTGGTGGAGTTTGTGTAATCACGATTGTTGCTTTGTGTACTACTAGTAGTATTACTAGTCTCTACTTACTATATAATAATATAATAATAATAATAATCTCTATTTATCTCTACTATATAATATAGCTAAAGGTGATGGTTGGTGGTACGTCAAGAGAACAGCTCAATAAAAAACATATATACATGTCGCCGCTTCGCTCCCTTATCCTTCGCTACAGTAGAGAGAGGCGGAGGAAAAGGCGTCTCGAGGGTTCGAGGTCTCGCCGGCGTGCCCGCCGCTCCCCTCCGCCTCCGGCCGCCGTTCTGGCACCGGGAGGTGGGGGGGAGCTCCGGCTGCGTGCGTGCGTGTACATAGGGTCCTCTAGTTGGTGTGCGTGCTCCCTGGCGGTGTCGCAGGCGGCGGCGATGGCGTCGGTGGTTAGAGTGTGGTCCTTCCCCTCCGTGCTCCGTTCCGGCGTCGTTCTCGCCGTCGGGGAGGTCGTGAAGGCGTTTCGTCGGGTGTGCTGCTCCGCTCCTGCTTCTCCGGCCGGCCGTGGCGGCGAGGGGAGGAGTCGGTGGAGCTGCGCTTCCCGTTTTGTTGCTGTGGTTGCAGGTGGTTTCCCTCCGTCGTCTTTGTTCCGGCCGGCCTCGGTGGCGAGGGGAGCGGCGATTGGAGGTGGTAGGGGGTGCGTGGAGGTTGGCCTGGTCGTGGCCGTCTCGGCGGGAAGAAGGGAGGTGCTGGAGAGCTCGCGTCGCGGTCGTGCGCGTTCATCGAGTCAGGACTCCGTTGCGGGGTGGCGGGCGACTCTTGCGACCAGCTTCAACATGCGGCGGCGCCCTCTCTCCGGCGGTTCGTGGTACGGCGACGGTGGCTTCGTCTAGGCTCTTGGGAGCCGGCTGTGGATCCGATCATGATTTGACCAGGCTGCTCAGGGTGCTTTGTGCAAGTTTTCAGGGTCTCTTTGTATTTTTCTTTGTTTCCTGAACCTCTGTGTAATTTGTGCTGAGTATCCTAATATATGGCTCGGATCCGTCCTCAAAAAAAAAAAACATATATACCTGAAGGCCCTTGCCTTAAGCCGCACTCTCAAAATCTCCGTTGTTAGTCAAGGTGGGACTAAAATTATGCATGCAACTCCTACGTTCTGGCTAAGCTATTTTTCTATGGGCCCGATCGATCGTATTTTTCTATGGGCCTTTACATTTCCTATCGCTGAGTGCCATGGGCCGGACCAGTCAACACATCACATGAGCTCGTTCAGCAACCTCGCCGGCAAGCGCCAGCACCTGTCCAACACGCTGCTGTCCGCCAGTACGTTCGCGGAGTGGGTGCCGTGCATCGCCCGGAGGCTGCTGCAGCTCGGCGCCGCCAGCCCGTGACCCGTCTCCATGATCATTGCCGACGTGATTTTCTCAATCACTACGGCTTGATGATCATCAAGGGCGCGTTTGGTAGTCTGCAGCCATTTCTCACCTGCGACGGGCAGGCTGGGGAGGGCAGTGCTGGGCTAAAACGGACTCTAGCCCATGTTGGGCTAGTTGTTTGGTAGCCTGCAGCAAAGAACGCCGCATGGGCTTAGCCACTCTGACTGCGTGTTTGGTTACATCGACTGCATGCTCAAATGCAAGCAGGCATGTGTTTGGTTGTATGCAATGCTGCTGCTACGGTAACCTCTTGCAGCCTATGGTGAGGTTACCAGACTATGAAATGCACACAAATGAACATGATCAACATAGCATAGAAGTACGATAGTTTTAACCAAGTACCATAATCGACATACAGAAGTAGCCTCACAGAAACTTAGTCTGATCTACCTAGGACGAACATTCAACAGTCTTCGTCTTTCTTGAAGTTCAGTGGGTGCTCAGGGCACTGTCTCACCACCTCACAGCCAGAGTTGTCGAAGACGATCACCTTGTACTCCATTCGACCGAGCTTCTTGAACATGACCAGATAACCAAGATCTAAGCCGTGTGCTATGGCAAATGCTGATCAACCTTTGACGAGGCAAGCTCTTCCATTGACATCAGCAACGTTGATAGTCCAGATGCACCCAGTGTTCGTCTTGACAGTGATATCACCAGGCACCTCACCCAAGTAGGGCCTGAAGGCGGCAGGAACTGGGAGGAGGTCAAGTCCGGGTGCTAGCACCACTTTGCAGAAATGGTTAGGGAGGCTGTGTCCTTGATCCATCCATAAGTTGCCTTCCTTCTTTTGAATACGGTGTCAATGTCATCCGTGGTCATTGTCATGTTCGAAGCCTGCTACAAAGATAATGGTATGGGTTATAACACTTTGTGTAATCCCCAGTTTCATCATTGTAATGGAGATTGTACTGGGTGGCCTCAGTTTGAAGAGATGGTTGAGACAAATTTCCCACCAGACTAGCCAACAAAAGCAAGTAGAAGCCACAACGATCTGTGACTGATTCTCATTTTTGTTGGACGTCTGGTGGTGATGGTTGTGTCCCATCCCTTACATCATTGGCCTTAAGACTTACACGAAAATCATAGCTGCAACTCAAAATCGAATGCAAAAAAAGTGTTGCTTGATCTCAGCACATGTAGAACCAGGTAAGCGCCTACTGACTAGCTAGCAAAAGAAAAAAACAGCCACATAAGATGGTGGATGTTTATAACTTTTGCTGGCAGTCAGCAGGCGACAGCTCTAACATATTTCATCATGGACCTAAATTGCCTCAACATGCCTCAGTTAGCTACTACATTGAGCTCTAGAATCAAAATAAGAACCGCATGACAACCAACAAAACCGAGCATAACACACAAGTGGAATTGTGCATGCTGCTCAATTTTGGTGGCTGCCTTGTGGTTGCAATGCATTCTCTGACTCCTTAATGCAAAACCATTCATCATTGGCGCAAAAATCTATATTCAAGCCTCATATGTGAAGGTATCAGTGGGCCAAAAGAGTGCCTACAAGAACGAAGTACAAATAATAGCACTCTGATTGTCATTACCCTTGGTTCTGTAGGCAATCTTCTTGCAACTAGGATGCCTTCAGTTTAATCATCGGCTACCATGGAAATTACTCACGAAGACTATGAAAAGTTGCTACAAATATAGGCCTCGGACTTGCATTATGACATGGTACGTTTGAAAGAGGTGATACTACTGAACCAAGAACACGTCATAATCCATTAATCGTAAGTTGCACAAGGTTCAGTACCACAACTTCTATCACGAAGGGCGCGTTTGGTAGCTGCAGATTCATCATAGGCCAGAGAAAAATAGATCGGACTTTGTAACATACTGTAAAACCATGGATCAAGTATGAAGAACACCCCAAAATGACCAGAACACACCAAAATGAAGAACACACCAAATAAAATGGAACCTGCTTTCAGTGCAAGCACAAATCTGTAATGAACCCTAAAACAGCGTAGATCTACGGTGCATGTCATAATACCGGAGTAAATCAAGCCGGATCTACAGATCTATGCTGCGAAAGATAGATAGAAGGAGTCCAAATCATCATACCGCCATTGACGAAGAACTCGACGAACTCGAGAGGACTCGGGGCTGGCGATGGGACAACGAAGCTCCGCTTTGGCCACGGACGAGTCGACGATGGTCTGCCTTCTTCTCCCGCCGAAAATGGCCGCCGATGTGCCGCCGGTGAATCAACCGCCGTCGAAGAGAGAGAGGTGAGAGGAGAGCGAGTGCAGTTGGGAGTGGGAGAGTGGGCGGTGAGGGGAATAAATGGCGCTGGGTAGTTCAGATCCTTATCTTTCTTCTTATCACCGTACTCGTGTACGGCGAAATAATCATAGGCGCGCGCCGCCTCCTCCGCTGTATTAAACTGCCCAGCCCAGTGCTTCCTCTTGTTGATATGGATCTGACATCCATACACGTACCGACCAAGCTTCTTCCTATAGCACGCCCTCACACCCTTAAACCCGGCCATTCCGTGAAACTAAAACATATTAAAAACAAATTCATTAGAATAAAAAAACTACACAACTATATACTACAAACTACACAATGTGGAAATTACACAATATAAACCAATGAACAGAACTAAAATTATTTTTAGCAAAGTCATGCCAAAATTATATTCATGCATGTAGGGACATTGATCAAATATGCATAAGTATAACTAATACATCTTGATCCCATGAATAATTTGGTCCATTTTTATTTAACCCTAATACATCGCGAATAATATCACTAATACATCTCCTCTCCCATGCATGAACCTCTGAAACTAACATCGACCGGGTCCTGAGCCGCGGGTGCTGAGCCGCGGGCGCTGCGCATCCAAAGTTAAGGAACCCTCACAGGGTCATAACTCACGTGACGAGGAACCCTCTGAAGAAACGACCATCCATTGTTGTACTGCCTATCCAACAAAGTCATGTAGCGACGGACGTGCTCGTCCTCCTCCCTGATACGGCGACGTACCACCTCCTCGGGGGCCGGCTCCCTCTGCACCGAGCATGGCCCACGCGACCGCCACCAAAGAAGATCCGGGTCGACGACGTCACCCGGATTCCTCACCAAGATACGCGTCCCGGAAGGTAGCACCTCCCAGTGCCAGCCCGGCGGAGTCCAGTCGCGGACATCGCCCCTCTGGTCCAACAGTGACATCGTCGCCGAGAACAATAAACTAAAAACACAATTTTTAAGTAGCAAGCAAATTTAAATAAAGTACAAATTCATAGCAACTATCAAATAACACAATTTTCAAACTCATTTTTAGCAATGTGAAAATTACACAATATAAACCAACAATGAACACAACTAAAATTATCTACAATCTAAGCTACACAACTATATGTCCTATTTTTAGCAAAGTCATGCCAAAATTCACGAAAAAATTTGGCATGACCTTTGCTAAAAAAGGGACATATGGAGTACCCGAATTTGCCGGAACGGAAGTTAATCGACGTTCCGGCAAACTCAAGGGCCTCATGGGTACCTGCAGACATTTCACAAATCATATGTCCTATTTTTAGCAAAGTGATGCCAAAATTCACGAAAAAATTTGGCATTACCTTTGCTAAAAAAGGGACATATGGAGTACCCGAATTTACCGTAACGGAAGTTAATCGACGTTCCGGCAAACTCAAGGGCCTCTCGGGGTACCTGCAGACATTTCACAAAAAATCCACATCTCCGGCCGGCATCTCCGGCCGGCATCTCCACGACACGATGATCGGAGCACAAACAACCACGACACGATGGTCGTGGTAGCACAAATCAACACAAGCACACACAACTTCTCGATCGGGGTACCAATAGCAAAGATCATACATAAAAAGGTGCCTCATATGAAGAGTGCACATCAAGAACTTCCAAGTGTCGGAACTTCCAAGTGTAAGAGTCAACCTAGCTATCCTATGAAATGATGTTTCACAGCGATGACTCTGATTCAGAGAACAGTAGTGTGGCCCTGAGACTGAGCTTGACAGAAACTACAGACCGACGGTGCGACGCCGTCGATCTTTGGCCCATTTTTTACATTCGTTCTATAGGTTCGGTCATGCTCAGGCTCAGAGTCAACCTAGCTATACTGTGAATCAGAGTCATCGGTGTAATACAATAGAAGCCTCATATATCATTGTCAAAACAAGGCAAAAAGAGTACCTACAAGACCATGTTCTAATACAAGCACTCAAATTGTATATAGTACAAGGTATTGTAGATACTCTTTTCCCTTTAACATGACATAGTTTAAATCATCAGCCTATAGTACATATACAAGAACATGGGTAAAAGGATAAAAAGAAGATGCACAACACAACAATATGGATAAAAAGATGAATAAAAAGATCAGGGGAGGAGATTAGTTGAAGCAATGTTCACTAATGTTATTACTAAAAGTCAATTCCAACTAAAAATGCATCTTCAAGACAGTTAAAAAGTACAAACTTTGGAGGCTTACAAAGTTATGAAATCTTGATCCTATTTATAATGTACCTTCATGGATCTATTGCACTATATTATTACATCATGAGAAAGCTCAAAAATAGTTTTTTGAAAACTTCAAACACCTTAATTCAAGTCAGTTTTAAAGCCATGTTTAAACAGTGACCATATGTTTAAACACCTTAAAACTCAAATTTTTCATCTCCAATTTTTTTATGTACTAACCTAACACTAACCTAGCAACTAACACTAACCTAGCCATGTTTAAACACCTTAAAGCTCAAATTTTTCATCTAACCTAACACTAACCTAGCAACTAACCTAACACTAACCTAACACGAACCTAACACTAACCTAGCAACTAACCTAACACAAACCTAGCAGCAACTAACACTAACAAATTGGGTGCAGCTTGGGATTTCTAGCAACTAACACTAACAAATTGGGCTTGGGTTTGGAATTTTAGCAAACACCTAGAGGTAGGGGAAGGAGGAGAGGGAGAGAGGGGCAGCACATCGGGGAGGGAAGGGAGGCGCGGGTGGCAGACGGCGGTGGAGGTGCTCTTCGTGGGCGCGGATGGGCGGATGGCGGTGGAGGTGCTCGTCGTGGGCGCCGGCGTCGAGGTGCCGCGCGGGCGGACGGGTCCGAGGTCGTGGCGCGGCCGGGTCCGAGCACGGCGTGGCGTGGGTGGCGGTCCGAGCACGGCGCGGCGCGGGTTGGGCTGGGGCGGCCGGCGGCGGCGAGTGGGTTCGGTGGTGGTGCGGCGAGGGTGTCGAGCGCGGGCGAGAGAGATCGAGTGAGTGTGTGCGGTGGGCTCGGGCGCGAGTGGAGAAGAGAAAGAAGGGAAGGCCCATCTGCGGGGGGAAATATATCTGTGGCGCATCTGCGGTGGGATGCGCCACAGAAGTTTCTGATTCTGTGGCGCACTAGTGGGGATGCGCCACAGACATTTTATTTTCAGTGGCGCATCCATAACCGTGCGCACAGAATAAGCACCCAGGAAATCATATTGGTGGGGCCCACCACCTATCTGTGGCGCACTAGGCTGGATGCGCCACAGAAATGTCACCAGATTTTTGTGGAGGCGGGACCCACCATATTTCTGTGGCGCATGCCAGCTTGCATGCGCCACAGTATTTTGTGGCGCACTTGGCATGATGCGCCACTGAAATGTTTTTGTGGCGCATGGCCTTTGTGATGCGCCACAGATAGTGGATCCATAGAAAGGCACTTCCCTACTAGTGAGAGGGAGGGGGCTGGAGGTGAGGAACCTCCGGCCGCCGGTGAATATCTGCGGGAGAGAGAAGGAGCGCCCCCGGGGAGCAGGGCCTGCGGGCTGCATCTCGCGCGTAGAGCGCCGTGTACATGGACACCTCGCGCTCGTCGACGGCGACCGTTCATGAACCAGAAATACCTGAACCAAGAGCATCAATCAAATTTATCTCTGATTGTTCCCCCGAGCTAAGCCATGACACACAAGAACAGCCCAGTCCTATATCTGTTCGATGTTGCTGATATTGAATGTGAAACCATTAAACAATGTGAGCCCAATTTATATAAATTGATTGAACCCTCTTCCCTTTCCCAGTAAATATAATTTGTTCTGATATGACATTACGTTTTGTGACGTACAGGTGATCTGCATGAAGATTTGCGTGCAACCCTGTACTTCCCAAATAATGAATCAGATCAAAAGGTCTTCTGGGAGGACTTGAATGTCCGGGTAGACTATATAAATTCGGATTTGCTAGAGCTCAGGCGTCTGAGATTTACTTAAGTCTCAGTCGCGTCTAGAGCCGTCGATCGTTTGCGTCGTGATTTGTGCTGTATCTGTGCTTTTTCCCGTCGTCCGCGCGGTGGGTTCTATTGTTTTCTTTGTCCTGTTTGTTTCGCAGTCTTTTGTTTATGTTGGGCTTTGTCATATGGGCTGTTGACTATGTTTTTTCGAAGCGTTTTGTTAACAGGCTTTTTCTCGCGTGAGCCTTTTTTCGTACAGCCTTTTTAGCGAACTAAGCCTGCATGACACGCATCGAAACGACGGTGGAGTAGTGGTATCCAGGCCCGTTGCTCTTCCCTCCTGTTCTTGCTCATTTTCTCATCTGTTCGTGTTCTTTGTTGTTGAGTTCTCTGGAGGTCAACGCAACCACAACCCCAAATTGGGCAGGAGCTGGGGGGAGGTGGGGTAAACGCAGCAGGTAACCAGTCTTTTTTGGTATTTCGTTCGTGACCTCACTTACATGGACCGGCATAATTACCATTTGCTACTGCGTACCTCACTACACGGAAGCAAGCTCTAGTTTGTGTTTTCGCTCTAAGCGTCGTGTTTTGTTTGTAATGTGTAACAGCACTATGTTGCTTTTTAAAGTGGTCATCTGTAGTATGATTACTTTTTGGACCCTTTTAGCGTATTTTGATGGAAACCATCTACCGACGATGTAACATTGTGTGTCTGAAGCAGAAACAACACAAGCGTGTGTCTTCCAAAAACTCTAGCATGCATGTTTTTACACATAGTTTGAATCAATATTTTTTTGTCGACTCACGATTACACTTGTTAAAAGTTTTCAGACGCCCTCTTTTTTTCTTCCACTTTTTTTGCGCAAGAGAGTGGATTTGCAATCTAGCTGCAACTGACCCTTTTTGTTAATCATTTTTTGTTTGTTCATTAGTTCCAGCCTAGTCGCAACTAGGGTTTTTTATTGAATTTTTTCATTAACCAGTTGCATCCCAGTTGGAATTATTAATTTTTACCGATCATTTTTCTTATTCACCAGTTGCATCCTAGTTGCAACTATGGATTTTTTATTGATTTTTTTCATTAACCAGTTGCATTTTTCTATTTGCAACTGTGATTTCACTATTTTTTAGAATTAATCCCCTAGTTGCATGCCAGCTGCAACTGACATTTGTTTTCAGTGTGCACCAGTTGCATCCTAGGTGCAACTATGGATTTTTTATTGATTTTTTTCATTAACCAGTTTTGCATTTTTCCATTTGCAACTGTTAATTTCACTATGTTTAGAATTAATACCCCAGTTGCATGCCAGCTGCAACTGACATTTGTTTTTAGAGTGCACCAGTTGCATCCTAGCTGCAACTGCGTTTTCTAAATGTTTTGTTTGGTTTTTATTTTCTATTCCCATTGCATGCTAGCTGGAACTGATTTTCTTTAGCGAGAATCAGTTGCATACTAGTCACAACTGCGAAATTTTAATATTTGTTATAATATTCACCTTTTTTGAATATTAATCCCCAGTCGGATGCTAGTTGCGACTAACAGTTTTTTTAGTCAGAATCAGTTGCATCCTAGTCGTAACTATGAATTTTTTGTTCATTAACCAGTTGCATCCTTTTTTTGGAATTGTTATTTTTACCGATCATTGTATTCACCAGTTGGATCCTAGGTTGGTGCAAATATGGATTTTTTTCTTTTAACCAGTTGCACCCTAGTTACAACTGTGAATTTCACAAATTGATAATTAATCCTCAGTTGCATGCCACCTGTAACCGACATTTTTTTAGAGTGCACCAGCTGCATCCTAGATGCAATTGAGAATCTTTTTTAAAAAAATCACCAATTTTGACAATTAATCCCTAATTGCATGTTATACGCAACTGGATTTTTTTTGTGGAGTGCACCAGTTTTGCATCTAGTCGCAAGTGGGAATTTTTACACCAAATTAATTTCTAGTTGCATGCTATTTGCACGACTTTTTTTCACAGTGCACCAGTTTGCATTGTGGACGCAACTGGAATTTTTTCACCCAGTTGCATGCTAGGTGCAACTAATATATTTTTTCTTAGTGTGCCCAGTTGCATCGTAGTCGCAACTGGGATTTATAATGTTCATTTTTTTCATTCGCATTTTCAAAATTATTTTGTAGTTTTATTTTTATTTTTTAACCAGTTGCATCCTAATCGCAACTGGGTATTTTAAGTGTTTTTTTCACACAGTTGCATGTTAGGTGCAATTAATTTTTTCTTAGTGCGCCCCAGTTGCATCCTAGTTGCAATTGAGAATTCTAATGTTCATTTTTCATTCACCTTTTTTCAAAATTGTTTTCTTGTTTTTCTTTTTTTACCAGGTGCATCCTAGTCACAACTGGAATTTTAAGTGTTTTCTTTTACCTAGTTGCATGCTAGGTGCAACTAATGTTTTTTCTTAGTATGCTCCAGTTGCATCATAGTCGCAACTAGGATTATTTTAAGTGTTTTTTCACCCAGTTGCATGCTAGGCGCAACTAATTTTTTTCCATAGTGTGCCCCAGTTGCATAGTAGTCGCAACTGGGAATTATATTTTTCATTCACATTTTTCAAAATTATTTTTCTAGTTACACGATAGGTTGCATTTTTATTTTTGACTAGTTGCATCCTAGTCGCAACTGAGATTTTTTTTTTTTTTTTTTGCAGCCAGTTGCATGCTAGGTGCAACTAATTTTTTTTTCTTAGTGTGCCCCGGTTGCATCCTAGTCGCAACTGAGATTTTTTAAGTGTTTCTTCACCCAATTGCATGATAGGTGCAACTAATATTTTTTTCTTAGTGTTCCCCAGTTGCATCGTAGTCGCAAGGATTTTTAAGTGTTTTTTCACCCAGTTGCATGCTAGATGCAACTAATATATTTTTTTCTTAGTCTGCCCAGTTGCATCGTTTTAACCAGTTGCATCCTAGTCGGAACTAGGTATTTTAAGTGTTTTTTCACACAGTTGCATGCTAGGTGCAATTAATTTTTTTCTTAGTGCGCCCCAGTTGCATCCTAGTCGCAATTGGGAATTCTAATGTTCATTTTTTATTCACCTTTTTCAAAATTATTTTCTTGTTTTTCTATTTTTCACCAGTTGCATTCTAGTCGCAACTGGGAATTTTAAGTGTTTTCTTTTACCTAGTTGCATGCTAGGTGCAACATGTTTTTTTTTCTTAGTGTGCCCCAGTTACATCATAGTCGCAACTAGGATTTTTTAAGTGTTTTTTTTTTCACCCAGCTGCATGCTAGGCGCAACTAATTTTTTTCGTAGTGTGCCCAGTTGCATAGTAGTCGCAACCGGGAATTATATTTTTCATTCAGCTTTTTCAAAATTATTTTTCTAGTTACACGATAGGTTGCATTTTTTTTATTTTTGACCAGTTGCATCCTAGTCGCAACTGGGAAATTTAATTTATTTTTTCAGCCAATTGCATGCTAGGTGCAACTATTTTTTTTCTTAGTGTGCCTCAGTTGCATCCTAATTGCAACTGGGATTTTTAATTGTTTTTTCACCTAGGTGCAACTAATATATTTTTATGTTAGTTGCAATTGACATTTTTAGTGTGCATCGGCACACCATTTTTTAGATACAACTTTAATTTTTGGTAGTAAAATTTGTTTTTCTTCATTGCCATTTTATAAGGAGCATGTAAACATTTTTTCTCTACTTTTTTGGTTACAATAGTGTGCATTCGTCGGAGTGTTTTGTAACATTTATTGCATGGTCTTTTTTGTCTGTTTCCCTTACACGGCGCGGCAGCACATAACCAATTCCCCTTTCCCCTTCGAGATTTTTCATTCAAACAGTACCACGAACGGTAGACGACAGAAGTAGAGCGGCTGAGGGGAGGGGAGGCGGAAGCCGAGCGGCGAGCCGGACGGTGGGGAGGTGCTCCGCCGTCCGCCGCCTCTCAACGGCGCCGCCAGTCGAGGCGCCCCTCACTGGCGCCGCTCCCGCCGGCCATCCCACATCTTTCAGTTCATCCTAAGGAGGTCACGCTCGCGCTCGCATGTAAGAAATCCGACCTAGCCATGTCATACACTGTCTCCCTACATGTTTTTTGTTCTGTAGGCGTGAGATTCGAGTGTGTTTGATTCCTTTCTAGTCGCGATTTCGTTGATTCCATGCACATAATCCCATCCCCCGACGAGATTCAAGCGTCTTTTGATTTCATTCCAGCTGCAGCTCCATAAGATGCAGTGCACAAATCCCCATTTCAGGACGAGATTCGACCAGATTTTGATTGTTCTGCATGTGCGTCTATCGACCATGTGAAGAAATATCTCCGCCCCTTGGATTTTAGTTACGATTATTTGTGCTGCACCTGCACACGCATACATCATTGGTTGTGCAGAAGGGTAGCACGCGTTTTCAGTGTAGCTGTGTCTGTATGAGTTTGTTTTTGGACATGGGAAGACTGAAGCACGAAATTGGTTTTCTGAATGTGGGTCAACCAAGTAGTTCATTGATTTTGGTGCTCTTTTGTTTCCAGTTATTCAGCAATTGCATGTATATTTAAGTGTACTGCTTACTAAATGATTGCCACCTATGCTAAGTGCTAACTGTTATGGAATTTCGTGTAATTCGTATGCATCAAGTGATACATACGAAATGGGCTTTTCTATTTCAATGTGCAGGTACAGAAAAAGACATGACAGAACAAAACAGCCACGCAACAAGCCCATCAACAGCCCCAAAAAAGTCACACGTGATGCACAAGGTAACAAAACAAATTGGGCTACCGTGCTCGGATAAATCTCACAGTAGGGGATCGGATACGTAGGGGTGACGTCACGCGACTGAGACTTAACTAAATCTCAGTTTGGTTTTGGAGCTCTCAGAATTATATATGTGCAGAACAAAATTTAGAGGTATGCTATTTCGAAGACGAATTAATCAGCCCTTGCCTGTTCGAAGAACTACCGAATCAAGATGGTCAAACAGATGATCTGAAGATTTAGAGCACCAATGAGCTTCTTTTATTCCACTTCATCAAGCAGGGTACTCAACACGGCAAGCCAACAATTTTAATCTCTCGACAGGAAAATTAAAATTATGTTGTTGTAAAACCCGAGTTTATATTACTATATTCTCTTTGTCGAAAAAATTGGTATATGCCTGTTTCTGAATCGAGAGTCCTCTACCGTACCACGTCTAAATCCGATAGAGTCTCACATGATTCAAATCAGCAACCGTCCCACTTTCGAATCAGAACTTTTTTAATTGATATGCGTGGGTTGCTACGGTGAAAAAATCTGTGCTACAGAAGACATGTTACCACATGTATAGAAAATAATTTGTATGTTTTGGTTTTGTTTATCTACTTTCTTGCTTCAGCCGTTAAAATTTTGCAGCCTACTTGTCACTCCCTCGATAATGTTTCTTGCACACACAATTTTTTTTTGGCTTACACAACCTAATAGTTCATATTTTCACAGTTTCTGTCCGTTGCAACGCACGGGCATTTTGCTATATCCTTAGTCGACCGTACGTCGTACGTCGCATCCAGCGATCGGTAAAAAAAACCAGAACCAGCGATCGGTAACAAGCCCAGTCACGCTAGACAACAAGCCCATCGAGCAACACTACCTTACGTACGTAGGAGTACGTCCCAGAGTGGCGGAGCTTGACGGAAATGTTTGGGGGGGCGAAAGACAAGAGAAAAAGTCAAGCCACAACAACAAACTAGAAATTGTAGACTTTGAGTCAAATTTATGTATGATGTTATCCAAAATACATGTATGATGTTATCCAAAATTACTATTTCATAACAGAATAGCTACCAAAATATACTACTTGATCTACCAAATTACAGATCAGCTTTTCGATCCTTCTTGCTCTTAAACTCTTCTAAAATAGCCGCGAAGTCATACTTTTCAGCAATTTCACGTTCTATGTTAACAACCAAATTATTGGCAAGATGCTCATCTTCCATCTTGTTACGCAACCTTGTCTTGACGATCTTCAAAGTAGAAAATGCACGTTCTGCACTTGCGGTAGAAACTGGAAGGGTGACAAGTAGTTGGAGTAACCTGACAATCAAATTGTAGATAGCATCTCTTCCTGTCTCAACAAGGCAACGACAAAGGTCAGTCAAGGTTGAGATCTTTTTCAACTCTCCATCATTAGAAGCATCAACTACAAACAATTTCAGCTGTTGTTCTAATCCATACGGTGTTGTTGAGTAAAATCAGCTGGATAATACATTTTCACTAATTCACATAGATGACTACCTTTAAAAGATTTAAATATATTTTCTGGTGCCTGCGTGCTGTCTCTGTTGAGTAAAAGACAGAGACAGAGCGGAGAGCCTGCGTGCTGTGTTCTGGTGTGCTCTTCGTTTTTTTCCAGGATGGTGCCTGCGTGCTGCGGTCTGTGGTGTTTCTCCAACAGGCCAAAGGCCCGTAAGCTAGCTGTGGGGGGGGGGGGGGGGGGGGGGGGGGGCGAATGGTTCTATTCTTCCAATTCTAGACAAACTACTAAGTACTAATTTAAAAAATCTGTTGGGCTGGGGGGGCGGCGGCCCCCCTGACCGCTACGTAGCTCCGCCCGTGCGTCCCACCACAAAGCATCGCACGCGCAATAAAAAAAACGGATACGATCAAAAAACGGAGACGAGATCGACCACGATACGAAAGCTACCTAATATACCTGCCCACCCACGACCATCCATTGAACAAGATAAGAAGCCATGAACATATGCTGCGGCCTCGTGAGCGATCACGGGCAGGAAGACCACGATGGAAAAGTCGAATTCAGACTCGGCTATGTCTATCCCGCACACTTCATCGCATCCGTGCTGCCGCCGCCAACAGAACCCGGCGAACTCCACGAAGTGCCTTCCGGGTCGATCTCCGAGGATGGCGCGAGTATGCGACGACGGTTCTGATGACGAGGACGCGCCCTTCCTCGGCGTGGGCGGGTACCGCGATCGCGAAATGGACGCCGCCTTCATCCATGTCCTGGCGTTTGATCCCGGAATGCCCGTCTGCCCCTACCCGCTGCTGGAACGGATGTACGAGTACGACTAAACGGTCGCGTCGGCCGTCGGCTGCGTCCGGCCGTCCGAGCCTCTGGTGGGTACACGGCAGTGATCCTCTCTAGATTGCGGGCACGATGCCCAAGTGGGCGCACATCGGCGACAACTCCTTCTTAGTGCCCTCGGGAACGTGTTCCACGCCGAGCTGGAGCGGGCACGGCGCAGGATACTCACCCAAGAACATGGCGGAAGTCGTCGCGGGCAAGACGAGCAGAACGACGTCGATGCAGAGCATGAGAGGATGCAAAATAGGGGAAAGAGGAGATCTCAAC
Source organism: Poa pratensis (assembly GCA_947311845.1). NCBI lineage: Eukaryota > Viridiplantae > Streptophyta > Magnoliopsida > Poales > Poaceae > Poa > Poa pratensis. The sequence goes on along the minus strand of CAMZMU010000082.1, from coordinate 35,205,542 downwards.
TAAGGAAATAAGAAAATAGCTGGATGGGCCGGTTGCTGGGTTGCAGAAGGAGAGAAAGGGAGTTCAGCTAACTACTTTCGGCCCAAGTAAGGCTGGGTCACGTTTTGCTTATGTTCCGGTCTTAGCAAGTTGTTGTTGTACATAAACGTATATATTTGGTATTTGGTAACTATAATAGGACCGTATCATTTTCTTACACTTAGGTAGAAGAATTCTCATGCACAGATAAATATAGGTCTGAATAGTATCAACATAATAATCTCGACTTAAAAGATTATACAATAACATATTAGTATGGGCACATTTTTTATGTCTGTGCATGAAAGAGGTTGAACCATTTGCTTAAGTGACCACAGGGCATCCATGTCTAATTGAATCCGTCGGTTCGTGATCGAGTAGTTTCTGTTAAATGTTTTCATATTTTTTTAATCAACGGGTATATTTGCAATAAACAATAATCAAATATTACGACGAAAGGGTGAACTAAATCTAGGTTTACACGGGTCGACGGCATTTAATTATGTCAACGTTTTTCAATTATTATTTTTCGTTTTTCAACCCCGTTGCAACGCACGGACATTTTTCTAGTACTATATAATATTGCTAAACGACGTGGTACGTCGCATCGAGCCACCGCACGATTCCGATCGGTAAAAAAACCGGGCCTTGCAAGCACGATCCGTTCGCTAAAAAAACCATAGCAAAAAACGGGGAACGTTTCTTGTTCGTCCATCACGATTTTTCCTCCGTCGTAAATTATGTCGGTCATAAATTATGTCGCTAAAAACCCGTACTTCAGACCTTCCAACCCAAAGAAACAGAACATCGATAGGCTCTCGTGCATGAAAAGAACTCCACGTCGGTCTGGTTTATCGAGGAGACAAGATCCAACACGACAAAAGCTACCAGATATATACCTGCCCTTGCCCACGAGGCCACGACCATCGAATCATCGATCGAACAAGCTAAGAAGAGAGGGAGCTATGCCGCGGCCTCGAGAGCGATCACGAGGAGAAAGACCACGATGGAGAAGTTGGAGGTCCGTCACCTAGCAAACCGTGAGCAAGATCGACGATCGAAGTATCAAGTATCGAACCCCCGATGCTCTCCGCGTCGCGATCTGACTTGGCTACCGTATCTCGCCCGCACTGGCGTCTGTCAGGACCCCTGACTGACACATGGCGATCGCTCATTGGGCAAGACGGTGTCATCACGACCAAGTCAAGACGACGTGGAGGCTTCGCTGGCCTCGGGTTCCAGGCTTTAAGTTGGCTATAGTGTTGGCCGTGTTGGGCATCGAATCATTGTATCTCTCTGGAGAAAACTCTCTCTTCCTGAACCTCGTGCTTCCGTCCCTTCCCGAACCTCTCAATTCCCTCCCGAATCCCCTTCTACCACTGAATTCCTATATGAATGTATCTGTGATCGGAAGTAGTACCGTTACATTTGGTATTCAGAGCCATCGTTCCTAGCGCAGACTCGAGATCGGAGCGAAATTCACGAGAATTTGTTTTCTCCTGATCGTTTGGGTGCGATTCACTCGCTGAATCGCGCAAAGCTCTTTCGGGACGCTCACGGTTGGTTGATTTCCTCTGTATCGTTGATCTAGTGCGCTGGCGCCGCGTCGAGCTCAACCCAACACGGCGGATCTGATGAATTAGATGGGGGAACTAGCTACGCAGAACACGGGGCTGGAGACTTTGATCAAACAAGTGCTGGATCGGATGTCCGATCTCAATTCCAAGGTGGAGGGGCTGCAAGGACAAATCACCACGAGTTCGGTGCGCGCGGATCGACTGGAGGCGAGGCTGGAGGCCGCAATTCCGCCTCACCAAGCCGACGGGAAGGCTCCGGCGGATCCGGAGGCGGAGAAACAAGGGTCGACGGCTCCAAATTCTGACGCGCGCAGCAACCACCTCCTGCTGCGGCGCATCGTGAAGCCACGCCGGCGCGCCACCTGCATCGAGCTCAGGCTTCGGGTCAAGTGACCGCCGCGATGATCATCTTCGCCGGGGTGATGCTCCGGGGATCTATGGTACCCCAGTGCATACCCGGGGAGCAGGTACCCATCGTAATCACCGTGCCATGATTCAGATTCCAGAGGATCCAGGCGATCCATACATCATGCATGATAATCATAATAGAAATCGTCCACCTGCTACTCCTAAAATGGATTTTCCTAAATTTGATGGGGGAAATCCTAAGCTGTGGCAACAGGAGTGCGAAACTTACTTTGAGTTGTACCAAGTCATGTCGGGTTTGCGCACTCGCTATGCGTCGCTGAATTTCAAGGGCACTGCTGCCTTGTGGCTTCGAAATGTTGAAGCAAAAGGAAGAGTGGAGTTGTGGGAGGAAATGTGTAATTTGGTGCATGAAAATTTGGCAAAAACAAGTACACTCATTACGTCGTCAGCTAAGACAACTAAAACAAGTAGATTCTGTAGCTACTTATGTAGAGGCATTTGAGAAGCTTAGGAATCAGTTGTTGTTGTATAACCTGCCTTAGATGAAAGTTTCTTTGTAGATGAGTTTACAGAAGGGCTTAAACCTGCATTACGTACTGCTGTTAGACTGCATTTACCTGAAGACCTCGATACTGCTAGTCTATTGGCATTATTGCAGGAAGAAGAGATGGAGTATGCTTCACAACAATCCCATGAGAAGTAGTACAGATCCTCTCACCGTACTGATTGTTTTCACAAGGAGAAACTTGATACCAAGGTGATGATAAGAAGAAACAGGACACTGGCCGTTGGGAGGACAAATTGGAAACTCTGAAAGCCTATCGCAGAGTCAAGGGTTTGTGTTTCACTTGTGGAGAAAAAATACAGTAGAACACACAAGTGCCCGGAGCAAATACCACTTCATGTTATTGAGGAGCTCATGGATGTTTTGCCTGGCAGTAAGGCGTTCGAGCACACCAGTTCTGACACAGAGTCTGAAGATGGTGATCTTTGCTTGTTAGCCGCAGTTGCTCCGGAAGCAGATCAGAATTCAAAGGGCAGTCGAGCGAAGTACACAATTCGACTACCTGGAACTGTGGGCAAGCATCACCTACTGATCTTGGTGGATTCAGGTAGTGCCTCCTCTTTTGTGAGTCAGCAGCTTGTGGACACAATTCAGTGTGTTAGTTCAGAGATGCCAGGAGTGCAATTCACAGTAGCAAATGGTGATCCAATGACCTGTCATTCTTGTGTGCCAGATTTCCAGTGGGCTGTGCAGGGGCATTCTTTCTCACACACAGTCAACGTGCTACCAATTGGCTGCTATGATATGATTCTCGGGAAAGACTGGTTGGATCTCCATAGTCCTATGTGGGTGCATTGGAAGAAGCAAATTATGCGTTTCACTCATGCTGGTAAACGTATTACTCTGCAGGGTGTACAAGCAAAACCTCTGAAGTGCAAGCAAGTGGCAGCATCTAAGCTACAGGGGATGCTCAAACGTGGTGCATTGACACACTTGGTGCAGATTACCGAGAAGAAGTGTGAAGTTATCTATGCCTTTAAACCCAGCTGGTGATAACATGGCACATACAGTGGATGAGCCAGTTCCAGAGTTGATTGCACAGTTATTGGAAGAGTACAAACAATTGTTCTCGGAACCCAAGGAATTGCCACCATGCAGAGCACAAGATCATCGCATTCCGTTGATTACTGGTGCCCTACCAGTTAAAACCAGACCATATCGGTATACCCCACAACAGAAGGACGAGATAAAATGTCAGGTGTATGAGATACTCAGCAGTGGTGTCATTCAGAAGAGCTGCAGTTCTTTTGCCTCGCCAGTGTTGTTAGTTCGCAAGAAGGATGGTCAGTGGCGCTTCTGCGTTGACTACCGGCTGTTAAATGAATTAACAATCAAAAATAAACACCCACTACTAGTCATAGATGAGCTACTGGATGAATTGGCAGGAGCAACAGTTTTTACTAAGTTGGATCTGCGTTCTGGTTACCATCAGATCCGCATGGCAGAAGGTGAAGAACATAAAAACTCACCAAGGGCTGCATGAATTCTTGGTTATGCCTTTTGGGCTGACATCTGCTCCTGCAACTTTTCAAGGGACAATGAATCAAATCCTAGCACCTTGTCTGCGCAAAAGTGTGCTGGTCTTTATTGATGATATATTGATTTACAGTCCTTCCTTGGAAGCGCATGTCACAAATTTACAAGAAGTGTTTGAGTTGCTCCAGCGAAACAAGTTGTTCATTAAGCGGAGTAAGTGTTCTTTTGCTCTCACTGAGTTGGAATACCTCGGACATGTGATTAGTGCCAAAGGGGTTTCCACAGACAAGACCAAGATTCAAGCAATTCTGGAATGGTCGGTGCCTACTAACCTTAAGAGTTTGCGTGGCTTGTTGGGTACCACTGGTTACTACAGGAAGTACATTGAGCACTATGGCATTTTAGCTCAGCCTCTGACTCTTTGCTTAAGAAAGGAGTGTTGTTCCAATGGGGCCCAACCCACAAACAGCCTTTGAGCAATTGAAACAGGCCATGAGTACAGCCCAGTCTTGGCACTGCCTAATTTTCAAGTTCCTTTTGCTGTCGAAACTGACGCTTCTAATACTGGAATAGGAGCAGTTCTGTTGCAAGCTGGTCACCCCGTGGCCTATCTGAGCAAGGCATGAGTTCTCGCAATCAGACCCTGTCTGCCTATGAAAAGGAATGTCTCGCCATCCTCTTTGCTGTTGAAAAATGGAGACCATACCTTCAACACAGAGAGTTCGAAATTCATACAGATCACAAAAGTCTACTGCACCTGACAGAGCAACGGTTGCACACTCCGTTGCAACATAAGGCTTTTGTGAAGTTGATGGGTCTGCAATTCAAACTGGTATACAAGAAAGGCATCAACAATTCCGTGGTAGATGGGCTTTCAAGACAAACACATGAATTGTGCGCAGTTAATGTATCTGCGGCCTCTCCAGCTTGGTTAGAAAGTTTGCAACGAGGTTACGAGGATGATCCTGTGGCACGTACCCGGCTACAAGAATTGAGCATCTCCAAGAAAAATGACAAGGGGTATACATTGCAGGATGGTGTCATTCGCTGGAAGGACCGTATCTGGGTGGGGGATAACCCAATTGCACAGCTGATGCATGTAAAATGCATACATGAACTTTACATTTTATTACTTGATATTCCAACTTATTTGCATCATATATGGGTTATATTTATGTTTTATAATGATTTTAGGGGATAATTCACAGTGTCTCCATTTATTTGGAATTAACCCTGCAGAACCAGAAAACCCTTTTTCCATGTTTTTGACTTTCAGGGACCAAACGACGTCCAAATGACCTAATATTTTACGGGGCCCAATATTTGGAAATAAGAAGACGTACGAGCCAAGGATCCGCGAAAAAGGAAGTCCGAGGAAGAAAATATATGGTCCCACGCGGCCAGATTCCTTGGCCGTGTGGGACCACCTCTTTTATTCCTCGTGGCTCCGATGCCGTCCGTTTTCGTCTCCGTGGCTTCGTCTTGACCTAAAAACGTCTATAAAAATAGTCCCCGAGGAGTTTCGAGAACAGGCGGTGGAGAAACACAAAACCACGAAACAGAGAGTCAGAAGGCTGCCGCCGGAGAAGATCGGAGGGGGGAAACGCCGCCGGAATCACCTCCGGAGGGCTCCACCCCCTCCGGCGTGTTCATCATCAACATCTACAGCAAGATCATCTCCATCTCTCCACTGTAAACTCTTGGCAAACATCATATATGATGCAATATACTATTCCCTTGATCTATTGTGTCTCCTCATCTATGTTTGAGAAGTGATTTGTTCATGGCAATAGTGAAATAGTTCGTTGATTGGTTGCATACAAGTTTTGTTATCTTTTATGATTGTCTTGATGTACAATGTATGAGTGCACGCATATATTGGGGAATGCATGTAAGGTGATCACCGTAGTGTAATGGATTGAGTAGGACGGGTCGGAGTACTAAGACAGAAACCGTGGTCTGAGACTTGAAGTTACATTATGGGGGATATATATGGGGGACCCTAGAACTTAAGGCTATGGTGGGACAATTATGTCTTAATAATTCTTGTGCTGCACATTTACTTGGCCATGAGATCCATCATAAGAGTTGTGTAATTTGCTCATTTACTTGGCTACACCTATTTATGGCTCCTTCCTAGAAGAAACAATTAAGACTGAAACATGTGCTTCACTAATTGTGACAACCACACGAATGAAATAACAATTGCTAGAACATTTGCTCCCTTGAGATATTTGCTACTTGAGATATTTGATACTTGCTACTTTGAGAAAATTACTTGAGAAAACTGCTGAGAGAAACTTGCTCTAAGAAACTTGCGTTTGAAACTTGATTGAGAAACTTGTTACTAGATAAACCCATTCCACATCACTTGCTTCCATTAGTTAGTTCCTTTCATATTTAAATTTATTGCTCTGCATAAAAGGCCATATAAGAGGGTTATAGGGCTTTAGAGAATAGATAGTTTACCTTCAGCTCCTCGTGGGTCCGACACTCAAATACTTATCGAATTGTGCTACAGTGATTCCTTGCTCTTGGGGATTATCAACAGCAGCACATCTTGCAAGCCCTGCATAGCAGCGGTATGGGAGGTCACTCTGGCGTGGCAGCTACCTATCACGTGTCAAAAGATACTTCGCGTGGGCAAAAATGAAAGAGACCATACAAAAATTGTGGCTAGTTGTTCTATCTGTCAATAGGCGAAAACTGAGCATGTCAAGCAGCCAGGTCTGCTGCAACCACTGCCTGTTCCTACTGAAGCATGGCAGGTAATCTGCATGGATTTCATTGAAGGACTGCCGGTGTCAAACCATTATGATGTCATATTGGTGGTAATTGACAAATTCTCCAAATATAGTCACTTCATACCGTTAAAGCACCCCTTCACTGCTTTCAAGGTGGCCACGGAATTTATGAATCAGATTTACTGTTTGCATGGAATGCCTGGCATGATAATTTCAGATCGGGATCGTATCTTCACCAGTCGCTTATGGCAAGAATTGTTCGTTTGGCTGATACAACCCTTCACATGAGTTCTTCCTATCACCCTCAGACTGGCGGGCAAACGGAAAGGATTAATCAGTGTCTGGAGGGATTTTTACGCTGTATGGTGCACTCGTGTCCAAAGAAATGGGCAACATGGTTGCCGCTGGCAGAGTATTGGTATAATACTTCCTTTCACTCTGCTCTTGGATGAACTCCATTTGAGATTCTCTATGGATACCATCCTCGTCAGTTGGGAATCTCTCCAAGTGATTGTGCTTCTACTGAACTTGATGTGTGGCTCAAGGAGCGTGCCACCCTGATCGATTTGATCAGGCAACAGTTACTTCGAGCACAACAGCGCACGAAAAGCCAAGCTGATAAGAATAGAAGCGAGAGGACTTTCCAGGTCGGGGATTTAGTCTATCTGAAGCTCCAGCCTTATATACAACAATCTGTGGCTGTCAGAGGAAATCAAAAGCTCTCTTTCCGATACTTTGGACCCTATAAGGTGCTCAAAAGGGTGGGCGAAGTGGCGTACAAGCTGGATCTTCCAGAGACGAGCCAAGTACATTCGGTGGTCCATGTCTCTCAGTCGAAGCGTCACGTTCCCCCTCATGTCCACGTATGCGCTTCAATTCTGGAGTTCGATCCGGCTACTGATCGTGTGAGTGAGCCACTTCAGATCATTGAGCACTCCTTAATCAACACGGGAGGAGCCACAACTTCAAGGGTGCGTGTCAACTGGACCGGCTTGCCAGTGGAATGGACAACATGGGAAGACGCGGAGGACCTGTGCCAGCGTTTCCCAACATCACCAGCTTGGGGACAAGCAGGTCTTCAAGGGCGGGGGAATGTCAGGACCCTGACTGACACATGGCGATCGCTCATTGGGCAAGACGGTGTCATCGCGACCAAGTCAAGACGACGTGGAGGCTTCGCTGGCCTCGGGTTCCAGACGTTAATTTGGCTAGAGTGTTGGCCGTGTTGGGCATCGAATCATTGTATCTCTGTGGAGAAAACTCTCTCTTCCTGAACCTCGTGCTTCCGTCCCTTCCCGAACCTCTCAATTCCCTCCCGAATCCCCTTCTACCACTGAATTCCTCTATGAATGTATCTGTGATCGGAAGTAGTACCGTTACACCGTCGTCTTCCTCGAGCGACGGCCCACTCGCGCCACACCTCGACGCCGACAACGGCGTCCTCGCGTGCAAGATATCGGCATCCGGGTTGGCCCGCCGGCGGTCACAAGCCAAGGGATGGACGCCATGGCGCGCGTTTCTGAGAATGAAGCGTTCGTCATGCGCTCCATGGGCGTCGACATAGACCTGTCAGCGGTCAATCTCGGCGATTGGGTGCGGAGCTTTGCCTCCACGGAGACACGAGTTAAAGGTCCTCAACCCTGTGGAAAACGTCGTATGCCTCCCCGATTCGTTCCCGCTCAGAAGATGGCCAGATCTTGTTAGATTGATCTCTTCCCGTGTGGGCCCAACGGCCCATCGGGCCCCTTTGACCTGCGCCCTGATCGGGGGCGCCCAGCTGAAAGGACAAGGATGTCGACTAGAGGGGGTTGAATAGGCGATTAAAACTTTTCCGGTTTAGGGTTGATAATTGCGGAATAAAACTAGGTGTTTAAATTAACAAGCCAACAACCTAAATAAACTAGGCTCACCTATGTGCACCAACAACTTATGCTAAGCAAGACAAGCAACAAGGTGATAGCAAGATAGAATACTTCAAGCACGAAGGCTATCACAATGTAAAGTGCATAAGTAAAGAGCTCGGGTATAGAAATAACCGAGGCACGCGGAGACGAGGATGTATTTCCGAGTTCCTCCTTTTTAGGGGAGTGCGTCTCGTTGGAGAGTGATGACCCACAAGTATAGGGGGTGTATCGTAGTACTTTCGATAAATAAGAGTGTCGAACCCAACGAGGAGCAGAAGGTGTTGACAAGCGGTTTTGATGAAGGATTCACTGTAAATGCTCTCAGACAAGTTTTTAGGAGTTTTTGATATGACAGATAAATAAAGTACAAGTAAATAAAATGCAGTAATAATAGTTGCAGCGAGTGGCCCAATCCTTTCTACAGCAAAGGACAAGCCGGTTGTTGTACTTATAATGACCAAACGTTCTTGAGGACACACGGGAATATTGTCAAGTGCTTTCGCTTCATATAGTTGATTAATCTTCATTGTTTTGATAAGTGTTGTGTGGGTGAACCTATGCTAATGCACCGCCCTTCCTAGGACTAATACATACTTGTGATTATACCCCTTGCAAGCATCCGCAAATACAAGAAAGTAATTAAGATAAACTAACCACAGCCTTAAACTTTGAGATCCTGCTATCCCTCATGCATCGATATACCAACGGGTGTTCAGGTTTCTGTCACTCCGGCAACCCCACAATTGGCAAACGAATACACAATGCATTCCCCTAGGCCCATAAAGGTGAAGTATCATGTAGTCGACGTTCACATGACACCACTAGAAGAATAACACCACAACTTAAGCATCAAACCATTAAATATTACTCAACATAGTTCACTACTAACATCAAGACTTCTCCCATGTCCTCAAGAACTAAACGAACTACTCACAAGACATCATACGGAACATGATCAGAGGTGATATGATGATGAATAACAATCTGAACATAAACCTTAGTCCAATGGTTTCACCCAATAGCATCAATAACAAGAGTAATCAACACCGGGAGAGTTTCCCCTATGAAATAGACAAGATTCAGCCCTAGATGTTATAGCGGAGACGGGGTGCAGCGGCGGTGATGATGGTGTTGGCGGTGGAGATGATGATGATGATGATCCCGATGAAGTCCAGCTCGATGACGGTGATGATGGCGACGATTTCCCCCTCCGGGAGGGAATTTCCCCCGGCAGATTTCTTCCTGCAGGGGAGCTTTTCGCTCTCTGGTGTTTTCCGCCTCGTGGAGGCGGCGGAATATTTCGATGGCCGTCCTCTGTGTGTTAGGGTTCCGAGGGGGTCAAGTACGCGAAGGGGGAACGGCTGAGGTGGGCCAGGGCCCCCAAACCACCTGTCGGCGCGGCTGGGGGCCCCCGCGCCAGGGTGAGGAGGGCCCACCTTGGCCCTTCTCAGCTCCCCTTTTGGCCTCCTCCATCTTCTGGTAAAATAGGAACTTCCATATGTCTCCTTCGATTTATTGATCTTCAGAAATAGTGCATCTCGACGGTGCTTTTTCCAGCAGAATCCTGACTCCGGTGTCCAATTCTCCATTATTCATCAAACATGCAAAATAGGTAAAATAACATAAGTAACACTTCTAAATATGAAATATATCGATGAATAGCAGTAAATTATGATATAAAATAGTGATGCAAAATGGACGTATCAACCCCCCCAAGCTTAGACCTCGCTTGTCCCCAAGCGAAAACTGAGCTCAGTAAACATGACCACAAGTTTATGGAGCAAAGTGTCGATAAATAAAATACGGACAAGAAGCATCACATTCATTGATACACAAGTCATTCTAGACAGCAACTTCCCTTCATATAATCTAACTTGAAATAAGTAAAGGGAACCACGATGAAGTGCATAAAGAGAACCATGATTGGTGAAGGCAAACTTAAACTCTTGGTCAGAGAACAATTAACAGATCATACTTATCTTTCGAGAAGAGTCTTTATATCAGAGCTTATATAGCAGAACTTACATGCCTTAATCATAACAGTCTCCTTACAGTCATTGATAACTTTCAAAGTTATATTCATTCGGATAAAAGCTATTGTGCGAAACAAGGAAATGAGAGATATGATTAGAAGTATCAACACATATAACTAATTGGATCTCAACAACTCAAATGCTTGCTTGAGATAGAGAGGAATGGGTTTACTGACTCAACAATAATGTAAAAGATAGGCCCTTCGCAGAGGGAAGCAGGGATTAAATCATGTGCTAGAGCTTTTAAGTTTTGCAAAGCATATAGAGAGTATGAAAATAGTTGTTTGAGCTATGTATGTCGTTGTCAACGAATCGTAGTAAAGTGAACACTAACCCCTTGTCAACCAGACTTTCAAGAGCGGCTCCCATGAAGGACGTTATCTCTACCAGCAAGGTAGATCATCCCTCTTCTCTTTTGTTTACACATGTATTTTAGTTTCTTTATAGTTGACACTCCTCCCAACCTTTTGCTTACACAAGCCATGGCTAACCGAATCCTCGGGTGCCTTCCAACATTCACATACCATGGAGGAGTGTCTATTTGCAAATTAAGTTGCTTACTGATAAATCAGGGCAAAACATGTGAAGAGAATTATTAATGAAAGTTGTAGTTAATTGGGACTGGGCACCCCATTTGCCAGCTCTTTTTGCAAATTGTTGGATAAGCGGTGTATATGCCACTAGTCCATTGGTGAAAGTCTGTTTGACAAAAGTGCTAGAGAAACTCTACAGAACCCTCATGAGCTAATAAACAGTGACACAAAACTAGGAGTAATAAGTTTTGAATAATTTAAAGGTAGCACATGAAGTATTTACTTGGAATGGCGCAAAATACCATATAGTAGGAAGTTATGGTGGACTCGAATGGCAATGGTTTGGCTCAAGGTTTGGATGTATGAGAAGCATTCCCTCTCGATACAGGTCTTTGGCTAGCAAGGTTATGTAGCAAGCATAAGAGTTGAGGGATACAAACAATTATACAAGTGATAAGAATAATCATGCAATCTTCCTTAGAAGCACAAATAGTTTAACTTAAGAATACTAAGCTTATGAGCTACAAAGAAAGAAAGATCATGGAATAATATATTTGCATGCACTCCCTCTCTCTACTTAAGTCTCAAAGTATTGTCTACTACTGACCAATGCTAAGTTTGCCAAAACCAAAAAGATTAACTTGGTGCTCTAAAAAGTGATCCCTATACTAACAACAAGGTTATCAATATGAAAGAGAATTGCAAGCTAAAATAAAGTATGCAGAAAGTAAATGATAAAACTTCTCATTAATATTTCATAACGGCAACTCACACCAAGGGATACATAGATAACCAACTAAAAGAGAGATACTTCCACATTGCAAACCATCATATAAGATAACTTCCCTACTCACGATATGACTTTATGGAAAAGTAAAAGGTAAAGATAATGATGTGATACCGCGGCACTCCCCCAAGCTTGGAACAAACCAAGGGGATGCCAATACTTATGATGAATTACTCCTTCGGTGGTGGTGGCGGTATGACTTGGATTGGAGTAAGAAACCGTTCCAGCATTCGGCGGAGTCTGATATTCTCTTCCTGGAGTATTTCCACCTCCCTCCGCAGGGCTCGGTATTGATCACAGAACTCATCTGTAACTCGAAGTACTTCCGTCACTGCCGGAAAAGAGCTGTAGTCCGGAATAGGTGGTATTGCTCCCTGCAGGTTATGAGAAAAAGCACGTTGAGCGTTAACCGATCCCACAAAGGTGGGCTTCCTGACTGCAGGCTGTTCTCCCTTTGTTGACGGCATCCCCTTTACTTCCTTCATGACGCTTTCATCTTTGCTCTTGACTTCCTCCTTCAGCTTGGGGTCTTGAGTCTCGTCTTCCAAAGGCTCCTTGCCCTTGTTGTTGTTGGAGACCATGGCGCTTCTAAATCTGAAAACAATATCTGGACAGAAACAGCTCGAAACGAAACACGATGAAAAGGCGAGATACGAACCTCGGGGGTTCGGGTGAGTTATATAGCAAAAAGTTTTACAACATAAGGAAGGTACAGGAGGAAACCTGATCGGAGACGAGCTCCGGGGTGCTCAAACCACCAGGCGGCGCGGCTGGGGGCCCACCGCGCCGACCTATGGTTTGGGCACCACGGGTGCCGTCTCCCATCCGGTTCGGTCTCTTATTTTTCCATATTTAATAAAAACGACGAAAATATCTTCTAGAAAGTTATTCGCGAAACTTTTCTTACCGAAACTGTTACCTATTCGAATCGAATTCTGCAGTCCCAGAAAAATGTTCTTCAATGAAAGTTTCCGGAGTCACCACTTTAATTGTATCAACCTCTTCATTAATAGAATCTCCAGAAATATAATGCTTGAGTCTTTGACCATTTACCACTTGTGTAGAGTTATCTTTCAATGAAGCAATTTTTATTGCACCTGAACGATACACCTCCACAATAACAAATGGTCCTTCCCATTTTGAGAGTAACTTTCCTGCAAAAAATCTGAGACGAGACCTATACAATAGAACTTTCTCACCAACATTAAATTCTCTTTTAAGAATTCTCCTATCATGCCATCTCTTAACTTTTTCTTTAAAGAGTCTAGCATTTTCATAAGCCTCACTTCTCCATTCATCTAAAGAACTTAATGCAACAACCTTTTCTCACCGGCAAGTTTAAAATCTCTATTAAGTTCTCTCACTGCCCAATAAGCTTTGTGTTCTAATTCTAAAGGCAAGTGACAAGCTTTACCATAAACCATTTTATAAGGAGACATGCCCATGGGGTTCTTATAAGCAGTTCTATAAGCCCATAAAGCATCATTTAACTTACTAGCCCAATTTTTTCTAGATTTATTAACAGTCTTTTGCAAGATAGATTTAATCTCCCTATTTGACAATTCTACTTGTCCACTAGTTTGAGGATGATAGGCTGAAGCAATTCTATGATTAACACCATATTTAGCAAGAGTCTTTCTAAAACCACCATGGATAAAATGAGAACCTCCATCAGTCATAAGATATCTAGGTACACCAAACCTAGGAAAAATGACATCTTGAAGCATTTTTAAAGAGGTCTCACCATCAGCACTTTTAGTAGGTATAGCTTCTACCCATTTAGTGACATAATCAACAGCAACAAGTATATGAGTATTACCTTGTGAAGAAGGAAAAGGACCCATGAAGTCGAATCCCCAACAATCAAATGGTTCAATAACAAGAGAATAACTCATAGGCATTTCATTGCGTCTAGAGATATTACCAACCCTTTGACATTCATCACAAGATAAAATAAACTTTCTTGCATCCTTAAAGAGGGTAGGCCAATAAAAACCTGATTGTAGAACTTTCTGCGCAGTTCTATCTCCAGCGTGATGCCCTCCATAAGCACTTCCATGGCATTTCCTCAGTATTTCCTGTTGTTCATATTCAGGAACACATCTTCGCATAATACCATCGACTCCTTCTTTATATAAGTGTGGGTCATCCCAAAAGTAATGCCGCAAGTCATAAAAGAATTTCCTTCTTTGCTGAGCTGAAAAGGTTGGAGGCAAGTACTTGGAAACAATAAAGTTAGCATAATCAGCATACCAAGGACTATCTCGCGAACTTACACTTATTGCAGCCAATTGTTCATTTGGAAAGCTATCATTAACAGGAATAGGATCATAAGGAATGCTTTCCAATCTAGACAAATTATCAGCAACAGGATTTTCAGCACCTTTTCTATCTATGATATGCAAATCAAATTCTTGCAAAAGAAGTACCCATCTAATAAGCCTTGGCTTAGCATCTTTCTTTTCCATAAGGTATCTAATTGCAGCATGATCAGTATGAATAGTGACTTTCGAATCAACTATGTAGGGTCGAAATTTGTCACAAGCAAAAACTACAGCTAGAAATTCTTTTTCAGTAGTGGCATAATTCTTTTGAGCAGAATCAAGAGTTTTACTAGCATAATGAATAACATTTAACTTTTTATCTACTCGCTGCCCAAGAACAGCGCCTACAGCATAATCACTAGCATCACACATAATTTCAAAAGGTAAATTCCAATCAGGTGGTTCAACTACAGGAGCGGTGATTAAAGCCTTTTTCAAAGTTTCAAAAGCTTCCTTACAATCATCATCAAAAACAAAGGGTACATCTTTTTGAAGAAGATTAGTAAGAGGCTTGGAAATTTTAGAGAAATCTTTAATAAACCTCCTATAAAAACCAGCATGACCAAGAATACTACGAATACCTTTAACATCTTTGGGACAAGGCATCTTTTCAATTGCCTCCACTTTAGCTCGATCAACTTCAATACCTCTTTCAGAAATTTTATGTCCAAGAACAATTCCTTCATTAACCATAAAGTGGCATTTCTCCCAATTAAGAACAAGGCTAGTTTCTTCACATCTCTGCAAAACTTTGTCAAGGTTGTGCAAACAATTATCAAAGGAAGTTCCATAGACGGAGAAATCGTCCATGAAGACTTCCACAATTTCCTCACAAAAGCCATGAAAAATAGCAGACATGCATCTTTGAAAAGTAGCAGGAGCATTACATAAACCAAAAGGCATACGTCTATAAGCATAAGTTCCATAAGGACAAGTAAAAGTAGTTTTCTCTTGATCTTGCGCTCTCACAGCAATTTGAGAAAACCCAGAATACCCATCAAGGAAACAAAAGTGAGTTTTCTTGGACAACCTCTCAAGCATTTGATCAATAAAAGGCAAAGGATAATGATCTTTCTTAGTTACTTTGTTAACCTTTCTAAAATCAATGCACATCCTATAACCAACTACTACTCTTTGAGGAATTAGTTCATCATTTTCATTAGGAACAACGGTAATTCCTCCTTTCTTAGGAACACAATGCACAGGACTTACCCATCTACTATCAGCAATAGGATAAATAATACCAGCTTCAAGAAGTTTTAATACCTCATTTCTTACCACTTCTTTCATCTTGGGTATTAAACGACGCTGATGCTCAACAACAGGCTTTGCATCAGGTTCCATGTTGATGGCGTGCTGACATATAGTAGGAGAAATTCCCTTCAGGTCATCAAGAGTATATCCCATAGCTCCGCGGTGTTTCCTCAACACTCCCAATAACCTTTCCTCCTCTGTACCTGAAAGTTTAGAGCTGATAATAACAGGATATATTTTCTTATCATCAATATAAGCATATTTAAGATTATCAGGCAGAGGTTTCAAATCAAAAACAGGATCCTCCTTGGGTGGCATTGTGGTACCCAAATCTTCCACAGGTAAATTGTGTTTGAGCATAGGTTGACGAAGGAATACTTCATCAAGCTCATTCCTTTCTTCCCTGAAGTTCTCACTTTCATGATTCTCCATATGTTGCTGCAAAGCATTGTTAGGAGCAAGAACAATAGATGCAAGTTGAGCAATTTCAAAATCCTCACTAGGCAATTCAGTTTCATAAGGTGCTTTAGCAAATTTAGAGAAATTGAATTCATAAGATTCACCAGCAAATTTAGTAAAGATTTTCTCTTTCTTACAGTCTATAACAGCACCACAAGTATTCAGAAAAGGTCTACCAAAAATAATAGGACAACTATCATTGGCAGCCGACCCAAGTACAAGAAAATCAGCAGGGTATTTAGTCTTACCACAAAGGACTTCGACATCTCTAATGATACCAATTGGAGAGATAGTTTCCCTATTAGCAAGCTGAATAACCACATCAATCTCTTCAAGTTTACAAGGAGCAATTTCGTGCATAATTTCCCTGTAAAGCTCATAAGGAATAGCACTAGAACTTGCACCAATATCACATAAACCATAATAGCAATGATCACCTATCCAACAGAAAGCACAGGAACACTAGACTTCCTAGAACTTTTAGGATGTGAGACAATATTAGAAGCATCCTCACAAAAGATAATGTGTCTATCTTCTAAATTTTCAGTGACAAGATCTTTAACCAATGCTACAACAGGTTCAACAGTTATTTGCTCATCAGGTTTGGTAGTTTTCTTATTACTTTTACTAACAACACCAGTTATGATAGTATGTTCCTTAATCTTATTAGGAAAAGGAACTTTTTCAATATAAGGTTCTGGAATAATGCGATCAGCAACATTAACCTCAACACCTTTAGATATATGAGAAACAGATTCATCTTTATATGGTTCATGATAATTTTTAAAACCCTCCTTCGGCAAACCGAAATAGGAAGCAAAGGCTTTATAAAAGTTTGCAACAATTTGAGAGTCAAGACCATAAGTAGTGCTAATTTTGCGATAATCATCAGTATCCATAAATTTTTAACACACTCAAAGTCATAGTTTATACCTGACTCCCTACCTTTGTCATTCTCCCATCCTTCAGTGTTCTCCTGAATCCGATCAAGAAGGTCCCACTTAAACTCTTCTTTATTACGAGTGAACGATCCAGCACAAGTGGTATCCAATAGAGTTTTATCTTGAAAGGAGAGTCTTGCATAAAAGTTATCAATAACAATATTACCAGGAAGCTCATGAATGGGACATTTGAGCATTAATGCCTTCAATCTCCCCCACGCTTGAGCGATACTCTCTCCATCATAGGGCCAGAAGTTATATATGAGGTTCCGATCCTTATGAATCTCACTTGGAGGATAGAATTTGGAGTAAAAGAGAGGTACAATTTCCTCCCATCCAAGAGAATACCCATTCTTCAGCAGTTTATACCAATGTGCAGCTTTACCAGACAGTGATAGAGAGAATAATTTCTTCTTAACTTCTCCCATCGAGATACCTGCACACTTAAATAACTCGCACAATTCATGCAGAAATAACAAATGATCTCCAGGATGGACAGTTCCATCTCCTGCATAGCGGTTATTTGTGACACGTTCAACAATTTTCATAGGAATTTTGAACGGTATTACCTGCTCATCTGGCGCCTCCTCTACTACCTTAGCAGTGGTAGTTGTTTTCCCAAATAGGAATTCAAGAGAAGACCCCTCCATAATGAGATATAGCAGCAGGCAAAAATAAAAACAGCACGTACAATAAATGTTTCCCTTACCAATTCCACTTACCAATAGCGCTACACTCCCCGGCAACGGCGCCAGAAAATAGTCTTGATAACCCACAAGTATAGGGGGTGTATCGTAGTACTTTCGATAAATAAGAGTGTCGAACCCAACGAGGAGCAGAAGGTGTTGACAAGCGGTTTTGATGAAGGATTCACTGTAAATGCTCTCAGACAAGTTTTTAGGAGTTTTTGATATGACAGATAAATAAAGTACAAGTAAATAAAATGCAGTAATAATAGTTGCAGCGAGTGGCCCAATCCTTTCTACAGCAAAGGACAAGCCGGTTGTTGTACTTATAATGACCAAACGTTCTTGAGGACACACGGGAATATTGTCAAGTGCTTTCGCTTCATATAGTTGATTAATCTTCATTGTTTTGATAAGTGTTGTGTGGGTGAACCTATGCTAATGCACCGCCCTTCCTAGGACTAATACATACTTGTGATTATACCCCTTGCAAGCATCCGCAAATACAAGAAAGTAATTAAGATAAACTAACCACAGCCTTAAACTTTGAGATCCTGCTATCCCTCATGCATCGATATACCAACGGGTGTTCAGGTTTCTGTCACTCCGGCAACCCCACAATTGGCAAACGAATACACAATGCATTCCCCTAGGCCCATAAAGGTGAAGTATCATGTAGTCGACGTTCACATGACACCACTAGAAGAATAACACCACAACTTAAGCATCAAACCATTAAATATTACTCAACATAGTTCACTACTAACATCAAGACTTCTCCCATGTCCTCAAGAACTAAACGAACTACTCACAAGACATCATACGGAACATGATCAGAGGTGATATGATGATGAATAACAATCTGAACATAAACCTTAGTCCAATGGTTTCACCCAATAGCATCAATAACAAGAGTAATCAACACCGGGAGAGTTTCCCCTATGAAATAGACAAGATTCAGCCCTAGATGTTATAGCGGAGACGGGGTGCAGCGGCGGTGATGATGGTGTTGGCGGTGGAGATGATGATGATGATGATCCCGATGAAGTCCAGCTCGATGACGGTGATGATGGCGACGATTTCCCCCTCCGGGAGGGAATTTCCCCCGGCAGATTTCTTCCTGCAGGGGAGCTTTTCGCTCTCTGGTGTTTTCCGCCTCGTGGAGGCGGCGGAATATTTCGATGGCCGTCCTCTGTGTGTTAGGGTTCGAGGGGGTCAAGTACGCGAAGGGGGAACGGCTGAGGTGGGCCAGGGCCCCCAAACCACCTGTCGGCGGCTGGGGGCCCCGCGCCAGCAGGTGAGGAGGGCCCACCTTGGCCCTTCTCAGCCTCCCCTTTTGGCCTCCTCCATCTTCTGGTAAAATAGGAACTTCCATATGTCTCCTTCGATTTATTGATCTTCAGAAATAGTGCATCTCGACGGTGCTTTTTCCAGCAGAATCCTGACTCCGGTGTCCAATTCTCCATTATTCATCAAACATGCAAAATAGGTAAAATAACATAAGTAACACTTCTAAATATGAAATATATCGATGAATAGCAGTAAATTATGATATAAAATAGTGATGCAAAATGGACGTATCAGAGAGGTGTGAGGTACCACAAAGGTCGATCTCAACGCCACAAAGGCTCACCCTATTCTCCGATGAACCGCACCACAAAGGATTGGTTCACCTTCCACTATCGGAATCCTTCTAGGCGGAAACCGGAGCCTTTACAACAACGATCCGGGGCAGACACCCACAACCGAATTGGGGGCTCCCGAACAGCTACAAGTGACCACACAAGGTCTGAACCACCACAAAGGCGTCTAGGGTCCAAAGACCCAAGAGTAACATGTTCACAAGCTTTCAACTTCCACGAATCCTCGTGGAGAGCACAAACCGATGCACAAAGCAATGGCAAGAGCACAAGTGCTCAAATCCTTCACTCTCAAATCCCACCAAAAGCAACTAATGCTTATGGGGGAGAAGAGAGGAAGAACAAAGTAGGAGAAACACCAAGAACTCCAAGATCAAGATCTACTAGGTTCCCCACACTTAGAGGAGAGATGGATTGGTGGAAATGTAGATCTAGATCTCCTCTCTCTTTTCCCTCAAAGATATGCAAGAATCATGGGAGGAAATGAGGGAGAGGCAAGCTTTCCAAGGTCAACAATGGAGGAGAGAGAGGGGGAAAAACGTGCTTGGAAGAGCTGGTTGCTTGAGGTAGGTGGAGGGGTATTTATACCCCTCCCAGAAAAAGAGCCGTTGCAGGAAAATAACCCTGGAGACTCCGGCCTGCAGGGACCGGAGACTCCGGGGCATTTCCGGTCCTCCTCTGGACCCCTATACCGCAAGCGTCGTCCGCGGGGACGAAAAACGAAACGCGCAGACCGGAGACTCCGGTCTGGACCGGAGACTCCGGCCAGGAAAAATCTGCAGCAACACTGAACACGAAAACGAAGATCTTGAGCATACGAACTCTGTTTTCGATGTTCTTGGGCTCGTTGGAATCACCACAACGAGCACTGTAAGATCATGCAGAGAAACATCATAGTCCAACAATGTAGCATAAAACTAAATGTAGAAAGGTAAACCTTCTCTATAAAAGAACAACCGGTAAATTCTCCAACATCAAAACTCAACAAGATATTCATCAAGACTCCGTTTTTATGATTTTGGGCTTGTTTCGAAGATAATCACAAGTCCTACAAGATCATGCATATACACATCATAGTCCATCATGTGAGGAGGATAACACAAGAGGAGAGTTTGACATCTCTATAAGAGACAAACGGTAAAACCTCCAACATCAAAAACACCACAAGATATTCAAATGAAATCCGTTTTTGATGAATTAAAGCTTGGTATGGAGATGAACACAAGCTCTAAATTCTCACATGGATAAAAGCCAAATAAGAACCAAGAAAGATGATATGCCAAGTATGCAAAGGTTTGAGCTCTCCACAAAGATGCGATCAAGTTACTCACTTGAGAGCCCCTCTTGATAGTACGCCGTCTATCCTATAACCCGGTCTCCCACTAACACCATGAGACCGGTTAAATAGAAACTCTATCAAGATCATACCTTTGCCTTGCGCATTCCACTTGAGCTAGATGATGACGATCTTGACCTCTTCAAGTGGACCACCTTTCTTGATTGCGCTTTGCTTGGTGAAGACTCATATATCGCTCCCCCATACACCAAGATGGGAGTGCCTCTCTTAGGAACATCTTCACTTGACCAATATCTCCAAATGGGTTGCAAGCTTCAAGCATATGATATATTCTATATGCTCATCTTGAACTTGCACATCTCAACCTTGATGACGATCACCACTTGACGTCATCCTCCATGAGCTATAAGAAATCTTCCTTTTGATGCAAGCCGTGGAGAGATATCTAACCCCAACAAAGGAATGCCACACACACATAAAGGGTTAGTTCACAAATCTATATGGACAAATTCTTACCATACCATTTTATCACATGGTATATCATTTAGCATTGTGTGTTGATCAACTTGAATCCATTATTGCACTTAGTCTTGATCAACCTTGTATCTTTTCATCTTCTTGATCATATCAAATATGTCCATTATAATCAGTGATCTTGATGGCATACAACCTTGAAACCAACACATGGAGTTCAAGCGATGCCAATGGACATACCTACAAGAATAACTCAATACAAACATTAGTCCATAAGGATTGTCATTAATTATCAAAACCACACATGGGGCAACACATGCACTTTCAATCTCCCCCATTTTGGTAATTGATGACAATCCCTTTTATGAGGATTTATATAATGAATAAGCAACCATACAACACAAAGAGCAAGGAAGCAAGAGCAAGAACGAGGCAAATGCTTAAGAACGAAAATAAAGCATAAACCCCTTAAACCCTCTAAACTTCTCCCCCATTGGCATCGATTGCCGAAATGGGTGAAAAATGAAGAAGGCCAATATAATAAGAACTCCCCCATAATGTGTGCATTTCTCATGATATGAGTGAAATCAAATACACATATCCAAGGACGAATAGATGGAGGGAGATCAAACTATATCGAGGATCCAAAAAATGCAAAAGAATAGCAAAGAGAAAGATACTTCGACGAAAGAAGCAAGCAATCAAAAGGATCCGAAAAAGTGTTCTAAAAAATCAAGAGGGAACTCCCCAAGGTACGTGCACAAAGTAGGATTTTCATATTAATATGTTGTGCACAACATGGAATCCTCACTCCCTCCTAGACAAATTTTGAACACAACAAAATGCAAGAGAGCAAAATGGGAAAAGAGTCAATACAACTTGCAACAAACAAAATGTTGAGCAACAATAGCATGAAGCGACAAATAAAGACTTGCTCAACCGAAAGAGATGGGTTTGATATAGAAAGACATTTTGGTAGACTAGTACAAGGATGAGCGAGCATCAACATAGTCTTTCAAAATATGAGGCACATAGTGCATATCATGTCTTTCACATACACACCCTAAGAAGATAGCAAATAGGTCCACAAGCTTACTAAGATGCAAAAGTATACCGAATGAAACAAAGCTTGTGGCTTTTAGAAACCACCAAAGAATCAAAAGCAATAAGAGGTGGTCACTAAAGAATTGGAATACCAATTAAAGATGTAACTATTCTCATGTGTATAAGTTTCTAGGTAGACACCAATCACAAAGATATAAGTCCACAAATAAACATGTATACACAAAATAAGTACAAAGGTAAAGACCATGATATCCAAGAGGAAGTCATAAATACACCAATAAGATCTTTGCTTAAAAGCATAGCACAAAGCTCAAATTTATCTTAAAGGGATATAGATGAACTTCCAACACATACTCATCATAACATCAAAACTATCCACAAGGGATAAGGTGAAAAATGGGATGCTTCGAAAAAGATAACAAGTATCGCAAAAGGCAAATGATTTTGAAAAAAATCATCAATATTGCATATGTGAAACAAAGAGTAGAAAGTGCTAGATTAACATATTTGGGATTGGTGAATCATGAAAATGATTATATATATTCCCTTTGATATGTAATCATCCCGGCTTACTCACATGTGCAATAAAGATGTTTTGCAAGAACCAAATGAATTGCAACAAAAAGAGATTCATGCCATGAAACAACCTACACAAGGTTGAAAACTAGAAATGTATGCATGAGGTAGATACTTGATACCGAGATAGCATTGGTGATGTAGAAGATAAGAGTTCATGATCATCCGAGCTTGGCTCCAATAAGCACATGGTGATAACACCTTCCTTGTAAATGAGACAAGCTTCCAATGCACCTCTGATGTAACTAAAACAAATTCAAGTACAACATGGTACCCAAACTCATTGGGTCCAAAGTAGTTAGAGAAACTACAATACATAGGACAAACCCACATAAATATGTGCATGTTGATATGAAATTGAATTTCATGCACATCTTAGCCATTTAGGATTTGATAGAGTTTTATCCTATATATTGGATCAACGAAAGTAAGCATGCCATAAGATATACATATACTAAATATGCATGCACAAGACTTCCAAGAACCAAACGAGATACAAATTGGACAAAAAACACCAATTAAACCAAGAAAGCACACACAAGTGTGACAAGAAAGAAAATTGTCCAAATTATACCAAAATCCCAAATCAACACATGATTGAAGATACCACTTTGAAAAGATGCCAAATGAAAGTAAGATACCAATTGATAAAAATATCATCAAGGAATAAATCAAACCCTCTACACTTCTCATGATGGCACAAAGTACCAAGACGGGAAATGTTTGTCTTCCAAAGAGACACGTCATCGGATCAAATGCCAATCGAGGACTAATGTTCAAAAACATATAGGATTGCTCCCCCAAGATTTGTGCATTATTTATGATGTTGCATTTGAATATAAAATGCACACAAATGGGATCATCACTCTCCATACATATTATTCAAACACTAGTCATGTTCAAGGAAAGCAATAAGATACAAAACCAATTTAAAGAATGATGTTCTACTCAATGTAGGATAGCTTCCCCAAGAATGGGATCATTGCTTTTCCTAACTCAAGAAAGCACAAAGCAAATTTTGAGTAGAGCAACAAGGATCCAAAAGATACAAGGAAGACAAGAGGATTTAGATCAAACCAAATCCTTGGCAATAGAAATAAGGCAATTCAAAGCAAGAGCCAAAGTGAAGATGGTCCACAAATTTCACCACACATATGAGTATCACTTGTCAAGGACAAGGAGTATATGGAGATATTTCTCGGTGGTATATAGGAATGATATTGAAGACCAACTTCACAACAAATAAGCATATGGCAAAGAATAAGATTTAAAGCCATGCTTAAATAAATAGATATTCTTGATGACTTCAAATATTCACGCGATCATGCAAAGCAACTCCAAAGAGTAGTTGAAGCAATTGGTTTCCCAAAAAGATATATGAGAACATATTTAGGGAAAGCCATATCAAGAACTTCCATCACAAACAAGATCCAACGGTGAGGGCAAAAAGCATTTAAACAAATGGGAACTTGTTTGAGAAACATGCCACATAGGAAAAAGATTATAGACAATATCAATTCTAGGTGGCAATACCTCACATGTTCACATTCTCTAGGTTTGTAATATTCACAAAGCTTATTACTCCCCCATAATGTGATAATCCAATTTTTCTTAACAAGAGGCAAGCAAAACCAACTAGAGATAATTAATGGACATTATAGAATTTGAATTTCTCATGAGCATGACATACCACATAGAGAATAGATAATGTTGATATATCAACACTAAGTGATATTCCTCATGTACACACATTTTTAGGATTGTGAAGTGCACGAAGCATATCACTTTCCAAAAATGGATAGTCCATTAATCTCTCAAAGAGAGCCAAACGAGATAAGATATCAAATAAAAGCAATAAGGCTCAACACAAGTACATGGTGTGCAAACCAACATACACAATCTTGATTACTAGAGATAAGTAAGTAGAGAGCACAACACATACCAACTCTAGCAAGGTACAAAACCTAACACATGCAAGGGTGCAAGCAACCTTCAATGTATATATGATTTGAATAAACGTTACCGCAAGGCGGAACATTGGATATGAGATAGAACAATATAATCCAAATGACTTGGCCTGAGATAATATAATTGATGAAGATCCCTTAAATCTTCATGATGTAGCCAAGTCTCCAATGCCCTCCAAGAACACCTATTGATCAAGTTTTAGCTTGTTGGTCCCCAACCAGGTTGGGTCCTAAGAGGTTAGTCACAATAGGCTTGGCAACCCAAATGGTTCTTTTCTTGGCACCACTTTGAGTACCAACATATTGGCAAACACATTGCCAACCTTATCCTTCCGAAGAGAATAAACATCATCAATTATAATTGGGTTGGATAAGGTACCATTAGTGCATGAAGAAGCAAAGTGACCCTTCTCACGGCATAAGTCGCAACATTGAATTTTCCTTCTTCTTAGTTGAAGTCTCAACTTGAGGAGGAATAGCTTGATTCTTCTTGAGAAGTGGCCGTTCTTCAACTTGAGGAACTTGAGTTTGAGCTTGAGGCCTCTTCCCTTGTTGCTTCTCATCAAGGGACTTCTTCTTCAAAGGGCAAGATCTAACATGGTGCCCTTCAACTTTGCACTTGAAGCAAATAATCTTGGCCGAATCTTTAACTTGGTCTTGGCCCTTTTCTTCTTGTTATACTTGGACTTGTTCTTGATATTAGAGTTGAATCCAAGTCCACTCTTGTCATTGGGGCGTCTTTGAACACTCAACATATTGTCAAGTGTAGAATCCCCAACATGACGCTTTTCCAAGTCTTTCTTCAAAGAAGTGACTTGGGCCTTGAGCTCATTTAATTCCTTTACATGGTTAGTATCAACACAAATACTAGAGGTAGTAGAAGCTTCATTGTTAGAGCAACAAGGCATGGAAAGTAATTCATCACGAGATGTAGCAACATTGTGAGTGGATGAATCACTAGGACTAGCACAAGACAATATAGCAATAAGAGAAGAAGTTGTGCCATTGTCCACATGAGGCTCACAAGATGTTACCTTTGACATAATAGCCTCATGAGCTAACTTTAGCCTTGCATGGGATGCTAGAAGATCCTCATAAGAGCTAGAGAGCTTTTCATGACTTTCTTCCAATTTCCCATACTTGCTAGTTAGCAACTCAAGTTGAGCTCTTAGCTCAACACTCTCCTTCAAAATAGATGCTTCACGAGAAGTGGAGTTAGTAGCACAAGCATCATTAACATTAGAAATGGAGAAGACAACTTGGCAAGCTCATCATTCTTAGATAGTTGAGTTTGGAGTTGATCATGAGACTTGATAAGGAGAGAGTGTTCACTTTCTAAAGCCTTGTGAGCTTTGTCAAGTCTCTCTATGTCCTCACTTAGTCTAGCATTACCAACATCAAATTCAACTTTTTTCCTTTTTAAGCACTTTATTTTTAGCAATAGCATGATCTCTTTCCTTAATAATTTTAGCAATAATAAGATCATTTGTTTCATCAAGAGATTCAAGTTTCTCCTCAAGAGACACTCGAAGCTCTTGCTCTTCCTCAAGGGCATTCACTAAGGATGCTTTTTCCATAGCATATTCTCTCTCAATTTTACATTTCTCATCAAATTGAGTTTTCAAATCCTCAATGATTTCCCTACTCTTAATAACATAAGCAATGATTTCACATAGAGCAGGGATAGCTTTGCTACCTTTGGGGAGAGCACCAAAAACCATCTCACCCTTCTTTGTTAAGGATTCAACATCAAAATGTTCTCCATAAGAATCCTCATCCACATTATCACAAGATATATTTGGATTTGAGGTAGAAGATACCTCGGAATCTTAGCCACAAGGCAAAAGTGAGTAGTGGACAAAGATGACGAAGAATAACTTGAAGCACCATTGAGGTCCATGTCTTGTTCCAACAAATGTTGGGATTCCTCTACATTGTTAGTCATGCAAGTACTAGAGGATATGGAAGCATTATTTTCATGACAACAAGACATAGAGAGCACATCATCATGAGATTTAGTTAAGCAACTATTACATGATATGCAAGGACTATCAACTCTAGCATGTATGACATTTGGAGTGCTAGAACGGTTTAAGTCCAAAGATAGAACATTGCAATGAGATAGAGATGGAGTATAGTTAATAGAATATTCACCATAAACAAAGCAATTTCTATCACCACTCACCATATCATTACCTTGTGACAAATCACATGTTGGTGAAGTGGAAGAAGTTGTGAACTCATCATGACCAGAAGTGGACGGAGAACAATCATCCTCAATAATGTTGGACACTTCATCTATATCTTGAAGTTTGTTCCATAGCTCATGAGCATTCCGAAAAGGCATGATTGAAGCAAGAACTACATCACTCAAAACACATATAAGGACATTAGAAACAAGAGTTCGAGATGAGAGTTTTCCTCATCCTCTAAAGATAATTCTTGGGAATCCTTTGGAGGAGAAAAACCCACATCTACAATCCTTTTAATATAATTTGGACCCATGGCCCTAAAAAGATTAAGCATGCGAATTTTCTAAACATCATAATTTGTGCCATCGAATATAAAATTGGGATTATGCACTAATTCTCTAAACGACATATTTTACTCTCTAGGCGGTAAAGCCCAAAAAGAGAGCCCAGACTCTAATACCAATTGAAAGGACAAGGATGTCGCCTAGAGGGGGGGTGAATAGGCGATTAAAAAAATTTCCGGTTTAGGCTTGATAATTGCGGAATAAAACTAGGTGTTTAAATTAACAAGCCAACAACCTAAATAAACTAGGCTCACCTATGTGCATCAACAACTTATGCTAAGCAAGACAAGCAACAAGGTGATAGCAAGATAGAATACTTCAAGCACGAAGGCTATCACAATGTAAAGTGCATAAGTAAAGAGCTCGGGTATAGAAATAACCGAGGCATGTGGAGACGAGGATGTATTTCCGAGTTCCTCCTTTTGAGGGGAGTACGTCTCGTTGGAGAGGTGTGAGGCACCACAAAGGTCGATCTCAACGCCACAAAGGCTCACCCTATTCTCCGATGAACCGCACCACAAAGGATTGGTTCACCTTCCACTATCGGAATCCTTCTAGACGGAAACCGGAGCATTTACAACAACGATTCGGGGCACACACTCACAACCGAATTGGGGGCTCCCGAACAGCTACAAGTGACCACACAAGGTCTCAACCACCACAAAGGCGTCTAGGGTCCAAAGACCCAAGAGTAACAAGTTCACAAGCTTTCAACTTCCACGAATCCTCGTGGAGAGCACAAACCGATGCACAAAGCAATGGCAAGAGCACAAGTGCTCAAATCCTTCACTCTCAAATCCCACCAAAAGCAACTAATGCTTATGGGGGAGAAGAGAGGAAGAACAAAGTAGGATAAACACCAAGAACTCCAAGATCAAGATCTACTAGGTTCCCCTCACTTAGAGGAGAGATGGATTGGTGAAAATGTAGATCTAGATCTCCTCTCTCTTTTCCCTCAAAGATATGCAAGAATCATGGGAGGAAATGAGGGAGAGGCAAGCTTTCCAAGGTCAACAATGGAGGAGAGAGAGGGGGGAAAACGTGCTTGGAAGAGCTGGTTGCTTGAGGTAGGTGGAGGGGTATTTATACCCCTCCCAAAAAAAGAGCCGTTGCAGGAAAATTAACCCCGGAGACTCCGGGGCATTTCCGGTCCTCCTCTGGACCCCTATACCGCAAGCGTCGTCCGCGGGACGAAAAACGAAACGCGCAGACCGGAGACTCCGGTCTGGGACCGGAGACTCCGGCCAGGAAAAATCTGCAGCAACACCGAACACGAAAACGAAGATATCTTGAGCATACGAACTCCGTTTTCGATGTTCTTGGGCTCGTTGGAATCACCACAACGAGCACTGTAAGATCATGCAGAGAAACATCATAGTCCAACAATGTAGAATAAAACTAAATGTAGAAAGGTAAACCTTCTCTATAAAAGAACAACCGGTAAATTCTCCAACATCAAAACTCAACAAGATATTCATCAAGACTCCGTTTTTTATGATCTTGGGCTTGTTTTGAAGATAATCACAAGTCCTACAAGATCATGCATATACATACACATCATAGTCCATCATGTCAGGAGGATAACACAAGAGGAGAGTTTGACATCTGTACAAGAGACGAACCGGTAAAACCTCCAACATCAAAAACACCACAAGATATTCAAATGAAATCCGTTTTTGATGAACTAAAGCTTGGTATGGAGATGAACACAAGTTATAAATTCTCACATGGATAAAGGCCAAATAAGAACCAAGAAAGATGATATGCCAAGTATGAAAAGGTTTGTGCTCTCCACAAAGATGCGATCAAGTTACTCACTTGGGAGCCCCTCTTGATAGTACGCCGTCTATCCTATAACCCGGTCTCCCACTAACACCATGAGACCGGTAAAATAGAAACCCTACCAAGATCATACCTTTACCTTGCGCGTTCCACTTGAGCTAGATGATGACGATCTTGACCTCTTCAAGTGGACCACCTTTCTTGATTGCGCTTTGCTTGGTGAAGACTCATATATCGCTCCCCCATACACCAAGATGGGAGTGCCTCTCTTAGGAACATCTTCACTTGACCAATATCTCCAAATGGGTTGCAAGCTTCAAGCATATGATATCTTCTATATGCTCATCTTGAACTTGCACATCTCAACCTTGATGACGATCACCACTTGACGTCATCCTCCATGAGCTATAAGAAATCTTCCTTTTGATGCAAGCCCATGGAGAGATACCTAACCCCAACAAAGGAATGCCACACCCACATAAAGGGTTAATTCACAAATCTATATGGACAAATTCTTACCATACCATTTTAGCACATGGTATATCATTTAGCTTTGCGTGTTGATCAACTTGAATCCATTCTTTGCACTTAGTCTCGATCAACCTTGTATCTTTTCATCTTCTTGATCATATCAAATATGTACATTATAATCAGTGATCTTGATGGCATACAACCTTGAATCCAACACATTGAGTTCAAGCGATGCCAATGGACATACCTACAAGAATAACTCAATACAAACATTAGTCCACAAGGATTGTCATTAATTATCAAAACCACACATGGGGCAACACATGCACTTTCACCAGCCCACTATGGCTGACGGGCCCCTGTCACGATGCGCTATATAAAGAGATGGGGGCCGGCGGCATGCACTACGAGGTTCGTTGCGTGCCGCACACCCAACCGACATACCCACCGATTAGGGTTAGCGCAGCAGTGACAGGAAGCACCGCCGCCGCCACTGCCACTCTCTGTCACCACCACCGTCCTCCACCATGACCGGCGCCACGGGCTCCATGAGACAAGGGGAAGGTACACCGTCACCCTTCCCATCTCTCTCTGTTCTCCCTCTCTAATATATTCACAGATGCTATGTATAGAGGTTTCTACCGTTAAGATCTAGCCTAGATGATCTAGTGGATTTAACTTTGGTATCAGAGCCACTATGGTTTAGATCTTACTCAGGTAGAAAGAAAAGAAAAGCAATTCGAGTTTCAATTTTTCTAGATCGATTAAAGTAGAAATTGAAATCACAGAAAGTCTCCTCCCGTAGATACCTAACCCTAGAGGGAAAAGAAATCTCACCGAACGGCCTCGGGCTCGCCGGAAAAGAAGAAAAAGGGATAGAGATGTCGTCGGCCGGCCGCCGGTCGTCGCCGTCGTCGCCCGAAGTGGTCGCCGCTTGCCGGCGCACACCTCAACCTCGCACCACCGCCACGGATGGAGGCGCACACGCCACGCTCGACGGAGCAACGCGCTGGACCTAGTCCACAACACGTTCCTCCGGCGAGCAGAGCACAGCGCCGCCGTGTGCGGGTCGCCGGTCTCCGGAGAAGAGTGGTCGCCTCGGCGCTGTCTCTCTCGGAGCGCGCGACGCGGTGGGGGAAGAAGGTGGGCGGGAATAGAAAAGGAAGGTCGGGCTCGGTCGGGCTCGCCGGAGCACATGGGCGCCGCCGCCGGCGCCGCCGCCGACCGACAGCGCGAGACAGAGGTAGAAGGAGAGGAAAAGAACAGAATGGGGCTAGGGTTTCGGTCAGAGAGCAGCTCTCCCGTTTTTATTCAAGCGAAACGAGCGGTGGTCCGTCCGATCGCACGGATGGCCAGTATCACCCGGATCCAAACCCTTGCCAGCGACCGGGCAATGGGCCGCAGTGGGCCGCGTCTGCGTCGCCTTGGGCGGCAGATAGCGCGGCCGCTCAACAGGCCATGGGCCGCGTACCCGTCGCTCGGGCGGCAGACAATCATTGGGCCGCACAGAACAGTTTTCTGTTTTAATAATTTTTCCAGAAGCATGTTTTTTCTATAGTTTAAGAGAATATTGCTTAGTTTGTTTTTTCCTATTCAAAAATTATCCAACGAAATTTTGTTTAGGAAACAGAAAAGTGACAGAAATACTTCTGAAAAGTATAAAGTTCATGAATTTTATTTATGTTTTCCGCTGCAAAATATATAAAAGTGCTTTTTTTAAAAGTAAATAGAACTAAAGTGAGTATTAAATTATAAGAGCATGTTAAAGTGATTATTGAAATAATTATGATTTGTTATTTTATGACCAACGTTGTTAATAACATAATCATGATTTACTGTTGTTTATATGTGCATTTGTTGCTATTTTCTGCCCAACGGTGATATAGTTTTAATTGCACAAACAGTTGTATGTTTTATTTTTGACCAACGTTGGATTATTGCATGCAATTGTTGTTATGATCTCACTTCATTGTGGTTTTCAGGAGGGTACTACTTGATGAGCTGCATCAAGGATGTTCCAACCCTCAGAGGTGACAACTACACTAAATGGAGAAAGAAGGTTGATTTGGCCTTCGTTTGTGCTGAGGTGGACTGGGTTGTGGACACTCCACAGCCAGTCAAACCTAGAGAGCCAGTCAGAGATGAAAAAGATGATGATGCTGCTTGGGAGAAAAAGAAGAGGGACTATGCTCCATTGGAGATGTCGTATACCCTCGATAACAAAAAGTGGCTCACCGCCAATAAAAAGTGCATGCCTTTCATAAAGAACACAATTGAGCACGCTATTGTGGGCTCAATTGCAGAGTGTGCTTCCGTAAGTGAGTTTCTTGAAAATAAAGGGCCAGTTCACTGGTTCTTCAAAGATATATGCTACACAGCTGCTAAACCAGCTGGTGACAGAAAAGTACACAGGAGGTGGACATGGCATAAGAGAGCACATCCTCAGGATGAGCCACATGGCAGCTAAGCTTAAGCCCATGGACGATGATTTGGAGCTCAAGCCTGCACTCCTTGTTCACATGGTTATGGCTTCACTGCCAAAAGAGTTTGACACTTTTGTTGTCAACTACAACATGTCGCCTGAAAAATGGGACATTAAAAAGACAATAGCCATGTGTGTGCAAGAAGAGGAACGACTTAAAGCCTCACATGGTGGTTCTCTGAACTGTGTGAAGGATAATAAGAAAAAGAACTACAATCAAAGTAGCAATGGTTCCCCTTCAAAGCCACATGGAAAAGCTCCCACGCAATATCATCGTCAGCAAAAGTCTTTTCCAGTGGACAAAGATACATGTCTCCACTGTAAGAAGACTGGATACTACAAGAAAGATTGCCCTGATTGGCTAAAGTCCATAATGGCAAAGAGAGGCAATAACATTGTTTCCTTTGTAAATGAATCCTTGTATACACAGTTTTCGAAATCTACTTGGTGGATTGACTCAGGTGCAACTGTTCATGTTGCAAATTCATTACAGGGATTCCATTCGACGCGGACTACGCAAAGAGAAGAAAGATGCATTGAAGTTGCAAATGGAGTCCAAGCTGACGTTGAAGCTGTCGGCGACATCTCCCTGGAGTTAGCTGATGGATTCACGATCTTGCTTAGAGATGTTTTATATGTTCCTTCATTACACAGAAACTTGATTAGTGTTTCACGTTTGGACAAAGATAATTATGAATGTTATTTTGGACATGGCAAGTGTGCCATATGGTGTAATAATACTATGTGGGTGTTGCTTAACTTCACAATGAGCTTTATTTATTATCCCTACGTGAAAAAGTGTATTCCGTGTGTAATTTGAATGAGCATGTTTCCGCGCCGGATAAAGAACAAAAGAAAAGAAAGAGAACTCATGACTCATCGAAATTATGGCACTGTCGTTTGG
This sequence comes from Poa pratensis, assembly GCA_947311845.1. Lineage (NCBI taxonomy): Eukaryota > Viridiplantae > Streptophyta > Magnoliopsida > Poales > Poaceae > Poa > Poa pratensis. The sequence continues at coordinate 35,172,678 of CAMZMU010000082.1, read as the reverse complement.
GCCATATTTCGAGGGGGAGAATAGAAAGTCTAGTTAAAAATGAAATTCTTCCTCCATTAGAGTTCTCAGACTTAGAACAATGCATAGATTGCATTAAAGGAAAGTATGTAAAACAAATCAAAAAGGGTGCAAACCGAAGCACAGGAACACTAGAAATCATTCACACTGACATTTGTGGACCATTTCTTGTGAAAAGTGTGGATGGCTATGACTCGTTTATAACATTCACAGATGATTACTCCCGATATGGTTATATTTATCCAATCAAAGAAAAGTCTGAAGCGTTGGATAAATTTAAGATATTCAAAGCTGAAGTAGAAAATCAGCATGATAAAAGAATAAAGATAGTGAGATCTGACCGTGGGGGGAGTACTACGGTCGGCACACTCCATATGGCCAAGTCCCTGGACCTTTTGCGAGGTTCTTACAGGAGACTGGCATAGTGGCCCAGTATACAATGTCGGGCGACCCTCAGCAAAATGGAGTAGCTGAAAGGCGTAACCGTACACTTATGGATATGGTGCGCAGTATGATGAGTTACTCCACCTTGCCATTGGGATTATGGATAGAGGCGCTTAAAACCGCCATTCACATTCTCAATAGAGTACCAAGCAAGTCGGTGCCCAAAACACCGTACGAGTTGTGGACAGGAAGAGTACCCTCTCTACAACACTTTAGGGTGTGGGGGAGCCCAGCTGAGGCCAAATTGTTTAATCCAAATATTGCAAAGTTAGATCCCAAAACAGTCAGTTGCCACTTCATTGGCTATCCTGATAGATCAAAAGGTTTTCGTTTCTACTGTCCAGACAGATACACAAAGTTTGTAGAAACGAGACATGCAGTCTTCTTAGAGGACGAAATGATGAGGGGAGCATGGTAGCTCGGAAAATTGATCTTGAGGAGAAGAGGGTGTGTGCACCTTTTCCGATGATTCAGGAGCCATTTTTCACACTACCTGTTGTACCTGCACCAACAATCCTGAGGTTGAGGTGCAAGCACCTGTTGTAACTCCACCCGTGACAACTATGGGTGAAGATCCGGAACCTGTCCGTCAGGAGCCGACTGAACCCGTTGTTGAGCATGAAAGGGAGGTGCAGCAGCCACTTTTAGAAAATGAGGCCCCTAGAAGGTCTAAAAGAGCTAAAAGATCAGCTATTTCTTCTGATTATAAAGTTTATAATACAAAAATAGCTCATATGGAAGGTGATCCCACTTCATATGAAGAAGCCATGAGAAGCCCTCACTCATCGAAGTGGGTGAAGGCAATGGAAGATGAGATGAAATCGATGAGTTCCAACGATGTTTGGGACTTAGAAAATATTCCTAAAGGAGCCAAAACAGTAGGCTGTAAATGGGTATACAAAACTAAGTATGACTCAAAAGGGAATATAGAAAAGTATAAAGCACGACTTGTGGCAAAAGGATTTACACAAAGAGAAGGGGTAGATTACAATGAGACATTTTCACCAGTCTCATGTAAGGATTCCTTCAGAATCATAATGGCACTAGTTGCACATTTTGATTTAGAGCTACATCAAATGGATGTAAAGACGGCATTTCTAAACGGGGATTTAAAAGAAAATGTTTACATGAAACAACCCAAGGGTTTTATCATGGAAGGCAAGGAAGATATGGGATGCCGCCTGAAGAAATCCATTTATGGATTAAAGCAAGCCTCTAGACAGTGGTATCTAAAGTTTAATGAGACAATTAAAGTTTTGGATTTAAAGAAAATATTGAGGATAACTGCATTTATGCAAAGTTTAAAAATGGGAAATATATTTTCCTAATCTTGTATGTGGATGATATCTTGCTTGCTAGCAGTGATGTTAGTCTGCTACAAGAAACAAAGAAGTTCTTATCCTCAAATTTTGATATGAAAGATCTTGGTGAAGCATCATATGTTTTGGGCATAGAAATTCACCGAGATAGGAAAAATGGAGTCTTAGGACTATCGCAGAAGGCATATTTAGAAAAGTTCTTAAAAAGTATAATATGCATAAGAGTAGTGCCACACCTGCTCCTATAGTCAAGGGCGACAGTTTTGGGAAATTCCAATGTCCCAAGAACCAGTACGAGATCGATCAAATGAAAGCAGTACCATATGCTTCGGCTGTTGGAAGCTTACAGTATGCACAAGTGTGCACTCGCCCTGACTTAGCTTTTATCACCGGGGTACTCGGTAGATATCAAGAGAATCCAGGCATGGAGCACTGGAAGATGGTAAAGAAAGCATTGCGTTATGCGCAAGGCACAAAGGACCTCATGCTAACATACAGAAGATCTGATTCCCTAGAGATAAGAGGGTATTCAGACGCAGATTTTGCGGGAGACAAAGATGATAGAAAATCCACGTCTGGATACGTGTTCACTCTCGCTGGAGGGGCTATTTCGTGGAGAAGCTGCAAACAGTCAATAGTTGTATCATCCACGATGTATGCAGAATTTATAGCATGTTATGAGGCCACGGGCAGGCGATATGGTTAAAGAAATTTATACCCGACTTGAAAGTGGTAGATTGCATTGACAAACCACTAAAGATGTACTGTGACAACCAGCCCGCAGTATTCTATGCTCACAATAACAAGTCGAGTAATGCTACTAAACCAATAGAGATAAAGTATTATGTTGTGAAAGATAAAATCCAGGATCACACTATAAGTCTCGAGCATATAAGGACAAAGGATATGCTTGCGGATCCGCTTACGAAAGGCTTATCACCCAGTGTGTTCATGGAACACGTAGCCGACATGGGTTTAATGGAAAGCCTATGATTCCTAGATCATGAGAGGCCCGAAAAGGAACAGATTTTGTTTCAAAACAGAGACTATATTGTAGCTGTCTGATTCTATCGGCAATTGAGCTATGACGATGAAACATGCTCTGTGTATCGATCTGTGATGAAACGAGTAAAGTAAAAAGTACATAGTTAAAAGTAAAAGTTGAGATCAAGGGGGAGAATGTTAGATTGATCTCTTCCCGTGTGGGCCCAACGACCCACCGGGCCCCTTTGACCCGCGCCCTGATCGGGGGCGCCCATCCCACTATGGCTGACGGGCCCATGTCACGTTGTGCTATATAAAGAGGCGGGGGCTGGCGGCACGCACTACGAGGTTCGTCGCGTGCCGCACACCCCACCGACATACCCACCGATTAGGGTTAGCGCAGTAGTGACAGGAAGCACCGCCGCCGCCACTGCCACTCTCTGTCACCATCACCGTCCTCCACCATGGCCAGCGCCACGGGCTCCACGGGTCAAGGGGAAGGTATACCGTCACCCTTCCCATCTCTCTCTGTTCTCCTCTCTAATATATTCACAGATGCTATGTATAGAGGTTTTTACCGTTAAGATCTAGCCTAGATGATCTAGTGGATTTAACAGATCTACCTCCATGGCCAAAAGAGCATCGAATCTCAACGATCCCTAGGAGGTGGAGGACTGCAGCCTAGCTGTTCTCCTTTTCCCACGGTTCAGGCTAGGCTGTGGCCGGTCGAACTCTCGACGAGGACTGGCGTTGTTCGGTTCCTCTGTTTTGTTGGTGCTGCTCTAGATCACAAATTCACAATACCTACTGAGTCAATCTGGTGCAAATTATTTTTTGCTTATAACGCTACCCTTGGATCTTCGCTGCCATGCTGCTGTTGCTGCATGAGAAGCGCTCCTGTCCTCTCGATGAACCTGATGCTGGTGAGTGCATATCGTTCAGTTCTCATCAATAAGCATCAAAGAAATATAATGGAGAGAGAGCATATGGGCTGGTGAGTGCATGGGAACCAAATGCGTGGATGAGGTAAAAAAACATCGCTATTAGCTGAAGTTCAGTTAAGCGTGTAAAAAAAGTATGTTCAGTTCTGGATTTGTTTTGTTCAGTTCTGGAATTCATTAGTGGAAATTTCATGGAGATAATAACCATCTAGCATGAACCTTGGCCCGGCCCAGCCAAAACTATCGTAGTCGTTCTAGCAAATTCAGCAAAAAAAATAAACTGACTCCCACTCCTCTTGGATCAAGCATGCTCAGTTAGGTTTCAGAGCCGTGGTAGCCTGTCAACGCCTAGCACTACCCCCTTCCGCGCAGAAGCAGTGATACTACTCCTCCGGTTCTAGGGATTAGTCGTGAGAAGAGAGGCATGTCTACTCCAAAGTTGTCGCTCGAACGACCCCGAGGTGACGCCCATGGCGATCTAGAGGTCGTCGGGGAGGCGGTTGCTCGTGGCGCGAAGAGTCATGGTGGTTGCCAACACGCACATTATCAGCTCCTTACGGCGGCGACAACTGTCGGTGGTGCAGCCGTTGCAACGCACGAGCACGTTTGCTAGTGTAGCATAATATTGTGTACTAGGAAGGTCACGATTGTTGCTTTGTGTACTAGTAGTATTACTAGTGTAGCATAATATATTACCGTTGTTGCGCTAATTATTACCAGTGTTGTGCTGTGTGGTTTGAGCAAATATCAACTCAGTCTGTTTGATCTAAAAAAATATCAACTCGGTCCAGGTGGCTATAAAGCACTCATGTTGTGCCTCGGAGACGGGCTCAAAACCAATCCAAACCAACCCTCGCTCTGCACGGAAGCTCAAACCAGCACACTGCGATTTCTCTCCCTCCCGCCCCTAGCGCCGCCCGAGGACCGTCCTGCTGCTACGAGTACGCCGCCGGTCCTCATTCGACCGAGAGGAGCTCGGGCGCGGGAAATCACGGTCATGTTCCCTCCCGTCGCGACAATTTTCCACAGCTCGAGCTCTCGCTGTAGTGCATCTCAACATTCTGACGAGGTACATTTCTAGGCTTTTGCTCATTTGAGATTTTACTTATAGTCAAAATCTTTCCAGTTTTATCTGATTTCAGGAAAAATGCTCGTATAAGATTTGAACGCCGAGGAGGAAACGAGGAAGGCCAAAGAGAAACTACATGAGGCCCAAACAAGGATGTTGAAAGGAATGACGAAGATAGACGAAGAAAAGAATGAGATTGTAGAAGAGAGGGAGAGAATTAAACGAGAGAAGATGGATATGGAGCTACAGTTCGCTGATATGATCGACAAACACAAGATCCAGGCCGATGCATTCAGGGTGAAGATGAAGAAGATCAGAAGATATGCTTCCGAGAAGGAAACATTATTAAAATATGCATACGGGGTTATTGTTATCTTAGTCTCGATTATAATCACAATGTTCGGATTATTGGTACGATTATTTCGAGACACGAGGTAGTTGTATGTTTATGGTATACTCCTTTTTTTATATCCTCGTCACGATAACTCCGTACTATACTAAAGATAATATATCGAGTGGTTTCTTTCATTGTTTCAACTGTTTAATCAGCTCTTTACTTTTGAAGAAACAACCTCGTTTATACTGTATTCTATAGTAAATGTAGCACTCCTACTGTAAAAAACACACGACGCGGTAAAATTCAAAAGTCGGTTCCTCGGTCTCTTGCCTTGTCACATCACCGTATCACGTCGCCCTCTGTATAACATCGCCCTCCATCTCTTGCCTTGTCGGTCAACGTCACTCCCACAGTCCCACTTCGTTTACTGATGACCCACAAGTGTAGGAGATTTATCGTAGTCCTTTCGATAAGTAAGAGTGTCGAACCCAACGATGAGCAGAAGGTGTTGCCAAATGGTTTTGAGCAAGGTTTCACTGCAAATACTATGAGACAAGGTTTATAGGTGTTTGTAATAACGAGTCAATAAAGAACTAGTAAATAAAAGTAAAAGAGAATAGTTGCAGTAAGTGGCCCAATCCTTTTTAGCAAAAAGGATAAGTCGGTGGTGTTACTTATGATGATTAAAACATTCCTGAGAACACACGAGCATGTTTTCAAGATACTTTCATCACATATCATTGATTAATATTCATTGTTTTGATAAGTGTTGTGTGGGTGAACCTATGCTAATGCACCGCCCTTACTTGGACCAGTACACACTTGTGATTAAACCCCTTGCATGCATCCGCAACTACAAGCAATTAATTAAGATAAATCTAACCACAACCTTAAACTCTGAGATCCTACGTTCCCATGTGCAATAGTTTACAAATGGGGGCTCAGATTTTGTCGTTCCAGCAACCCTCAATAAGTAAACTATATACACAATGCGTTCCTCTATATCCATAAAGGTGAAGTATCATGTAGTCGACGTTCACATGACAGCACTAGAAGAATGACGTCACCACCTAAATATCAAACCATTAAATATTACTGAACATAATATGACTACTAGCAACAAGACTTCTGCCATGTCCTCAAGAACTAAACGAACTACTCACAAGACATCATATGGATCATGATCAGAGGTGATGTATGGATGAATAACAATCTGGTCATAACAAGAATTCGCCGATAAAACTTGCACGTGTGCCAACCAGTATAAAGTACGCTACACTATAGAAACACGTGTCAGTGCAGTTGAAGACGGAGGGGGCTTAATTTTTCATCTTCCGCAGGCGCGCCTATTCCTAGTTGTTCACCCCCAAACCAGTTCTACTTTCTTCTCATGTAGCCAAAAGTAGTTTTCGTGTCCACCTAACCATGGCGTCTCCACTGATCTCTTACTCTGCCGCAAACGCGAGGAAAACTCTGGAAGGATCTGACGATGTTCTTGCAACCGGGTATGTGTCACACCATCTTTTGTCTATATTTTTAGCAAACGAGCATTATTTTTCAATTCCTCTTTCGTTTATTCATGAATCTTCGGCGGTGGTGACCGTAGCACGTCGGTGGATCCGACCATCGAATCCCCCAGGGCTCAGGTTACAGTTTCGTACCAACAGGTGGTTAAAGCTCTCGAACAGTTTCTCGCGAATCAGGACATAACGAAAGTTGCTTACATCCGCGCAAGGGCGGAGCACGACAAGTTGTTCAAGGCCATGGGAGTCATGGTTACGGAGCGGCGCGCGAGGTTGACTTGATGCAGCAGGCCAAGGTCCTCTGAGACAAGATTTTCCTCCAAGATTAGCACGCTAATCTCATTCGTAAGGGGATCGAAGTTCGCAAGGAGGTCGAAGTACTGGTCAAACAAGCAGGAAAGCCCCGTCCAGTAGGGCCAGTGGTTTAAGTTTAGTTTGCTTCTGCGTCAGCACGTTTGTTATATTTCATTTTAGTTTAATGAATTCATGTTGTTGTATCAAACGAGGTTATGGTTGTGTTCAAATCGATGTTCCAACACATGTGTCATTATCGTTAGTTCGCCTGGATATTATAATTTCTAACCGCTGATTATTAGCATTGTGTATGACGTGTCGTCAACAGGGCTCGGTGGATCGTGCGCCAAGGCACACCCCTAAATCGAGTAACCATAATTTCTTTAGTAACATGACCTCTATGAAGTAAAGTTGTGACATACATCTATATGTTTTGTACGAGAGTGTTGCACTGGGTTGTGTGCAACCTTTAGTAAACTTTCATTATCACACAAGAACGACACGTTCTCAACAACAATATCACAATCCAACAAAGCCTGCTTCATCCATAATAACTGAGCGCAACAACTGCCGAATGAGACGTACTTCTCTTTGGTGGTGGAACGGGCAACAAAGTTTTGTTTCTTGGAGACTCAACTAACTAACGATCTATAAAGGAATTGTTCCGATGGTGGACTTTCTATCTACTTTGCAACATGCATAATCTAAATCTGAATAACCAACAAGATTAAAGGTTGCATCCTTAGGATTCCAAAGTCCTAAGTTTGGGGTATAAGCAAGATTTGTGCCAAGAATAGCCTCTAATGGGAGAAAAGTAAAATTTTGAGTTTCCTGTCCAGAAACAGATTTTTGTTCGTCAAGTTTTTTTACTAGCCTACCCCAACTTGTTTGGGAAAAAAGGCTTTGTTGTTGTTGTTGTAAGTTTTTTTACAGAAAGCATCTGGTTTTTTTCTAACTTTCGTTAGTTTTAAGTTTTCTGATTCGAGGTGTCCTAATGTCTCGAAAAAAATCATCTTTGCGTTTTGTTCTGTTTTTGACAAATTCTGTCTTATTTTTGCATTGTGTCTTTTACAAGTGTTGAGTGAGGTTATTTTGATCTAATAGCACCACTTAATGCTTAGTGACAGTAGCTAATGTTGAAATAATTTTATGCAATGTGCTAAATGAGAACTCAAGGTGGATTATTTTGTTTGAGAACTAACCCCTCTAATGAGTTTGTGAGAAGTTTTGTGTGAAGGAAATTTTCAAGTGCTAAGAGAACGAGGTGATGAAAGAAGATCAAGAAGGGGTTAAAGCTCAAGCTTGGGGAGGCTCCCTTGGACCTCCACCAAATATTCAATAAGTCTCAAGCGTCAAAGCTTGGGGATGACCAAGGCATCCCCTTCTCAGCAATTAATCAGGTCGATCCCATGAAACTATATTTTTATTCCTTTACATATTATGTGCTGTTCTTGGAGCGTCATTTGTGTTTTGCTTTCAGTTTTGTTTTATTTTGTTTGCTGGTTGGATCCTAACATTCTTGTGTGGGAGAAAGACACGCTCCGCTTTTTCATAAAACACTCATGTTCTTCACTTATATGTGTAGAGTGTTTAGTTTTTTATTATTTTAGCTTCTAGTTCTTGTTTTTCATGTATCTCTTGTTCAGAGCTATTAGTTTCTTGTAGTTAGGTTGTACTCTCTTGTGTTACATGAATACTTGCTTAGAGAGTTGTTTCAAATAAGTTGATTGGTGTTTGGTTGAAAGGGAACTATCATGTAGGAAGTGATAAAAGAACTTTACATTGTCTTGTAGCCCATTGTTTTGAATAATTTGATACTTGTCAATTGTTTTGAGGTATGAACTAGATGAATGTTTAAACTTGTGGATCATTTATTTAAGAATGGACTAGTGGAGAAATACCGTAAAGCTTAGAATTATGGTGCTTGTTCTGATTGTTATTTCTCAAAGTGTAGATATTCTTTTTGCAATGGTTTGTTTGGTTAACAAGGAAGACAGTGTGGAGTCTGATAGTTATGCTTAATGTATATCTTGTGGTCATTCATGTATTGGGTTGATGATATGTGTTTGCTTGACATCTTGCTAAGCCTAAAAACTCTGTACTGAGAGGGAATGTTTCTCGTGCATCCAAAATCCTTGAGCCAAATATCCATGCCATTCATGTCCACCATACCTACCTACATGTGGTATTTCCTTACCACTCCAAGTTTTTCGTGTGCTACCTTTAAATATTCAAAATGTTATTACTTCTTTTCGTGCCACTACTATTAAGCTCATGAGGAACTAGTAGTTGGGTTAATAAAGTTTTCCTGGACTTACATGCTTTATCTGCTCGTCTATAATTTTGCAAAGAGCTGGTTAGACCATTATAATAAAAATAAAAATAGACACTCCTCCATGGATAAGTGATTGTTGGCAAGCACCCGAGGATTCGGTTAGCCATGGTTTGTGAAATAAAAAGGCGAGGAGGAGTGTCATAACTCTATAAAGTGCTTATTATAAAGTGCAAAAGTATGAATATCTCGTAGCCGCTCTAAAACTTGTTTGACATGGAAGATATCAAGAACTCTACGAAAAGTGCAAGTGCTTATTATAAAGTGCAAAAGTATGCACCTCTCAATTTTTTTTATGTCTATATGTTTTCAAAAACCAAAAAAGCTCTAGCACGCGATTAATCTCTGCTTCCCTCTGCGAAGGGTCTTTCTTTTACTTTTATGTTGAGTCAGTTTTCCTTTCCAATCTTTATCTCTCAAGCAACACATAGTACCAATTATGCTACAAGTTTACTACATTTTGTCTTTATGTTTAACCGTGAAAACTTTGTATTGACATTATCTTGAGATAAGTATGTTACAAGTTGAAGCTTTTGCTGAAAACATAAATCTTCCTTTGTGTTGGTTAAACACCTTTGTTGAAAGAATATTGCTTTGTGAGCTATCAAGCATGACGAGTTTTATAATTTTCAAGTCTCCAAAGTACTATTCATGAAAAATTCTTGCTTAGATGTTACACAAGGTTAATCATTGTTTGTTTTATATCAACTATAGAACATTGTCTTGGATCACTTTCATTCAGTTCATGTGCTTTACATTATTTGATCAAAGTCGTGTTGGTAGCATGTCATTACTAAAAATTATTTTGTTATGATTTACCTAATCGAGGACGAGCAGGAATTAAGCTTCGGGATGCTGATACGTCTCAAACGTATCTATAATTTTTGATTGTTCCATGCATGTTATATATCATTGCCACATGCTTTTATAATGTTTTTATATCATTTTGGCACATTTTATGGAACTAACCTATTAACAAGATGCCCAGTGCCAGTTCCTGTTTTCTGCTGTCTTTTTGTTTCAGAAAAGCTAGTCGGGGAATTTTCTCGGAATCAACTGCAAATTTACGTGATTTATTTTTACGAAGAAACAAAGACGGAGCCAGGAGGGCGCCTGCAGGGGGTGATACGTCTCCAACGTATCTATAATTTCTGATGTTCCATGCTTATATTATACCAATTGCTACATGTTTTATATACACTTCATATCACTTTTATGCATTTTCTAGGACTAACCTATTAACAAGATGCCACAGTGCCAGTTCCCTGTTTTCTGCTGTTTTTGGTTTCATAAAAGTACCGTGCCACAGTACACGAAGTCCGAAGGAGAGACGAAGAGGAGCCAGGAGCCAGCCAAACCACATGGCGGCGCGGTGGGCCCCCCTGCCGCGCCAGCCTATGGGTTGGGCCCCTCGGGGCTCCACCGGCGTCGCCCCTTCGCCTATATATTGCCTCAGACGCGAAAACCCTAAACCACGAAGTCATATTTCCAGAAGAGTTCCGCAGCGCCGCCGCCATCGACGACAAGTTTCGGGGGACAGAAGTCTCTGTTCCGGCACGCTGCCGGGACGGGGAATTGCCCCCGGAGTCATCTCCATCGACACCACCGCCATCTTCATCGCCGCTGCTGACTCCCATGATGAGGAGGGAGTAGTTCTCCCCCGAGGCTGAGGGCTCTACCGGTAGCTATGTGGTTCATCTCTCTCTCCCATGGTGTGATCTTTATGTGATCATGTGTATTGCTAGTATCGCTGAATACATTAATAATGTTTATGCTACTCAAGTGATTTTGTCTAGTTTCTGGAGTCATTGTGACAACACGGTATCAAGGTGACAGTGTGGGTACTTGTGTGACTCTATGAATAATTTAGACATTTATCATGGCTTATTCTTGGGAATTGTGGTGTTTGTTTACTCAGACTTTGAGGTGTGCTTTTGCAGCCCTACATAGTACTCTTGCTTCATCAAGAAGGAGAATAATCCCGAGTAGTATTTACTTGTGTTCAGTTGTGCTAATCTAGTTGAATATGTAGATGTTACTCTTTATCTATTATGCACTCTATAGGTTACTTTAATATGAACTCCGGTACTCTCCACGGTGTAAAGGTGACAGTGTGTGCACCGTGTGTGATTCCTTTATGACGTTGTGGCGCTTGTTTACTCCGGCTTGAGGTGTGCTTTTGTAGCCCTACACAATGAATGGTGTTTGTTATCCAACAAGAGAGTGTTTAAGAGTAGCTTTTACTTATTCAGTTATGAGATCATTGTTGAGAGTGTCCACTAGTGAAAGTATGATCCCTAGGCCTTGTTTCTAAGCATTGAAACACCGTTTACAACAAGTTCTGCTACATGTTTGCTTGCTGCCATCTTTATTTCAGATTGCAGTTACTACTTATAATCATCCATATCACTTGTATTTCACTATCTCTTCGCCGAACTAGTGCACCTATACATCTGACAAGTGTATTGGGTGTGTTGGGGACACAAGAGACTTCTTGTATCTTAATTGCAGGGTTGCTTGAGAGGGATATCTTTGACCTCTACCTCCCTGAGTTCGATAAACCTTGGGTGATTCACTTAAGGGAAACTTGCTGCTGTTCTACAAACCTCTGCTCTTGGAGGCCCAACACTGTCTACAAGAATAGAAGCACACGTAGACATCAAGCTATTTTCTGGCGCCGTTGCCGGGGAGGTAAGGTAAAAGGTATTCACATCCTCTGGCTACAAGCTATTTTCTAGTATTGTTGCTAGTGTGTGAGTGCTCGAAGTTATTTCCTTTAGATTCTGCAATTATTTCTTTTTGTTTCTTGTTTTTATTTTCACTAGTTAGGCTTAATGGAAAACAACAAAAAAATTAGAGATCTTTATGAACTTTATATTGAATTAGGACATGATGCTTTTGAAGAGAAAATTAAAAAACCTATGGAGGCTTGTTTGCATGATGGTAGCAATGGTATTACTATAAATTCTTTGAACACCATTATTGCCAATGCTATGGAAAAGTCTAAGCTTGGGGAAGCTGGTTGTGATGAATATGATATTTTTAGTCCCCCAAGCTTTAAGGAGGAAATTTGCTTTGATGATACTTTGCCTCCAATATATGATGATTATAATCATTGTGATATTTTCAGTCCACCTACTATTGAGGATATAGTTTATGTTGATTATGATATGCCTCCTATATATGATGTTTACAATGATGAATATGATATTTCAGTCCATCTACTATTGAGGATAAAATCATTTGATTATTCTATGCCTCCAATTTATGATGATTACAATGATGGATGTGATACTTTTACTCTCACTATTACTAATGATATGTTATGTGGAGAGTAATGATACTTTTATGCATGTGGATCATGATAAGAATGCTTTATGTGATAGCTATATTGTTGAGTTTATTCATGATGCCGCTGAAAATTATTTTGAGAGAGGAAAGTATGGTTATAGAAATCTTCATGTTACTAAATTTCTTCTTTATGATGAAGTTTTGAGCTTTCTCTTGATTTGCTTTTATTTGCTGGGTACTTTAAGACCTACTGGTCTTATGAGAGAGGGAGACACGATTTCATATATCACAATAATATTAAGTCTCCTCTCTTTATGTTGAAATTTTTGAAGTTGCACTTGTTTTGCCTTCCTATGCTAGTCACTTTGTTCTTATTGATTTTTTTCTTACAAGACTCCTTTGCATAGGAAGTGGGTTAGACTTAAATGTGTTTGGTATTTGCTTTTTGATGCTCTCTTATATTCAACTCTTATACATGAGAGCATTATCAAAATCACTATGCCTAGCTAAAAGGCTTTAAAGAAAAGCGCTTATGGGAGACAACCCATCGTTTTTATTTGCTGTTATTTTTTTTTCTTTGAGTCAAGGTGTTGTTACTTCTGTAGCAACTCCTTTGTATCTTTATTTTATTGCATTGTTGTGCCAAGTAAAGTTTTATTGAAAGTTGATGCAAGATTTGGATTTCTGCGCAGAACAGATTTTTAGCTGTCACGAATTTGAGCTTCTCCTGTAGAAAATTCGAAAAATTCTGAAAAATCACGCATCTTCCTGAGATATGTACGCAACTTTCATTATTTTGGCCAGATCCATCTGAGCAACTTAAGTGCCTCGAAAAAATTCGTCTTTACAGACTGTTCTGTTTTTGACAGATTCTGCCTTTTGTTTTGCATTCGCTCTTTTACGATGTTTGTGTGGATTTCTTTGCTCCACAAAGCATTGGTGGCTGTAGCTAATGTCCAGAAGCTTTGGGAATGATTGTTTCATTACAGAATATGAGAATTTTTGTTTATGCACTAACCCTCTAATGAGAACTGTCTTGAGTTTGGTGTGAAGGAAGTTTTCAAGGATCAAGCGAGAAGGGTGATATTATGTGATCAAGAAGAGTGAAAAGCTAAGCTTGGGGATGCCCCCGTGGTTCATCCCCAACCATATTCAGAGAGACTCAAGCGTCTAAGCTTGGGGATGCCCAAGGCATCCCCTTCTTCATCAACAACTTATCAGGTCATCTCTAGTGAAACTATATTTTAATTCTTTCACATCTTATGCGCTTTACTTGGAGCGTCTGTGTGCTTTTATTTTTGTTTTGTTTGAATAAATTCGGATCCTAGCAATCCTTGTGTGGGAGAGAGACACGCTCCGCTTTTTCATGTGAATACTCATGTTCTTCACTTATATTTGTTGAGTATTCTTAACTAGCTACTGCAGTGCTTTTAGCTCCTGTTTTTCATGCATCTCTTCGAGCTGTTAGCACGTGTTTATAAACACTCTCTTGCTGCATTATATTATCATTTGGAGAGTTTATGTTTAAATAAGTTGATTGGTGTTTGCTTGGAAAAAGAAAATGCTACATGTGGTAGTGGTATGATGAAAACTTGCATAATCTTGTAGATCATTGAAACTTTGATAACTTGATTCTTTGCAAATGTTTTGAGGTATTTAGATGGTAAAGCTTGCTGGTTAATTAAGTTAAAATCATTAGTGGATTGTTGTCTTTAGCTTGTACCGTACTACAAACTATACTAAAATTGTTGAAGGTGTAGTTGGATTGATAGCTTTCCATGTCTGAAAGTTCATCGTAGTAACTAAGTTGTGCTGAAGGTCGAGGGATCTAACGGGGTACTTGTACCGCCGTGAACGGCCCTTCTTGGAGTGAATTTTAATCATGCTCTTAATGTTGAACCTGCTAGTTGTTTGCAATAAACTTGTGAGTTCTTTTTGACTAATGTTAAGCTACGGTTTTTGGCACTTCCACCATCCATATTTGCTAGCCTCTTCGGTGCTGTGCATTGCCTTCTGCTCACATTGAGAGTTGTGCATACTTCGCCAGTACATCCAACCCCGTGGGAGGACTTCCTCTTGTTCTCCTACACATAAGCCCATACATCTTCCTCAAAACAGCCACCATACCTACCTACCACAGCATTTCCATAGCTGTTCCGAGATATATTGCCATGCAACATCCATCTTACATTACATGACTTGTTGTCATTCATCACTTATATTGCTTTGCATGATTCTATACAGCTGATGTGTGGTTTACCCATGTTACGCTAGATCATTGCATATCCTGCTACACTGGCAGAGGCATACAGTTTCATACATCATGTTTGTTTTATGAGTTATTTGTACCAAAAAGTGTGTTGTCATATTAGATGTTGCCCCTGAAAGTGAAAAGAGCCATGGAGCCATCGAAAAGAGAAACAGAAAAAGAAAAAAAATAGAAAAAAGAAAAAAAGAAAAAAAAGAATAAAGAAAAAGGGGGCAACATTACTATCCTTTATCACACTTGTGCTCATGTTATAGCACCTGCATATTCATAGTCATCATTTGTGCTCATGTTTAGCACCTATACTCCATGTGAGAGAGTTTTCATGTTCTACTTGTATAACTATGTGGGGAATTTACACTATAGAACTTGGGTTGTATATTCCAATGATGAGCTTCCTCAAAAGTGCTCTAGGTCTTCATGAGCAACCAAGTTGGATGCACCCCCACTAGTTCCATTGGAGAGCTTTCATACACATATAGCTCTATGTGCATCCGTTGCATGGCAATCACTACTCCTTACATAGCTTCGATCATAAGACTTCCTCTTGTCTAATGATCACTTATAGCTTTGTGAGACTTTCTTCCTTTGGCCTTCCAAACCCCCATTAATGTTCTCTTTGCCATAACATCATGGTGCCAATACCAAATGCTTGCGCTCACCGGTTGAGTAGACTTCGAAACAGTTGATTCATGACGTTCATGTTTATGTTTACTTGGCTGAATCCTTCTATGTTATGAAAATTTGCTTGATGCTTGGATTGAAGGATAGAACTCCTATGCTGGATACTTAAATCATCTTTAATGAACCTTGTACGGTTTCATGTCTTTGAAGCAATAGTTCATGAAAACTTTTAGCTTGTTTGACTCTTGCTTTGTCTTTTGATATCAACTATATACATTTGCCTTGAATGATTTGATCACAGCTTACATGCTTACAATATTATGATCAAGATTGTGTGAAAGCATGTCTCCTCAGAAATTATTTGTTGTTATCGTTTTACCTACTCGAGGACGAGTAGAACTAAGCTTGGGGATGCTTGATACGTCTCCAACGTATCCATAATTTCTGATGTTCCATGCTTATATTATACCATTGCTACATGTTTTATATACACTTCATATCACTTTTATGCATTTTCTGGGACTAACCTATTAACAAGATGCCACAGTGCCAGTTCCCTGTTTTCTGCTGTTTTTGGTTTCAGAAAAGTACTTCTGCGAATATTCTCGGAATTGCACGAAACAAAAGGCCACGTCCCTATTTTTCCAACACGTACACGGAGTCCGAAGGAGAGACGAAGAGGAGCCAGGAGGCCAAACCACAGGCGGCGCGGTGGGCCCCCTGCCGCGCCAGCCTATGGTTGGGCCCCTCGGGCTCCACCGACGTCGCCCCTTCGCCTATATATTGCCTCAGACGCGAAAACCCTAAAACAAAGTCATATTTCCAGAAGAGTTCCGCAGCGCCGCCGCCATCGACGACAAGTTTCGGGGGACAGAAGTCTCTGTTCCGGCACGCTGCCGGGACGGGGAATTGCCCCCGGAGTCATCTCCATCGACACCACCGCCATCTTCATCGCCGCTGCTGACTCCCATGATGAGGAGGGAGTAGTTCTCCCCCGAGGCTGAGGGCTCTACCGGTAGCTATGTGGTTCATCTCTCTCTCCCATGGTGTGATCTTTATGTGATCATGTGTATTGCTAGTATCGCTGAATACATTAATAATGTTTATGCTACTCAAGTGATTTTGTCTAGTTTCTGGAGTCATTGTGACAACACGGTATCAAGGTGACAGTGTGGGTACTTGTGTGACTCTATGAATAATTTAGACATTTATCATGGCTTATTCTTGGGAATTGTGGTGTTTGTTTACTCAGACTTTGAGGTGCTTTTGCAGCCCTACATAGTACTCTTGTGTTCATCAAGAAGGAGAATAATCCCGAGCAGTATTTACTTGTGTTCAGTTGTGCTAATCTAGTTGAATATGTAGATGTTACTCTTTATCTATTATGCACTCTATAGGTTACTTTAATATGAACTCCGGTACTCTCCACGGTGTAAAGGTGACAGTGTGTGCACCGTGTGTGATTCCTTTATGACGTTGTGGCGCTTGTTTACTCCGGCTTGAGGTGTGCTTTTGTAGCCCTACACAATGAATGGTGTTTGTTATCCAACAAGAGAGTGTTTAAGAGTAGCTTTTACTTATTCAGTTATGAGATCATTGTTGAGAGTGTCCACTAGTGAAAGTATGATCCCTAGGCCTTGTTTCTAAGCATTGAAACACCGTTTACAACAAGTTCTGCTACATGTTTGCTTGCTGCCATCTTTATTTCAGATTGCAGTTACTACTTATAATCATCCCTATCACTTGTATTTCACTATCTCTTCGCCGAACTAGTGCACCTATACATCTGACAAGTGTATTGGGTGTGTTGGGGACACAAGAGACTTCTTGTATCTTAATTGCAGGGTTGCTTGAGAGGGATATCTTTGACCTCTACCTCCCTGAGTTCGATAAACCTTGGGTGATTCACTTAAGGGAAACTTGCTGCTGTCTACAAACCTCTGCTCTTGGAGGCCCAACACTGTCTACAAGAATAGAAGCACACGTAGACATCAGGGGGCCCCACATGCCCCAGACGCCACCCAGGCGCGGTCAAGGGTGGACCGCGCCTAGGCCCCACCTGAACGACTCCGGGACCTCCTCGAGTTGCCCTTTCGCCTATAAATTGACTTTGTCCCGAAAACCCTCGACGCCCGATCAGAAATCCACGAAAAGTTCCGTAGCCGCCGTCGTCGCCAACCCTAGTTTGGGAGGGTTCTGAAGCTCTTCCCGACACCTTGCCGGAGGGGGAGATCATCACCGGAGGCATCTACACCACCATGCCTAGCTCCGGAGTGATGCGTGAGTAGTCCACCACGGGACTACGGGTCCATGGTAATAGCTAGATGGTTTTCTCTTCTCCTTGTACTCCATTGTTTAGATCTTGTGAGCTGCCTAACATGATCAAGATCATCTATTTGTAATGCTACATGTTGTGTTTGCGGGGATCCGATGAATCATGGAGTCATGACATTATTGTTCAGTTTATCTATGATATGTTTTATTTATGATCTTGCATGCTCTCCGATACTTGTGTATGCTTTGACCAAAATAATTACTTGTGTCAGTAGATGGAGTATTTATGCTAGATAGTGGGTTCATGCCTCTCTTGTCTGAGCTCGAGTTGACAAAAATGATTAAGTCTTGAGATGTGCTGTTGCTACTAGGGGTAAAACAACGGTGTTTATTGCTATATGTTGTAACCATTGCTTACATTACACACCATGCTTATGGCAATTATCTGTTGCTTACAACTTAATACTTTCAGGTGACATGCTGGATAGCGATCCCGAGGTGGATTATTAGTCATAGATGTAGTTGGATAACGGTATATGTATTTTGACGTAATGCCCATATTAAATGAAATGGTGAATTTTGTGTCATGATAGTATTGTTATATGCCCATGCTTTGTCAATTGCCCTGCTGTAATTTGTTCACCCAACATGTTTATCTTTCGGAGAGACACCACTAGTGAACTGTGGACCCGGTCCTATTTTCCTATATTGCTTACAACCGTTTTCATAACTTTTCCTAGTCATTTGCTCGCTGGTCATTTTTTCTCTTATATTATTTTCCACCATAAGTTTAATTCTTTGTGTTCAGCAAACCGGAGATATTGACAACCTCTCTGTTTCGTTGGGGAAAAGTAGTTTGTTTGTGACTGTGTGCAGGTCCGCGTTAACCTCCTTGCGCCAGGGGAGGGAGACACCTCGCCGAAGACTTCTCCAAGTCCTACTGGTTCGATAACCTTGGTTTTGCAATTAAGGGAAAACTGCTGCTACGCTACATCATACCTTCCTCTTGGGGTTCCCAGCGAACATGTGATCCACGCCATCAATATGCCATTTATTTGCTTGAAGATATGCTAGATGGAAAAATTGTAGCAAATAACTACACACCATTAATAAGATAGTACCCATAACCCCTCCTACAACACTCACTAAGATTTCCAATCTTATATCAGTAAATGAAGTGAAATTATGTTGTTGTAAAAATCAAGACTGTAGGCAACGTAAGCTAAAAGAAGGGCCAAATCACTTAACCAATATGGTTGGTGCATGGATTTCCCGAAATGGGTGTCACTCGATTACTTGTACCTCCATCATGTCCTCCTCGCCCTATGTGTACTCACGAGGGAGAGAGATCACCCATGTAGTCTCGCACTCCAAGCACCCATAGCTACATGCCAAAGAGTCTCCTCGTCATTGCCTTCTTTTCTTTCATGTCACCAAGAGCCATCAAGCTTAGGTCTCATGGTGGTATAAGATAGCGCCAATTCTCGTCTCACCTCCTCCTGGAACCACGTAACGAGTGCGTGGAGGCAAGAGAGAGGCCATGTGTGTGCGAAAGATAGAGAGAGACAAAGCTCCCAAACGTCGCCCTCGCACCTCCTCCCACCCACAACTACATGCCAATAGACACCTCATCACTACCTTCCTTTGTTTGTCGGCTCGTACCGCCAATTCAGGCACACAATAGTGCTTTAAATGCCAACGATACGAGACCAACCCCTCAGAGCAACCAAACGTGAAAGAGAAGCGCTCCCTGCCCTTGCTTCTCCTCCACCCATAGCTTGCCTCCTCATCGCTCCCCTCCTTTTTTGTTTTCTCCATTCCACTTTGTGTTGCATATACCGGAGATTTCGTTCTCGCCCCACCTAAATCAGCAAACCCTAGCCGATTCGGTGGCGATGGAGCGAGAGTGGTAGCAAGGGAGTTTAAGCATAGCCGGTGAGGGAGCACATGGCTCGTCTCCCGAAACCGGGGATGGGTAGTATCGTGGATCGCTTGCGCATGCAGTCGAATAGGCAACCGCCGAGCACACACGGAGAGTCCCGCGAAGACCTCATAGTACATGGCGGGCATGGGATGGATCGACGCAAGGATGGTTCATGGCCACAACCATCACTGCCTACGAAGGTGATGACTCGATCCCAGTTTAAAAAGTCAATTCTCGAGAGTATAAATCTCCAAGCACGTGCTACACGGGTTTTGGAGAAGGATACGCCATGCAAGCGGAGACCACGAGCGACAAAGAGGCAGCCGTCGCCGCCGTCGTGGAAGATGACGACCCGGTCTCTATCAAAAAGGTTGAAGACCGAGATAACAAATCTCAAAGGAGGCCACAAGGTTAGAAAACATTTACTTTCACCCAAAATTTCTATCTAAACGTTCTTTTACAATTTCGTATCCGTTCTTTAACATTTACTTTCACGGTTTCACCCATGAAAAGTGCTCGGTATCCAAAAAAAAAAGAAAAATAAATGCACCAGACACAAATTGGTCACACTTTTGGCACCACGCAACAAGATCTCCAATCTTGCAATGAATAAATGCAATTTGAATTTTCGATTTCCACAATTCAGATCTTTTATTTCCAAACAAGTCCACACTTCGCCGTTTCCTTCCTAATGGAGCCCAGATCCGAGTCTCAGACCAAAATAACGTAATTTAGTAATAGAACAAGGACCTTACCGCAAATCCGTTACAGTCTTCAGTGCCAGGAGTTCTTCCCTCCCCAGCAGTGGCCGTTACTCCTGCCTCCGCCCGCTCCCGTCAGAGACAGAGCGCGCCGCCGTCGCGCCTCCTCCCGCCCACGCTACGCGCGGAGCGCCGCCAACCCCTCGTCACTACCTTCCATTTTCGTCGCCTCCACCGCTGGCCTCGCAACGGTACAAATTGCGCCCGATTCCGGGCTCAGCCGTCCTAGAATCACCAAACCCTAGGTAGTCCACCCCGAGGCGGCGGAGCGAGAGTTGGAGCCGTTGTGCTGCGTGCTTCCTAGGAGCTTGCACCCGTCTTAGCGCTTGCTTTCGAGGCGGCGTCGGCCGGCGGGATGAGCAGCCTCGTGGAGCGGCTGCGCGTGCGGTCGGAGAAGCGGCCGCGCTACACGCTCGATGAGTCCGACGACGACCTCCCGCCCCGCGGCGGCAACGGGAAGGGGAAGGATCGGCAGGACGACCCCCCTGCCAAGCAGATCGAGCGCGAGGACGTGGTATGGCTGATCAGAGCATTTTTTTTCTCGAATTCTACCGATTTTTTTGAAGCTGGCAGCGGGTAGCAGGGAATTGATGCTGTTCTATTAGGATTAGATCTTAGTAGTCGGTGAATGAGATGTTAGGCTGTGAATGGCTCAACTCTTGGTGAGCGGGACGAATTCACTTGGGGATCTGGTGTAGAATAGATATGGTTACTGGAATATCATGGCTGACTGGCGCTACATAAAATTGAAGGATAATTTTTTTGAAGCTTGCAGCAGGTAGCAGGGAATTGATGCTGTTCCATTAGGGTTAGTATTAGGTGAATAGGATGTTAGGCTCTGAATGCCTCAACTCTTGGTAAGCGGGAGTAATTCACTTGGGATCTGGTGTAGAATAGGGTTACTGGAATATCATTGCTGACCGGTGCTACATAAAATTGAAGGATAATTTGCATTTGGCGCCCTTTGGATACTGAACTGTGGATTTTGGCCTAGTTTATTTGCCCTGTTAAGCAGCAAGATACTACTACTACTACATGATTCCGTATGGAAAAGTTTGGCTGCCAAGATACAATCACTGGAATTGGTACATGCCGTAGTGTACATTGTGCAATAGGGTGGACGTGGGTTAGGGTTGGTGCTTTAGGCTGCCACGGTGCTATCTCACTCTTGTTCGTTAGGTTAACTAGAAGGCAGAGAGCATTGGCCATATTCATTTTTATTCTGTCCTCATTTGTCCTCATTTTTATTGCCTTGTAGTTCTTGTCTGCATAGCGCAGTTTCAAATGTTTGTGGTGCACGTTCCTGAATGCCAGATTCCTATTATTCATGTGATTCTGTGTTTATTAATATCCCTCTCTTTCAGTTTTTGGGCTCCTGTATTTATTTGCAACTCTGTTCTGGTTCATTTTCGTGTGCAGAAAGAAGATGCTTGTCAGAAGTGCGGACTAAATGAAAATCTTGTATCTTGTTCAACATGTACATATGCATTTCACCGGAAATGTTTGAATCCTTGCCTAAATATCACATCTGATAAATGGAGCTGCCCTGAATGTGTATGTATTTGCTCTCTTGATTTGTTTTTCTTTCACCTTATAATTGCTACCGTTGGTATACGTAAGCACGTTGTTTATTTATTATCAGGTAAGCCCACTGACAGAGATGGAAAAGATATTAGATTGCGAGACTCCAAGCGTTGCTTCTGAAGAGACTAGTGCTTCAGAGTCTATATCAAAGAAAAAGCCCGTCAAGCGATATCTGATAAAATGGAAAGGATTGTCGCACATTCACTGCACTTGGTAGTTACTGCCTGTCCTGCCTGATGCATAATCGTTCCTTACCGCCTTTCCTGTGTTAACTGTTGACTTTCTATATATCAGGGTGCCCGAAGATGAATATTTTGAAGCTGCGAAGATACACCCTCGGCTGAAAACTAGATTAAATAACTTCAATAGGCAGTTTGAGTCGATTGATAGATCTGACGATGACTATGTTCCAATCAGGCCTGAATGGACAACTGTTGACAGGGTCCTCACTAGCAGGTATGGAGGTTAATTTGAAAACTATCGAAGTTGCATTAATGTGGGTCAATCATATTTTACATTGTGTTGGTGCTAATAACAAAGATGTGAATATTCTCTGATATGTCTATGTTCTTGTCAATATTCGATTATGTGGCCTGCCTGACTTTGTCGTACTAGCACATGTATGTATGTTTTCTATCTATGCATCTAGACACAAAGCTTTTGGGTTTTCTTGAAAAATGTATGTTTTGCAAGTTTGTGTTACTGAATTCATTCAGTTACTATATATGGTGTTTATCCCAAGGTTTTATTAAGTTCTAGGCGCTGATTGAGCGTTTGTCCACCGCCTTTTCCTTTTCTGAAGCATTAAAGCGCTAAGAGCAATTAAGCGCTAGGCGTTTTGACTCTGCTCAGCGCCAAATGTGCGCCTAGGCGCGCTTTTATAACCTTGGTTTATCCTGAGAGCAGGCAGTTACTCAATTATGAAGCTGTTATTGAACAGTTTCATATTTATTCCATAATGTATCATATTGTCCACGCTCCTCATATGGAACACAAATAACATTTTTCAATCATAGCGCTATCTTAGGGTGGTCTAAGTTATCTGAATGTGTCACCTTTTATCTTCCAACCATGTATCCAAGCATTTCTATTAAGCAGTTGACTGATATCTTGATAATTCTGACCCTATTTTTACATTTTGTGAGCAGAAAAAACTCTACCGGTGAAAAGGAGTACTATGTGAAATGGAAGGAACTTTCGTACGAAGAATGTACATGGGAAAATGAGTCTGACATCTCAGTGTTCCAACCTCAGATTGAGCGCTATCATGAGATTATGTCCAGACGCAAGAAGTCCACTGACAAGAGCAAGAGTTCCAAGCGCGAGATGCGTCATGTTGACGGGACCCCCGAGTTTCTTTCTGGTGGTATGCTGTTAAACATGAAGTATTCCTAGATACTAGAATTTAAAATTTAGGTGGCTATCAATTTAATGGGACATGTCTACATGTTCATTCTTTGAATGCATTTTCTTGTTATTGAAGGTACACTGCATCCTTATCAGCTTGAAGGGTTAAACTTTCTGCGTTATTCATGGTCCATTAATAAACGTGTCATCCTTGGCGACGAGATGGGTCTTGGTAAGATATTATTATTACGAGTATGCTAATATATATCAAACTGTGTTGAGATCTTCAGAAAATGATTAACAATTAATGCAGGGAAAACGATACAAAGCATTGCTTTTTTGGCCTCTGTGTCTGAAGACAAGTTTCGTCCTCATCTGGTTGTTGCCCCCCTCTCAACCTTGCGAAATTGGGAGCGTGAATTTGCAACTTGGGCACCTCAAATGAATTGCGTACGTGGGATGAACTAATTTGAATACATTGTTTCTATATTCCGGACAGATCTAAGTGCTAACTACTGACATTTTTTCCGATTTGCTGTCAGCTGATGTATTTTGGATCCTCAGCGTCGCGCGATATTATCAAGAAGTATGAATTTTACTACTCCAAAGATAAACCTAATAAGCCGAAGAAAAATAAATCATCTTCATCTAATGATGAAACAAAGCAGTCAAGAATAAAGTTTGATGTCCTTTTGACATCTTATGAGATGATTAACATGGACTCTGCTGTTCTGAAAACTATAGAATGGGAATGCATGGTACTTCTGTTTCCACTTCATTTTCTGGAGGATATTTGTTACACTCTGATGGTTTCTCTGACGGTTCTCCATTGTGCATCACAGATTGTGGATGAGGGGCATCGGTTGAAGAACAAAGATTCTAAGCTATTTGGTCTACTTAAAGATTACCATACTCAACATCGTGTTCTCTTAACGGGGACCCCAGTTCAGGTTACTGCTCTAATTTACTGCTTAAATCATTGTACATTATTCCCCCGATTTATGAAAATTATTTCTTGTTCATGCAATCATGCTTATGGCCAGTAGTAGTCTTTTTGAAGTGTTCTTACCTATCGAGACGGTTCAGTAGTGGATCATTAGACTCTTTATATTATTATTATCCGTGGTAAAATATTTTCCTTGTTTATTGAAGAGTATGCATACTTTCATGAGTGCTTGTCATTGTATCTTCCATATTAAGACATCCAAGGGGCTTCTAGGCCTGATAGATTCATTACATGAACAATCACATTGTTATGTGCTTATCAGTGTACTTGTCTGAGCAAATGCATTTTGTGACTATGAGTTAGGCACCAGAGTATTGCATATATTGAATAAAAAACAGATAATGCTTGACCCTGTTCTCGCATACACACATAATTTTATGGCATCATCCAGTCTCTCTATAAAAAATAACACACCAATTTACATAAGTTTTTCATCCCATTTACTTAATCATGCTATTTTTTCATTCGATAGGACTGCATGAAAATTAGCAATACATTTGCTGAAACCTTAATTTTTTTATCTCTCTCTTCACTCTTTGGTTGCCATATGTTATTGTTAGGTTTATGTGTAGCCTACCCCAACTTGCTTGGGACAAAAGACGTTGTTGTTGTTGCTATTTTTTACTTGAAAACCTATTGATTTATTTAATTATTTTCTTGTAACTATATCCTAGGCATTTAAAGTTGATATCATGTGTTCTTTTCTTTTGCAGAATAATCTGGATGAGCTTTTCATGCTGATGCACTTCCTTGAGGGAGAAACTGTAAGATTTGCTGATTCGCGGATGCTAGCACTTTATGTTATCTAGTTTATGCTATTGTAGCTCATTAGGCCTTCTGTCTGTCCTATTTTACAGCGTCTTGATTTACTGTGGTCCTAGTTTATGCTCTGATACCATGTGAGTTAGGAATTGATGCCACAATCGTGACCTTCCTAATACCTCGTATATATAGCCAAGAAATACAAGGAAATAATAATCCCTACTAATTCTAGCCATAATGGCATGATTACATTCTGTACATCAGGCACTTATTATGGAAGGGGTTAGGATATGTGCAAACCACATATGCTGATATTTGGTTGCCTAAACCTTTCCTAGCTCCTAGCATATGCTGATTGACCAATCTTTCTGATTTCCTGTTTTATTAAATATTACATTCTATACTTCTGTCATGTAATGTTACGACACTTATGTTTGTAGTTTGGGAGTATATCTGATCTCCAAGAGGAGTTTAAGGATATTAACCAAGACTCGCAAGTTGAGAAGCTCCATGGGATGCTGAAGCCACACCTTCTCCGGAGTATGAACATATCTTATCTTTTGTTTCCGCTGGACATGTGTTTTTTCTTATATCAATTAAATATTGTTAAGGATTTTAGACTTAGCACTAGTCATTGGAGCCTTTTTCGTTGTTCCTGACCTTTGTGTCTACTGTCTGGAGTAAGAATGTTTCTTCGCTTTGGTCTATAATATTGTGAATGGTGGCACCTAAATCTTAGCTAAGCTTTGCACAGATGCATATGAATATGTATATGATGAAAATCCATGATGTTAGTTGCATGTTCATGTAACATTCATGATGTAACAAAAATGGTAATAAATCTCTCCTATCTAAAAGAAGAGTATGGTTCCTCCACTACGCTTATGTTACCGTGTAATGTTTTGCAAATGGTACATGAGGTTCAGTATATCCTGAGCAGAATTGATTTAGTAAACTCAGAAGTAAAATCGCTGAGAGTAAGATATAGATCAAAGTTATAGTAGAGTTTTTTCGTCGGACTTAATTTCAACTTTGTTGCCTATGTGGTATAAATAGGATTCAAGAAAGATGTTATGAAGGATCTTCCTCCAAAAAAGGAGCTGATTTTAAGAGTTGAGCTGACAAGCAAACAGAAAGAATACTACAAGGCAATTCTCACAAAGAATTACACATTGTTATCTCGTCGCGGTGGTGGACATGTAATAGTTATATTTTAATTTCCATGTTGTGGTTTGTATCGGCCTGTTCTCGATTGTGACAGTTCATGGTTATCTGATTACAGGTTTCCCTTATAAATGTTGTAATGGAGCTGCGTAAACTTTGTTGCCATGGATTCATGACAGCTGAACCTGAAACTGAGGCTGAGAGCCCTGAAGAAGGTTTAAGGTTTGTTTGTCGAAGTCTCCTTTGTTTCTTTCTTTTTCTTTGCTGTTCAGGGAAAGTAGCTTGAACTGCCTTTCATTTGTTTTGCCCTCTTTGGATTTCGCTTCTTGGGCTTTGTTGTTGTCTTCTACGTAATGTGCTTGTACAACTGGACAGTCCGAGTGTCTGTGTACTAGTTGTCATGAACATTCCAACTTCGAAGCTATGACCTTATATTGCAGTTCTTATTTTTGCTTTCAGAATGTAGACACGCTATCTATTAATCTTGTCTTCTCATCTACATTTATATACAAACGCCACTGAAATTTTCAATTTCATAGACCTACTTCTGTAGTAAACAAAAATATATGCTAGCAAAAAATATAAGAAAATTATAACCAATTGCTTAGGTTCTGTTTTGGCTGCAGGCAGCTTGTTTATAGTCCCGGTAAAAAACATCTTGTTTGTAGTCACCGTTAGTTCCAGATAGAGTAAACTTCCGCATAATATGCTGAAGGCTTATATGATTTGCTGAGTAAGTTCACCAATTGAAATTTACATTCTATATATTTACTTTTCGTCCGTTTCCTTTTTGTAGGAGGCTTTTAGATTCTTCTGGAAAGATGCAACTGTTGGACAAGATGATGGTAAAGCTGAAAGAGCAGGGTCACAGAGTCCTTATCTATTCACAGTTCCAGCATATGTTGGACTTACTGGAGGATTATTTAAGCTACAGGGTATTTAATTATCTTCCCGTGGCCACAGATGTTAATTATGCAGGCTAATACAACTCATTTACTATATTTAAACATTACATGTTTTAGAAATGGAGCTACGAACGCATTGATGGCAAGATAGGTGGCGCTGAAAGGCAGATACGCATAGACCGCTTCAATGCCAAGAATTCTACTAGGTTCTGCTTTCTTCTTTCTACCAGAGCTGGTGGCCTGGGTATAAATTTGGCAACGGCTGATACTGTAATTATCTATGACAGGTGAATCAATCTCCTTGTTTATACAACAAGTTCATATTTTAATTTTTCGTAACCTATATCTTCCATTTACATACAGTGATTGGAACCCACACGCTGATTTGCAAGCTATGGCGAGAGCCCATCGATTAGGGCAGACTAGCAAGGTATTTTACACCAGACTGTTATGCTGTATTGAATAGTTGTTGTTTTGGTTTTTGTTCTTAACTGTTGGCCTTAAAAAAAAAAACTGTTTTCACCTGCAGGTTATGATATATAGACTTGTTAGTCGAGGTACAATCGAGGAGCGAATGATGCAGCTTACAAAGAAAAAGATGATACTGGAGCACTTAGTTGTTGGTAAACTCACGAAGGGTAATAATGTCAATCAGGTAATTGTATTGATTTGCCACTCTAATAATTCACAGGTGTTTAAAACATCAATTTTTATCGAGCTTGTATGGTTTTACCTATGTACAGAATTATGTTATGGCATCAAACATCGACTAATTACATGCTATCTTGTGTTACTGGTATGACATGGGCAGAAATGCAGAATCAGAGTCAAGTTTTCTTTTATGGTGCATGTAGCTTCTGGTTCCTATCACTTCATCATGTTGCATTTCACATGGCTTACAAGCTTTGACACCTAGTTTACAGTTGATGATTATTAAGCTCATTTAGATGTAGTCTCTTATATAAAAAACAGTTTATGCTTAACAATCGAGAAACCTACCAACTAGCTTGTACTGGTCCTTTTATCACAAATATAATATTTAATCGGTTTGCATACACTTTTGATTTACCTGATTTGAAGCTGTGGTAGGATATGTGGGGTTTCTGATTAGGATTTGTTTCAAAATCATTGTGTATGTAGGTCAGATTTCATTTTAGCTGGGATGGGTGATCAAGCGATGGACTTGAAGTTTTTTTTTTCTGCATAGTGTCTTGTAGTAGTTACCAAATTTATTATTGCACACTAGTTATATCTGTATTTTTCAATGGTTAATCAATGTGTGTCTTTTCAGGAGGAGCTAGATGATATCATCCGGTATGGGTCTAAAGAACTTTTTGATGATGACAACGATGAAGCTGGAAAGTCTGGCCAAATACATTATGACGACGCTGCAATAGATAGGTAAGCACTTTATTTTCAAAACAGAATACTGTAGATACTGTTCAACATGTTTGGAATTCTGGCCAACATTCATACTTGAGCACTGTAGTAGAGGGACAGTTCATACTTTAAATCATTCTCCCCAGAAGTGGAAATTCGGCAACATGATAGCTATTTAATCTCATTTTTTCATCTGAATTTCCCTATTATTTTCTCCTTTTGGAGTAAAATCTAGATTGCCAAATTTTCCTACGTTATAGACTGGATGCATTTGGATCCAAAGCTAGCGTACATCTAGGCATGCCTGGTGACACGTTGTGTTTGGTAGTACAATAAAGATCTTGCTTTGCCAAGTGAGAGACACTGTTCGGGCCAAAATTACCTAGCACAGATCTCGGCAGGCGTCTGCACCTCTCACAGCACAACCAAAGTAGGGGCAATAGCCAAACAAACCTATATTATAATTTTAGAGAACATGCAGACAAGCGAGACCCTATATGACATTGTGTCCGTTTCTCTCAAAAGTTCTTAGTGGTACCTTGCACTATATCTTTATGAGGTAAGAATGCTGTGCATCGGATGACACAATTTTTCTGTCACTGGCCTCACAGGTTATTGGACCGTGACCAAGTTGAAGAGGAAGTATTTTTGGAAGATGAAGAAGATGATGAATTTCTGAAAGGATTCAAGGTATTGAGGTTTTTATTTCATTTACAAGTATAAAGCGTAAGGGGACTTCTTCATTTTATTCAGGAACAAGTCCATTTTGACCCACTCAACTCTTCCAAGTCCCAAAAAAGTAAAAAGCACCCTCAAGGGCTCAACTTTTAACACCATTCACTTTAGATAACTAACTTCTTAAACCGGTAAAAACACCCTTGTTTCACTGGTATGCTAGCCATATTTGCATCCATATCAACTTCCCATTCATCTTTTTTGTACTAGCATAGGATGCCTGATCAATATAGAGTTGCCTATTTTGGGTATGCCAAAGCCAGAACATGGCGAAATGACCAATAACAGAGCCGTTGGGTGAGCGGACAGTTTCGATTAGGAGTGAAAATGCCACATGATACAACTGCATACGACATCACATTTTTCCCAGTAGTTTTCTGAATTTTGGGGCATATTTTGCTCTTGTGTTAACTATGTGCCAGGTCGCAAACTTCGAGTACATAGATGAGGCAAAGGCTTTAGCAGCAAAAGAGGAGGCACGCAGAAAGGCTGAAGCTGAAGCCGCGTCCAATAAAGCAAACTATTGGGAAGATTTATTGAAAGACAAATACGTTGAACAAGAAGTAGAAGAACATACTGCTATGGGAAAAGGAAAAAGAAGCCGCAAACAGGTAAAGTTTTTATATGTCTCCTCACTGACTTTTTTCTCTTTCTTCCGATCCGCATTGTTACTGAAAACTTGCATCTATTTGAAACTTTGTTGCTGTTGAAGTTATATGTTGTGGTGTTACATCTATATAAGCAGAACACAATATGTGCCCAAGTATATGTGAACCAGTTATATATATATATATATATATATCCTATTTTTGCATGAACAAAATATGTATCATAACACTGCCTTCATTTTATCTATTCTATGACTTGGCTTTTTTTTCATTGAATATTTTGTGTTTCCTATGAAATTGGCCCACTCTTGTGTTCTGTTCACGCTCTGCCACTGCCTCAAAACCACAAGTTTTTTTATTTGTTGCTCTTGGTGTTCTACATTATGAGTAATGTGTAAATTCTATTAGTTTCTCATTTTGAAAAAAGTGGTATTACTGAGCATATGCATTTTCTGTAATGAAAAAGACTAATGGTCCCTTACTCTGTTCTTGCATCATGCATAGATGGCTACTGCTGATGAGGATGACATTACTGGCCTGCATGAGTTAAGTTCTGAGGACGAGGATTACTCCTACGATGATGATGTGTCGGATAATGACACAAATGTACCTGCAAATATTACAGGGAGGAAGGGTCAACATTCTAAGAAAAATTCACGTAATATATAGAGCACATTCTGTGTTATCATGTATTTTTTGATGCTACTTATGAATCTTATACAGTTTACTTACCTCCAATACATCTTAACTAGGTAATGTGGATTCACTCCCTTTGATGGAGGGTGAAGGACGTTCTATAAGAGTATATGGATTCAATCAAATTCAACGGACACAATTCGGACAAACACTCATGCGGTTAGTTAGAAATATGTACTGTTTTTTTTTTCTGCTAGGTTAAGCACTTACAACTTTACCCTGTAGCTGCATAAATGTTTATTGCTTTAGGTAACATTCTGCTCGAACTTGAAGTTATAGTTCCCTTCCCTACTCCCTCCTTCCTCCCTCCCACCCACTGAGAAATATACTTATAGTATCATGTTCTAAAAATGATATATCGTCATACTTGAAAAGTTCCAAATCCTTCATTTTATGCTCATGGGCATACTCTGGATAGCTTAACTATCTATGCCGATGTGACTCAAAACCCGCCTTATTGGCGAGAGAAACGAGAACTACAGTTCTGTGATATTGTTTAGATATACTTGTAAAAAATAGCTCCTCACATAGTAATTTTCTAATTTTGTTGTATTTCTTGTGAACATTTGTCATTTATAGGACTCTTGACTGTAGAATTGAGAACTCCTTTGTTGCTACTTGTATAGTTAATTTGAATGACAGGACTCCTTTATTATTTGCTTCTATGTTCTAACAGTTATTTTTGTTACCCAAATAAGTATATCTTTTGTCCAGATAAAGCTTCTTCATTTATGCCCTGATAATACTGTTATATGTTCCAGTTAAAGTTATGTGTGGCTTGTTATCTTTCATGGTCAGTTATTTGCTCCGTTCAACTTTGCAGGTATGGTTTTCAAAACTATGATTGGAAAGAGTATCTTCCTCGATTGAAGGGGAAAAGTGTTGAGGAAATTCAGAGGTATGCCCCAGTTTTGTCTCTATTATTGAATACTAGCAAAAGTGCCCGTGCGTTGCAACGGGTGCTAAAAAAATACAACTTTTTGTAAAAACGTTGGCACAACTCAGATTTTACACCAAAGTTAATTGACCTGCCTAGAATAATTTTACTTTTCTAACACAAAAATAGCTCAAAAGATAAAAATGTGTTGATACATTCTATCTCTATGATAACTTGATATAAATTAATATCATACGACCTCCTGGTACACATTGAACGTAGATGCACTAAGTTCTTCTTGCGGTGCGATATATAAAGGGTTCACCATCGCAATTGACTCTTTACATGGTGTGTTGCGCCTATACTCACGGTTAGCTAGAATTTGTTGTAATCTAGCTTTCTTTTGTTCTGGCTCCATATTTGCATATTTCTTCTTCTTTTGTGCACATTGTCTTCTCCTTTGTTCTGGCTTTAAATCGGCATATTTCTTCATCTTTATAAATGGTTTGTTTTGCTTATAAGCTTCACGACGTTTTTTTAGTCTTTCCTTCTTTTCTTCATCGGTCATCTGTGCATACCGCTCTCTATCTCTTTTCCTTCTTTGTTCCTTGATATGCATGACTTGAAATTGCAACCCAAAACGCTTGCCTGCATGAGAGGTTGCATAATATAAATGAAACTATTATTTATATGAGTTTGTTATGATTGAAACTAAATTAAGTATTTCAAATATAAAGAGCAGATAGAGACAATGGTTTAACATGCCGCCCATGTCACGCTTTGCGCCAGAGCACGAGCAGAATATTAGTGGTATATTATTGTTACAATGGTTTGTCAAAAACTATTACTTTTGCGGTGTGCAACTAAGATAATCGTGAATTATAGTTTACCATCACTTATGTTAACCTCAATATATGTAATAAAAGCTCAATATCTTGAGGTTTCATTATCTAAAATCCACATATGCTTTTGTCGTTTGCGCATATATCACTTATAAAGGTGCGAGCTAGTAAGACTAAATAGAGAATTGATTTTCGGGCATAGGATAAAACCAAGTGTGAGCAATGTCACATAGCTGGCTAGATTTACTGACGCATGCAATGCATCTCCGATGATAGTTGTACCAAGGGATGCTGGCTGGGCAGGGCAACTAATCAGTTTCGGCGAGCAGCTACTTCATGGATCGGATTAAGAGAAGATAGTGTATACCTCGTGTCGTCGAGAAGTACGATCGTAGTGTAATAAAGGACCGCGGTTGGTAGATGTTGATGACGGCTCGCACAAAGTTTTGTCGCGGTTGCCGCGCGCGGAACCCAGACGATTGGGAGATGGAAGCAGCCTCACTTTCCGTCAACGGCCGACGATCGCGCGGCGGCCGGTACCCGCGACCTCCACTTTCCGGCGAGGGTGAGCAAGTGCACGGCAGAGTGGATCGATCGAAACTTTAATGCGCCTGTTACAAAAACAGGAGTATATATATACGGGAACCTTTTCTTTCTTCCTTTTTGATGGAATCCGATCTGATTTCCTTCTCTCGATGATTTTTTTTTGAGTGGATTCTCTCGATGAGTATGTACAGGCTACGTCTCGTCACCGATCATGGGTTTTTTTTTTTTTTTGCGGGGACTGATTATGGGTTTGCTGCATGGGCTAGCTTACGCGAGGGAAAGGGATGGACGGACGAAACAATTGTCGTACACGGTAAACAATTGTCGTGTCATGCGAGCCAGAGTCGTAGACGGATCGGTGAGGAGGTAGCGCGTGGGTTAAGGCAAATCAGGAGACGGTTCGACGTACGAAGGCGCAAAGCTCGACGGACGAAGGCGCAAAGCTGACGGACGAAGAGAGAAGCGTTACTACTTTTATTATTAGGTAAAGATGAAATGTATTTGTTCAGGTGCCAGAATATAATGGGGATTCTCGTTAGCATAAGTTGGACTAAATGTTATGTAATCAGCAATGTCCTTTTCTATTTGTTCATGGGGATTGCATGAGATAAATTAAACAATTATGAACAGCGTAAAAACTTTTTTCACTTGATATATATTGACTTACGATTCTGTATTTCTCTCCAGCTGTCAACCATGGATAAACAAACTTAAGCATTTAAACATTAATTT
The DNA here is from genome assembly GCA_947311845.1 of Poa pratensis. Taxonomy (NCBI): domain Eukaryota; kingdom Viridiplantae; phylum Streptophyta; class Magnoliopsida; order Poales; family Poaceae; genus Poa; species Poa pratensis. The sequence continues at coordinate 35,139,093 of CAMZMU010000082.1, read as the reverse complement.
CGATGAGTGTTTGAAGCTCAACTATTTTTCTTCCGGCGTACTTAGTTTGCTGAACTTTATTATTAGGATTCAGGTGATCAGAGAGCAGTGTGACAACTCTGTCCCCATAGGTGTTGCATTGGTCACCGTACTGAAAGTACAAGTAACTTTATTTTTTGATGTTTGAACATATATATGTTTGATCTAATGTTCCTAAGGAATGGAGTGACCTCCGACAGTGCAATCAATGTTTACTTTCGGTGCTTGGAATCAGAATTTGATGATCTTCCTTCTGCAAGCTCTGTTACAGAAACCTTGGATAAGATTAATTGTAATCAGACACCTACACCGTTGTACAAACGAGCAAGATGTCACTAGTAATTCTAAGTGTAGTGTTCTGTCTTTAAAAATATTTACTAGATAATAGGTTCTAGCCTGTTTTTGTTCAAAAAACAGTATATTAGCCCATTTTGCTCTTTCTAGTTTCTACATTTATTTATTTCTGTAATACAGCTCCTATTCATTGCGGTTCTTGCAGATATGCTGAGCTTGTTATGGTCCATCTCGTAGAGGACATAAATGACTCAACAACGACATATGCAGGTATATGCCGCTTAGTACCCATTTTATTCATTTTCATTTATGTTTAATTTAATCTGTATGCATGAATATAGATGGCGTGCCAAAGGAAATGCGTACTGATGAGACATTGGTCAGGCTAGCCAAAATATCGCTTATAGAGGAGAAGGTATATGTATCACCCACCATATGTTCAGCTTATACATGATGGCACTCGCTTGTATTATTCCCGTTTACTTCCAAAATTAGACTATTTTTTGGAGTACGTGGATTGTTATATTACTGAAGAGATCCTGAGCGAAACATAATCTGCAAAACCGTGGCAGCTGAAACATGAAGCTGTTTTAAAAAATTGGCGTTCAGTAAGATTCACATATGGTTTCAATAGCAGTATATCGTGTAATTTAAGGTACCGCGTCAGTGTAAGTACCTAAAGTGTATGATGTATATTCTCTGCTCACTGGCAATGCCAAATATGTTACTGCATCCTTATGTGTACGATTGTTAAGGTTGCTTTGGAATCAATTCTCCTTATTTAGTTTTAAATCATGCCTGTCATTATTCTATATTTTGTAGTATGCATGTGTGGCAGTTGGTATTGGTAATTTGACATCTAGGCATAAACTGTTTTTAAGAAATTGATGACTATCCAAGCTCATTAGCCGTGAATAATGATTGGTTAGAGCACTAACTCCGCCGCATACCAGTCAGGCTCTGTGTTCAGTATTTAAGACATCTATTGCATTAAAACCCTAGAGTTGCATATATTTATTTCATGGATTTAATATGAATAATCAAAATTATTTTTGGGAAAAGAGAACACACGCCAGGCTTAGCAGATAAACCCTATGTGAATGTTGAACTAAATTTCAGTAGTTTACCTTGTTATATGTATTTTTGAAGTGGCACTGTTCTTGATTATAATTTTCAAGCTTGGTAATCGTGTGATTTCCGCAATCTCTAGTCCTTGTAGTATCATAATATTACTTCAATAAATGATGATTCTGTTGTCAATAACATAGACAGCGTCTCAACGTTGTGCTTTTTATGGTCCCAGGTGGCGGCCATGGAACAAGGAAAAATCACAAAACTCTTTCCTAACTACTTGATGTATGAATTTCCTGGTTTATCTGGTGGAAGAATATGGAAAGCGGAACATGATCTACTGTTACTGAAAGCACTAGTAAAGTACGCATCCATTTTATGAGCTCAGTTTGTTATCTTAAGTCCTGTTCAATTTTCCTTTTGTCTCATGTAACTAGACAATTGGCCTTAGCAAGTTTTGCGGCTGATTCTTTAAGAACTATGGACTTCGCTTCAATGTTACGGGACCTGGCTTGACCCAGCTGAGTTCTCAGGTCACCTGTCGGCTGCATGCTTTATTTAAATGCTTAAGTATATACGGCAAGTACGAAAGACAGCAGTGGGCATAAACCATAAAGAACTGTTTCATTAGTATATTTTTTATTAATTGGCCATTTTGCCTGTATGTTTTTATTTTCATTATAAATAAATAATCAATCTTGGATGCGTTTGGCTAGCATGCTTAGCTTCATGCTTAAGCTTTATGTGTTACAAGTTCAAGCCTATCTTAGTTAACTTGTAAGATTTGCTGCAACCCAGAGAAAAAAGGTTTGGGGCCTAGCCGGTACACACACTCGAACCGGCAGATTTGTCCTTTCTCTTCCTTTACTAGAAACTTTGTAGGATTTTTTCTCCTGATTTAATGATTAAAGCAGGAATTTGCAAAGCCCAAAGTGAAGGAGTTGTTTTAATACATAAACTACTCTGCTTCTGTTTTACTCATGGCAAATGTATTCTTAATCTTCTTTTTGTTTATCTTTTACATTAACATTGTTAATGTTCAAATATAGCATCTAAGGTTCTGATATAGTTTGTCCTTTCATTAGGCATGGTTATGCCAGGTGGCAATACATATCAGATGACAGAGGGAACGGGCTATATGAAGCTGCTCGACTAGAGCTGAATCTTCCTACAGCTGATGAAGTGATAAGTTCTCAGGCAAACAATGAGGCAAACGTTAGTGTGGGCACATTATTAATTTCCTGACTAAACAGGGAAGGCTGTGAGCCATTAGATTTATTTTACTTGCATGTTTCTTCCAGGGAAATCTTGAAAGCACACCAGAAGTCCCACCGAACCCAACGAGCTTATCTCAGTACAGGGAGATCCAGAGAAAGATTGTCGAGTTTATAAGAAAGCGATACCATATTCTGGAGAAATGCTTGGACATTGAATATGCTGTGGTATGACGTGTGGTCTCTTTCCTAAACATACACTAAGACTATTGATGTAGTATCTTTGTTGTGCAGCAATTACTTAAGTCATAATTTTTGGTTTGTGCAGATAAAAACAAAACCCCTGTTCCTGATGATCTTACAGAACAAAATGTTTCTGTGGGACATAGCCCAGCTGTCCCAGATATCAGTGAAGTGTTGAGAGAACTTCCTCCCCTTGTACCAATTTGTAAGTGATCTCGTTTTCTCTTTATTTTATCTACACGGACATACTTGTGTGTGTGCATGTGTCTTATTTATAACATGCAACCGAAGGTTTGCATATAATTTGTCTTTCTTTTGGACTTTTAATATTAGTCATATAGATGGATGCTGGCACAGAGATAGCAATCTTAATGTATGCCAGCCAAGAGAAGAACATTTTCAATCTTTGAACAATTATACTCAAAACTTGGGAAGCAGACCTGTAAAATATGCGAGGAACCAGATATGTACAATTTTTTTTAATTTGTATGGCCCAAACATAAAAGGTCCCAGAGATCCAAATAGCAAAAAAGATCCATACGGTCTCTTGCCCCCAGAGACTACTGCCTTGAAAACTGGAATCTGTTGGTTGTGGTTTTGGAGCTGGTTCAAGTTTTGTTATCCCCTGTAAAAACTTTTGTTTGCGCCATGCTCGAGTGGCACCCCCTCCAGTCACAAAGGAGTGCTGTCTTGGGATCCGTGCAACCAAAATTTAGAACTTTACCTACTCGTATCTCCATGAATATTGAGGTTCTACACAAGAAAATGATATCTGTCTTGAAATCTATTTTCATAATAGTGTACTAGCTTTATATAACATACAGCCGAAGTTGTGTTTGGAAACCAGGTCAATGTCCAAAATGACACTATTTATGACCAGCAACCTTGAATAGTTCTGGCCCAGATCTTGTTGCATTATGCTCTCAGAGAGCATGTTTAAATCCAAACCTCACATGTTCAGTGCTATTGCTAGTGTTCTTAATCTTTAGCCTTGGTAATCCTCACTTGATATGTGGCAACTCAACAACTTTGCTCACCTCTTTTGGGTGGGGATATTCCCATTTCTAGTTTGTCTTACAGCTATATTGTGGTTAAAATAGAGGCTGTATACAAAGACATTTTTCTTACCATGAAAGATCAAATATAAAGATTTATCTTTTGTAATTTACATCTGTTTGTATTGTATATGCTGTGAGTTATGCCCGTTGCGTATTTGTTAATGGTATTCCTCTTCCCAGCTGCCAAAGAAGTGTCTTCTGACGGCACAGCTGATCGGGCACAGGTTCCCCATCTTTACAATAAGGTACCTAACGAAGCATGTTTTAATGAGCTAATGACCTAGCATGTTGTTTATTTTCTTCATTTTCTGCCTTGTCAGGTATAATTTCCTTGGCTGACCGCTGTCTATCTTTTCAGATGTGCGGTGTGCTTGAAGACAGCGGTGCACGTGCTCTCAATTCTTTCTGTGGTGACAAAGCAGCTTCTTCAAGCCTAGTCAACAGTCTTCATCAGTTCGAAAAAGTTTGCGAGGATGTTGATCGGATGTTGAGAGTCCAAGAGAACGGTACTACTCCCAAACAGGAAGTGGTAGATGTCCATGTTGAGGAAGCCACGCCTCTGGTAAATGCCAGCACCGAGGCAGTGAACGGTGATGGGACTTCTTCCGCTGTCAAGCCGGAGGACAAAATGGAAGTCGATGGTTGATGTGTAGGGATGAAAACGACATTATGACCCCCTTCTTTTTAGTTGCTAAACAAAAGGTTCTATACATTGTTGTAACTGACTCTAAGCTAGGCACCAGGACTAATGACCTTTAGACCGATCTCCAAGTTACCAAAATTTCCTTGCTCCTGCCCCGTACTCTTGCACTATTTTTGCAAGGTTACCGCTGTTTATGGTGTAGTGTTGATCGCGAGGTTTTATATTTGTATTCCTGTTTGTGGTGTACTATTTGTCCACACCGGAGGTTAGGGTGTGACAGTGATGTGGATGGGTAATGTACTACTAGTTAATAATATCTGTACTGTGATGAACAAACAAATAGTCCTCTTTGGAAAAAGGAAATCAGATGTGAGGACTAACGGAATGCAGAGTAGAAACAGTATATTCATGCTGTTTGTCCTCATTGTATGAACTATATTCAAATGCAATGGTACTTGTTTTTAGTGACTTAACGTCTGATAACATATGCCAATGCAATGGGACTTGTTTTTAGTAAAATGATTTTCCAGTTCTGTGTTATCATTCTGTTGCAAGAAAAGCCACACCCTGTAAACTGGTTGAGACTTTGGGTGAATTCCGGAAGCCCGAGATCGGGTAGTGATAGAGGGAGGACATGAAAGGAGCCCATCAAATCGACCTCGATTAGCCAGGAATAATGTCTTAGACAGCTGTTCGCTCTATCATTGTAGATATTTTTCTCATGGATCACCATCGCTAGTTTGCAAATCTCTTCCTCCCTATCCGACATGTTTAGAGTGAGATCTAATTTTAATTTTTTTTTCAGAATAAAAGGACGTGACTGTGATCTTAACGGTAGTGTGCGCCCACCACAGCGGCGCAACAAGCCAGAGCGGTGGCGCCCGCCCATGGAATTGGAAGCATCCGCCGAGCTCCAGGGCCGGCGGCCGCCGTGGCGTCGCACGGTGGCCGTGCAGGCCGCGCTCTGCCTCGCGCTCTACGCGGCCTTCAGCCTCGGCGAGCCGCAGCTCCGGCCGCGGGGCGGAGACGCGCTGGGCAGCGGCGGGCGCGGCGGCGTATCCTTCCTCAGCGTCGCGGGCGGCGCGCGGCCGCCCGCCGATCAAGCCCGCCTCCTGGGGCAGGTGCGTGCGTCTCTGTAGTACCAATCTCTGCGTGCAATCTCTTCTGCCGCGTCTTCACACCGCATCGCCCTCCCATTTGGGATCGATCGTTCTGGGCTCGCTAGCTGGACCCCTAGCCAGTTACTGTTCTTCGCTCGGTTCGCTCCCATTTGAGGGAACTGAGATGGCTTCGCCCCCGCTGAACTTCGTGGTGCCATGGATCCGCGGAAACTCTATGAATCCAGGCTTCTCGCCATGTCTGTTACAGAAAATTGCTAGTGTTTTGGTAATTTTGTCTGAATGTAGTTCGTACTAATAGACAATGATAAATCATCTCTGGGAATTTCATAATACTAGGTCATCCTGATTCTGCCTAATCAGGTGATGGCCTGCCGCCTGCGCATTTTGCAGATCTAAGACTAGTATACAATGCCCTAGCAAAAAAAAAAAAGAAGACTAGTATACAATGGTAGCCTATAGGCTGGACTGGACTTACCTGGGATGACAAACGTGCAGCATGTTCGTCCCAGTGAGGCACATGTGTCCTCTCATGATCGATAACCTTGACAGTGGATTAGTTAATGTCCAGCATAGTGTGTTGAGGCAATTCGCTACTATGGAGCTGTTTATATCGGCTTTATTTCCTAACTAACAGGAAAAGCAATGCATTGGAGTCTGGTATTCAATTGACCCTTTCTTGGCGTGTTGTGTGTTTGATTAAACGAAGTGACATTCTGTTTTGGTATGGTTGGCGTGTCCTAGGAATTCCTGCTGCTATGCTTTTGGCTGAGCATACTCTATTCCTGTCTATGAAAATTAATAGCAGATGGAAAGCATGGCCTTCCTAATGAAACTCTATTTGTATGAAGATGGAAAGCATGGCAAAGGTTTATGGAGTGAAGTTAGTGTTGGATGTTGCTCGATTTGGCTACGACCCACTTTGGCAAAACGTAAGTACTCTAGTTATGCTAATAGTACAGGGCTACTGTGTAAATGTGTAAAGCATATCGTTATACAATTACTGGTGTAATATGTATAACCGAGCTTTGAGTTGGTCCAACTAATTGAACAATATGCTAAGTTACATTGTTTTTCGTCTTTCAGGGTTCCCTGCACTTCCAAGCTCTGAATATCCCCTGGTATGCTAGTTGTTCATATCAGAAAATTCACTGGATATGCATGGTGTAGTATAATAACTATAATTCATATGGTTTTATCTCTGATTGCACATTATACGACATGAAAATATGCTTCTACTTCAGGTATTCCACTACATCACATGGGCAGATAGTCGATAATTTCTTGAAGAAAGTGAAATTGCCATATGATCAAATTTTGGAAATTATTGGTGTTGACACAGGGCCTCTTCAGGTATTACATTTTAGTGGTGAACAGTTCGTCTGGCAAGCAGCCTATCTGACAAACAGCCCATTATCCATGTACTGATTATGTCAGCATCCACAATCAATAATGATTAAAAAATTATTCCATGTTTGCTCAAGGAGATCTATTATTACCTTCCGAATGGTTAGCCCCTTGCACTGATTATTTCAGCGTCACATTGAGCAAGAAGCCAACAACTCCTTCCTTTGTTTCCTGCTTTGTCTTAATTCAAGTTCAGGAATCTGTAAAATGAACAATTTTTTAGCTCAATATGGTCACAATTTAAATTTTGCATATGATTATTTTATATGGAGACTTTGCTGGATATTGTGGAGTATGCTGACCATTATGCATTCTTTCTGAGATCTTGTCATTTGGTTAAAAGGAAATTCTGCATGATGGCAAAATGAGCAATTCTAGCAGGGAACAAATTACATGGTTGGAGCAAACACTAGCACTGAGCAGCAGTAACTGGTATAAAGAGTCCATATGAACATCTGTGCATATATATTGATATTAAGATAGTAATGCCTAATATTTTTTTATTTTAAGTCAGGAAAATAGTTGTTGGATATGATCCATTAGTTGATTGCAATGAGGTGCACACAACAAAAATAACAAAGTTCTACGAGCCGCTTCAGCATATTTTTGAAACATATGCAGTGGTAATCCTTCTGTTCTGGGAGAAGCTGTAATACCTGTTCTCTTCATTGATTAAAATTTCACGTCATGAGCTTATCCTTGGCTGCTTCGTGTACAGAATGCATATGTTAGCACAAGAGGTTCTTGTGGACAGTTCAATCAAGAAAATTCAATGTTGTATATTCAAAACCCCAGCCGTGGTGATCACACGAATTTAGATGGTTTCTTCTTGCATAGAGTCAGCCCTCTAGAGATGGTGAGTTTATGTATTCTTACACTTGTCCATCATTCTCCGAATATCACTTTGAAACACTAAAATTTGCATGTAACATTCATTTTTGTGAACTCATCAGGAATCCCTGTTGATAAACTTAGAAGGCGAGATTGTTCAAAGATATGTAGTTCACCAGCACGGAAGAGGAGCCATGTAAATGCCCTCTTTTTACTCTTTAGTCAGCAGTGCAAGCATGCCATCTCTGTTTTCAGAATTGGTCTCTCTGTATTCAGTTGTTTGTTTCAATATGTTAGGTATTTGTGAAAAGAAAGACTTCTGCTTTCGTACTCCCATCCTTTTGAAGACAGATAATTTTTTTTGTTGATAAAATCGTTTCCACTACTGAATATGATGAATTGACTATTTGGATTATCTATATCACAAGATATGGTAGATAAATACTAGCAGTATTTTTTACATTTGTGGATACCCTATTAGTTTCAGTCTCTCTGAAGTCAACATGATGCACTGGGTGTTTCTGTGCATGGCACTGATTCTCCAGTATCTTTACTGCAAAATGAATACTTACCATCTCCTCCTCGCTTGCCCCTTCTCTTGGCAAGTCTGGCATGAGATCCTGTCATGTCTGGCTGAGGATGCCATGCCTCCCGCCTGACGGCGAGGCGTCGCTCAACACCTGGTGGCTTGCCGCAAAACAGGCCGCCCCCAAACCCATGCGCAAGGGATTAGCCTTAGCGACGCTGCCCGTGCCTTGGATGATCTGACTTAAGGACGAAGATCAAAGCAGAAGCTGCCCTTTGGGCCAGCGCCGGCGCATTAGGCCTTTGTGCCATCATCCCGCAGACCTGGGACGTGCACTGATTCCGCTGTTTTCCCCCTGTAATCACCTCCTAGGAGGATTGTAACAAACTCTGCCTTTTCAATGAAAAGAAACACAGAAGTCTTTTACGCTGCCTTTTCAATGAAAAGAAACACAGAAGTCTTTTACGTTTTCTCGAAAAAAAAAACTTCTATAGTTCATGGAAAGCTCTGAATCCTATTGGGCTGCCTATCACAAATGGATAGGTGACAGGTTCAGAATTTCAGATGCAGAAAGCAGTTGCAGTGCAACGGCAAATTTCGTCTTCTATCCTTCGAACAGCTCCGACAACTGATGCTCCACCTCCTCTGCGCTGCGCCCTGCGGGCACCTCAACCTCCTGGTGGTCGGCCAGATACCGGCGGTAAGCCGGCACGACACTCTCCGACACGGTTTTCCGGAGGACGGCCCGGAGCGCCGGCTGGGCACCTTCCAGCATCTCTGCATGCCGCACACGTTCTCCAACGCCGAGTAAAATGCGCTCAGCGGGTTCCGTCGCCGGAGAACGCTCAAGGCTCCCGGCTTCCCGCCAAGGAGGCGCGACACGACAGGCGCCCATGAAACCTCTAGGTAAGCTTTGAGGTAGCCTTTCATGCGCTCCTCGCGGGCGAGGACCCAGCCGGGCGGCAGGAACATGCTGAGGTCGGAGCGGACGGCGAGGCGCACCAAGGCGCTCGTGTTGTTCAGCATGAAGATGTGCCTCAGCGGGAATGCCAGTGCGCAGGACTTCTCCTCGAGCATGGTCTCCAGGCACGAGATCAGCGCCATCACCAGGCCCCCCTCGTCGGCCGCGAGTGGCGTCGTTGGCCCCTCGCCGCCGCCGGCGAGGACGAGGTAGAGGGAGACGCGATTGCGCAGCACGCATCGGAAGAAGCCCATCCAGAAGGCGACGCAGGGGTGTACCTCGCCGCCCTGCGGCATCCGCCATGGGTACTGGGGCGCAAGTATGAACCCGCGGAGGTCACGCACGCAGCGCCTCGACGCGTCCAGCAATCCGGCGAGCGCCGCTTCGGATGCGACCGAGACGGGGTGGCAGGGGGCCCATGAGAACGTCCTCGCGAGGCCGGGATAGGTCTCCGAGACAGGGCGGTGCACGTCGAGCGCCGCAAGCAGCTTCGAGGGGGAGCTCCCGAGGGCGACCACGGAGCCGGCCAGCCTCAGCATCGCACTCGCGCTCTCCGCCGCGAGCTGCCCCAGGGCCGCCAGCTCCGTGGCCGCAGCATCGTTGACCAGACTGCGAACCTCCCTGTGCCGGTGACGGTGACGGAAGACGCGCTCCATGGTGCCCAGCGCACGCGCCCATTCCGTGACCCTCCTCCCGACCTCCCTCCGCGGGAGGCTCCCGCTGTCGTCCATGTCCAGCACCCAACCGACGTCGAAGCCGGAGAGCCATTGACGCAGCGCGTCCGTGCGCGACGCGGATGCGGCGGTGGAGAAGGCTGGGAGGAGGAGGACCATGCGCTGCAGGTGTTTGTCGACGTCGGCCAGGACGCAGGAGAAGGACGGAGAGATTGACCGGGAGCTGCTAGGATCGACCTCTGCAAGCACAGATGGGCGAAACGAGAGAGGGGGCGCCGGAACTCCTGTGGGCCGTCGGGGCAGTACTCGTCGGTGCTGGTGGAGCCGTCGTCGCTGTCTACGGAGTGGGTGGGGGTGGCTGGGCTGCTGCCTCCGCTGCTGAAGTTATCGGAGCCGTCGGCGCCGAAACGGACGCCAGTGGTTTCGTGGCACACGTGCATTGCGGCTGCCGGCCGGGTCGGTCAGTAAACGAAGTCTCGAAGTGTTAAGTAGAAGTCGGCGTCAACGACGCGTCGCGGCGTTGGGGGCTTGGGGCCGGAAGGTGGAAGGGGGAAGAAGAGGCGAAAGCCGCGGAGGCGCCGTCGCATTTCGCCTTTATGCACTTTTCTTGTAGTCTATTATTGAGCGGGGTTGGACTTTTCATTTTTTTTAGTGAATATTGGACTTTTGCTTTTTTTTAGGGGGTGTTGGACTTTTGCTTGATTGCTCTACTTCAACCATTGGCCAAATGGGCCGTGTTTTGCGTGCCAATGCACAAGCCGGAGAAGGGCCCAGAACAGCAATAAACGGGCCGGCACTACTATGAAATCCGAAAGAGGAGCGTGTGATCTTGTCTTGACGGTAGTGCCACCACAGCAACGCAACGAGAGAGCGGTGGCGCCTGCCATGGAATTGGAAGCATCCGCCGAGCTCCAGGGCCGGCGACCGCCGTGGCGTCGCACGGTGGCCGTGCAGGCCGCGCTCTGCCTTGCGCTCTACGCGGCCTTCAGCCTCGGCGAGCCGCAGCTCCGGCCGCGGGCTGGAAACGCGCTGGGCAGCGGCGGGCGCGGCGGCGGCGGCGTATACTTCCTCAGCGTCGCGGGCGGCACGCGGCCGCCCGCCGTTCAGGCCCGCCTCCTGGGGCAGGTGCGTGCGTCTCTGTTGTACCAATCTCTTCGTCCGATCTCTTCTGCCGCGTCTTCAACACCGCATCGTCCCTCCATTTGGGATCGTTCTGGGCTCGCTGGACCCCTAACTGTTCTTCGCTCGGTTCGTTCCCTGTTGGGGGAACTGAGATGGCTTCGCCCCCGTTGAACTTCGTGGTGCCATGGATCCGCGGAAACTCCATGAATCCAGGCTTCTCGCCATGTCTGTTACAGAAAATTGCTATTATTTGGTAATTTTGTCTGAATGTTGTTCGTAGTAATACTAGAGAATAATAAAGCACCAGTCAGTTGATATGGCCAAGCATCTCTGGGAATTTTATAATGCTAGTTCATCCTAATACTGCCCAATCAGGTGATGGCCTGTGCACTTGCAGATCTAAGACTAGTATACAATGGTAGTCTATAGGCTGCATTGGACCTACCTGGGATGACATAACCTATTCGTCCCAGTGAGGCACATGTGCCCTCTCATGACCGATAACCTTGCTCGTGACCATGGCCATGACAGTGAATTAGTTAATGTACTCCAGCATAGTGTGTTCACATATCTAAACGACGAATTAATCTGTTTTTCAATTGACCCTTTCTGGGCGCATTGTGTGCTTTATCTCAAATGAAGTGACACAGTTCTGTTTTGATGTGGTTGGTGTGTCCTAGGAATGTCTAAGGTTGAACATACTCTATTTGTGTCTACGAAAATTAACAACAGATTCATATAATGTAGTATATGGGCTTTATCCTCGGAAAGTGTCTTTTTGCATAGAGTCAGCCCTCTAGTGTTGATTTTTTGCACGTTTGTGGAATACATAATTGGCTACATCCGTGATTTTTTTCAGAATTTTTTAAAACTCATAAATAGAGTTTTCGAATTTTTTAAACCACCGGGATCACTGGTGCCCGGGAGCACCAAATCTTCTCTCCTTTATCCTTTGTCGGCACTGTGTGCTTGATCTCAAATGAAGTGACACGGTTCTATTTTTCTATGGTTGCTTTGTCCTAGGAATGGATTACATATGGGCTCTATTCTTTCTAACGAAACTCTACTTGTATGAAGATGGAAAGCATTGCAAAGGTGTATGAAGTCAAGTTAGTGTTGGATGTTGCTCGATTTGGCGATGACCCACTTTGGCAAAATGTAAGTACTCCAAGTATTCTAGTAACACTGGAGTGTAAATATGTAAATCATATCGTTGTCCATTACTGGTGTACTTGGTATGGCCGAGCTTCGAGTTGGTCCAACTAATTGAACAAAATGCTAAGTTACCCTTTTTGTCTTTCAGGGTTCCCTGCACTTCCAAGCTCTGAATATCCCCTGGTATGCTAGTTGTTCCTATCTGAAAATTCGCTGGATTTGCACGGTGTAGTATAATAATAGCTATAATTCATATGGTTTTCTCTATGATGTGTGTACATTATGCAACATGAAAATCTGCCTCTACTTCAGGTATTCCACTACATCACATGGGCAGATAGTTGATAATTTCTGTAAGAAAGTGAAGATGCCATACGATCAAATATTGGAAATTATTGGTGTTGACACAGGGCCTCTTCAGGTATTACATTTATTAGCGAACTGTTCTGAATTTCATCTGGCAGGCAGCCTATCTACTAAACAGCCCATTATCAGTGTACTGATGATGTCAGCATCCCAAATCAATAATGATTGTTTGCTCAATGAGATCTATTATTACTTGCCGAATGGTTAGCCCCTTGCACTGATTATTTCAGCGGCACACTGAGCAAGAAACCAACAACTCCTTCCTTTCTTTTCCTGCCTTGTCTTCATTCATGTTCAGGAATCTGTAAAATGAACATATTTTAGCGCAATATAGTCGCAATTTAAATTAGCATATGATTGTTTTATATGGAGACTTTACTGGATATTGTGGAATATGCTGACCTTTATGCATTCTTTCTGATTAATCTTGTCATTTGGTTAAAGGAACTTCTACATGATGGCAAAATGAGCAATTCTAGCAGGGAACAAATTACATGGTTGGAGCAGACACTAGCACTGAGCAGCAGTAACTGGTATAAAGAGTCCATATGAACATGTATGCACATACATTATATTGGTAGTAAGATAATAATTCCTAATATTATTTTTATTTTAAGTCAGGAAAATAGTTGTTGGATATGATCCATTAGTTGACTGCAATGAGGTGCACACAATAAAAACAAGAAAGTTCTGCGAACCGCTTCGGCATATTTTTGAAACATATGCAGTGGTAATCCTTCTTTTCTGGGAGAAGCTGTAATTCATATTCTCTTTGTTGATGAAAACTTCACGTCATGACTGCTTATCCTTGGTGCTTCGTGTACAGAATGCATATGTTAGCACAGGAGGTTCTTGTGGACAGTTCCATCAAGACAATTCAATGTTGTATATCAAAACCCCAGCCATGGTGATCACATGAATTTTGATGGCTTTTTCTTGCATAGAGTCAGCCCTCTAGAGATGGTGAGTTTATGTATTCTTACAGTTGCCCCTCCTTTTCCGAATATCAGTTTGAAACACTAAAATTTGCATGTAACATTTTCGTTTTGTGAACTCATCAGGAATACTCTTGGAAAGAGAGAAGATCACCGCGTGAACAAAATCAAAAATAACGAATGTGATCCCTGTTGATAAATTTAGAAGGCGAGATTGTTCAAAGATCTGTAGTTCACCAGCACGGAAGGGGAGCCTTGTAAATGCCCTCATTTTACTCACTAGTCAACAGCGCAAGCATGCCAATTCTGTTTTCCGAATCGGACACTCTGTATTCAGTTGTTTATTTCAATATGTTTAGCATTTTCAAAACAAGAATTCTGCTAACGTTTTACACCCATCCTATTGAAGATATAGTTTTTCTATTCATAAAAACATTGGCCACCTTTGAATATTATGAACTAAAGTATTTGGATTATTAACTTATATCACAGGTATATGATTAGTGACAGTACTTTCCATTTGTGGATACTGTATCAGTTTCTCTCTCAAAATGTCAACATGATACACCGGGTGTTTCTGCGGTCTTTGGGATTTAGGAGTTTGTGTGTCAGCACTAATTCACCAGTATCTTTGCTGCAAAACTGAATTACTTCTATACTACATTACTATACATGGAAATCTCTGAATCCGATCACAAATGGATAGGTGCCAGGTTCAGAATTTCAGATACAGAAAGCAGTGCAAGGGCTCCTCTGCGCTGCGCTTTGTGGGTACCTCAATCTCCGGGTGGTCGTCGAGATACCGGCTGTATGCTGGCACAACATTCTCCGACACGGTTCTCCAGAGGACGGCCCGGGGCGCCGGGCTGGGCACCATCCAGCATCTCTGCATGCCGCAGATGTTCTCCAACGCCGAGTGCTCAGCGGGTTCCGTCGCCGGTGAACGGTCAAGGCTCCCGGCTTCTGGCCAAAGGAGGCGCGTAATGACGGGCGTCCATGAAACCTCTAGGTAACCTTTGAGGTAGCCTTTCATGCGCTCCTCGCGGGCGAGGACCCAGCCGGGCGGCAGGAACATGCTGAGGACGGCGCGGCGCACCAAGACGCTCGTGTTGTTCAGCATGAAGATCTGCCTCTTACCGGGAACGCCAGCGTGCCGGACTTCTCCTCGACCACGGTCTCCAGGCATCAGATGAGCTCCATCACCAGGCGAGGACGAGGTAGAGGGACACGCGGTTGTGGAGCATGCAGCGGAAGTAGGCCGTCCAGAAGCCGATGCAGGGGTGCACCTCGCCGCCCTGCGGCATCCGCCATGGGTACTGGGGTGTGCGCGTATGAACGTGCTGAGGTCGCGCACACAGCGCCTGGACGGGTCCAGCAGGCCGGCGAGCGCCGCTTTGGACGCGACGGAGACGTCAATAGCCTTTACCTCAGACTACGGTCGACTCTATCGCTGCAAGCACGGTATGGACCGCCATTCCCACTGTACATGAAGCTCTCCTTGCACGCCGAGAGGATTCACAATACCTATGCCTATAAAAATGAGGAATTAGTCGAAGGATGGAGCAACCAAGACACAACGTGTCCATCATTGTAATCCACAATATAGCCATAAAATTCTAGATAGTTCATCTCGCCGAGTCCGGAGAAGGAACAACTTGCTCCATCTTTCGGCCAATAGGCATTTATGTCTCATTTGAGGACATCATCAAATATATACGTTTGACTGACAGGGATAAGACAATAGAGTAAGAATTTTTAATACCTTGGAAATCACAAAGGTAATGTTTAGAACTTTCGAAGGGACGAGAAGAGTAAAAGCACTACTTTGGGCTTCTCATGGAAAAATAGGTTTGGGAATCTGTTTATAAAAATACTTCCGTCCTAACTAATGTCCATGCTAACTAAGTTTTCCTACAGCCAGACTGACTGTGATACCAACTCTGTGGCCATCCGGACGACATGTTCTCGATACCCATGTGCCGACAATGACTCCATGATCAATTTGTCGCTGAGCACAATCGATCTGTCATCATAAGAACATCCATACATATCAAGTATATACTTACATTATTATGGCCACCTTGGTGGAAGACACGAACTCCAATGGAATGACCGCGACAAAAGGCATCATGAATAACTTTGGGGCAAGCCATCATGACTTAACCACCCCACAAGCAACTGACTACGAAACGTCCTAGCTCGCATAAACGTCGTCGAAAATATCTTTTTTTCTTGTTATTGTCCTCCATGCCCGGCCAAGTGAATAAGCCAAGGATAAAGAAGGCCAATGTGAGTACGTTTGAATCTCCTTGCAAGCCACCCACAAAAGAGTATATGAGACAATATTCATACACCAACTTATTAAAAGGAGTAAGGCTTCTATAGTAAGTTCCTTTTGGCAAAGATCTAGTTTCACTTGTAATATAGCATAATTTAGATTTTCGAAAACCTTATTGGAAAGAGTTTCTAAATAACTTTCTATAGTAAGTAGGTCATATACATCATGGTTCATGTGAAGAATGAACATAGCACATGATCAACCACATCCACTCTCAACATCGTAACACACATGTGGCATGATTCCAATGTCCTTCATTTCATTTTAAAATCAGTTTCAAAAGAAAATACAACATAGGTTAAGTAAGGCCAACCCGACTATCCATGATTATGGCCATGACTATTCGAATATTTTGACACTCTATAGAGGTTGTACACTTCAACCACAAGATTAAGTAAACTCACCATGTCAGCCACGTCCCAAGATATAAGGTGTATGTGAAGTTGAGTAATTGATCACAACCTTTCCCCTTTTCACCCTAGTATAGGGCCTGCCCACATGAGTGGTTCTCTCAATACTTGGATGTCATGCCCTTCTAACCAACCAGAGCCTCCCCACCCCCGTTAACAGAGTTTTATGGCTTCACACTTTCAACAAGAGCCCATAGGGTACCCTGTGTCATGTCGGTATGCACATGGAACTCAAGGTGGCATTTTACCCGCGGGGGCGGGTACCCGCGGGCATTTACCCGCTAAGAATCGGGTATGGGGAGCAAATCCTCCCCACGGGGATAACGGGGCGGGGATGGGGAGTCAAATCCCCCCGTGGAGGCTCCACGGGGACCGGGACCCCACATGTCAGTGTAACAAACCTACCCAGAATAAAAAAACCTACGGAGTAAATATCTCCACCGTTCCACCCATCGACTCCATCCAGCCCCACGACTCACACGAACGCTCCTCCCAAATCGCAAGTCAAACCTCATGCCGCCGTCCCATACTCCACTTCCGCTCCAGGTGACCAGGCGTCGGCGCCGCCATCCACTCCACGCGACCTCACGCTGGCGCGACCTTCCCAATCTCCATCCAACACCTTCACGTGAGCACTCCGCCGTCCCCATCCTTCCAAAGGCCACGCAGGGAGCCGGTCGAGCTCGATCTCGACGGAGACGAGCAAGGAGGAGAGCTATGGAGGCGAGAAATCTCCGCATCGAGGCGAGGAGAGGCGTCTAGCGGTTGGGATGAGGAGGAAAGTACAGCGTGTCGAGCTCCCCATGGAGTCCCGGTGGGGGTCGGGTACCCGCCAATGTCGGGGACGGGGACGTTTTTCCCCCCACGAAGGTTCATGGGGATCGCGGGTACAGGGATTGACGGGTATCGGGGCGGGGACGGCGGAGTCATCCCTGTCCCCGTTGCCACCTTGACATGGAACAGTCCCGAAAATGCATGAAGGTTCCGGTTGTTCTGAGCTAACATCCTCAAACTCCCCAATGATGGAACAAGGCTTCCACCCTTGAGTCACCCATACTAAGATGAACAAAGTACTCAATTATGCTTGTCCCATACTCCCATATCAAGGTAATGTGGTCGCACATGTTAGGTTGGCTTGGCACACATACTTACACACAATGTCGTTTCGACAACATCACCGTTCTCCACTTCATCTCCATCTTTTCATATCTTGTTCCGTAGAAACATAGTTGGACAATAATTGACTCCCATGATTTTAGAACTCATTTTCCTGAGTAGGAAAACATTTCCCATGACCTAGTTATTTATTCCCCATGCCAGGTCAAGCTTGATGCTCTTAATGACATTCTAAGGTAAGCATTACCCTCATGGTCAAGGAGTGACTAGTGGGTATAAACCATCTCGGGGTGACAAAAGTAGAGCATATAAGTACCTAGGGATCCATTTATTTAGCCCTAAGACAACATATACTCAACAAAACATGCACTTTAAAAATACTTGGTAAACCATGAATATTGAAATATATGAGAAATATGATTGATCCTCGATAACTCATCTTTGTCTTCAGTTTGATCCTCGATATTTTTCTTAATCAAAACTCTCTCGCGTTTAGTATCGTCTAATAAATTCAAAGAACATACAATCAACACAATTAATTTCCAAAAATTCTAAAATCGTGAGGGTGGTACTTTTGCATAGATCTTGATTTTCGAATATAATTATTTAATTTAGGTTACTTATGATAGAGATATCAGAGTTTTATTGTAGGATCGACATATATCAAAATTAATTAGCCATTTATTCTCTGTTTGTCTAAGATCTATGACATTAGTGCCAATAGATAAATATTTAAATTCTAATCCCTAGGAAATGGAATTATTTCATTTTAATTTTTGAGGTGGTTATTAATATTTAGGTGAAAACTATATATATGCACCAATTTAATTTCCAATAATTCTCTGTTAGTCATAAAAAGTGAAACCAATGTTATTGGATATATATTGTAATTTATGGCATTTAGATAAAATATTTGACTTTGATCAACATTAAGGGAGATATTGAGGTATTAATGCAATATATGCTTAAGAACTATTTAACTAATATTTTTTTGTAAAAACTTTACGAGTCCAGTGTAATTAGAGTGTATTAAAATTTGTTAACTACTGCAAAAATAATTAGCTCGTATTGTTTTGTGGTTTGAAAGATATGAATTTGTGAAGTTCAGTTTGACGTGAGTACATGAAATTAGAGATGAAAAAGAAAAGGTGTATTGTGTATACTGGCCATAATTTGTCGGGCGCTAATAGTTCTAGAGTTAAATCATAATAAAAAGTACGCCTTCGGTTAACCGAAACGGTTTAGTCGCGATCAGAGATACCAAATACGTTTCCTAGTGTAAAACACATATTCTTGTGGTGCGCGGCGGTCCGAATTTGAACCTGACAACAGGCCCGGGTAATCAGCGACACAAACACAGGGTCTGATAGGTGGGAATCAGATGGCATGGATTTAAACTGTCAAGGTGAAACTTAAGGTGCATAGGAAAAGTGTGGGGACACGAAATTTTGGCTTGAACCAAAGTTAAAGCAAATTTGCATATGGCAAGTAGTGCCTCGTGTTGATACTTACACGTGGTTTCTCTCATGAATATATCTTCGCGTGGAACCTTAGGGACCCACTTACCTGCACGGCTAGGGGACCCATCACTAGTAGGGAAAAGCCTACCTCTGACGCACGACTTTTGCCTACTGCTGACGGGCGGACGCCCGTCAGCGTTATTTCGTCAGTGGTAACTCGTGACGGGCGCCCCGCGCATCAGCGGTAGCTCCGGTACCACTGACGTGCATGTGAGCTGCACGACATTGGTATCTGAACTACCACTGACGCGCGCCACCCCGTCAGAGGTAGCCGAGAGTCGCACGTCAGCCGTTTTCCGTCCGAATATACGCCGCCCGTCAGCAGTACTCTGGGCCGTGCGTCAGTGCTATAATTTTGTGAATTTATTATTTTTCTGCCCAGCGTATATATACGCGTATACAGTTGGCAAATACAGTATAAATTCACAGTATGATTAATGAAGTAGTACAAATAGACAAGTGGCCAAATTGGTAGTTGGTGTTCACCGATCACGCATGCATTACAAACCGACAAATATACCACAAAGTGATCAAATATAATATTGTATCGCTCACAAATACATCTCAAGAGTCGATAGTTTAAACTCGCAAAGGTTTCGAAAGCAAGTAGTGTCATCTAAACTACAGTCACATACAAGAGAGTGCCAATGACGATGAGTAAGAAGGAGATGACGACGAAGTTAGACTTCATCCGTTTCTTCCTCTCTTCCTCTAGCCGGTGGTTCAACCACCTAGCTTCCGCCTCCGCTTTAGTCCTGTAGCCTTGTAGTTGTTGCTCTTGAACTCGTTCACTTGCTTCACACAGTCTTCCCACTCATCATAGACCCCTGGAACCCTACCTTTGTACACCACGTACCACTTCTTCATCTCTCTGTACACAAGACACAAATAAAAGTGTTAGTCAAATAAAAGCAAGAGTTTTAATTAAGGAAAAAGACAAGACAAAACAAAGAGGATTGGATTTATGCCTCATACTTTGAAGTGTGGCACACGCCAAATTACAGGGATGGAGTGAGCGAGCCAAGTAGGATGCATGAAATGCTATGTTCATGCATATTACAAGGATCGCTAGCACCATCCCTGTATCACGTAGTGCCACAACACTTTAATCATCGGCATTTAAAAGTAGATGAAACGAAACAAGTTCAAACAACGCAAGAGTTATAAGAAAGACCAAAGCAAACGGAAATGATTCGGATTTGTGCCTCATATTTAGGTCGGACACACAAGCAACCATCAAATCTCCGTTGAACCAAGTAGGATGCACACAGCTTATACTTGTGCATATCACAAGGCTCAACGGACCTTGATGGTATCACGTAGTGGGTCACAACATTTTAATCATCGGCATTCTAAAAACGAACACATATTACAGAGATGGTGCCTCATACTTAGAAGTGACACACACAGGCTTCAGGGACCATAGGCGTGTCAGCGGTACGCCTCCCCCGGCTACCACTACGGGCCCCACTTACCACTGACGGGCCACTTAGCCGTGCGTCAGTGCTATCTGCACACTGCTGACGCGCATGTATTTTGCACGTCAGTGCTAAATAGCACTGATGCACGCATGTTTTGCCCGTCAGTGACCGGCTTGCATCTATAAGCTTTTCCCTACTAGTGCATCATGGACAAAATTGTATCAAAACGCACGAAGACCAAAGCCTCAACTCACCAACTGGCAAAATACATGCGCCCCAGGAGGGGGTGCACCACTTAAGACCGGCTGCGGGACGACATGCAAGATACATGCAGCTCCTAGTGCCCCATACCCCACATAAGGGTCCCCCTCTAGGAACCACGGGTCCGTCGACACTAGTCGCCGTCAAGATTCTACCCTTCAGGTGGGTTCCCTGCTGTTTTCAAGTGTTGGTCAACTTGTTGTTCTTGTGTTACTGATCCGGTACCATGTAGGTGTCTACTTCGATGCTAAATGAAACAAGCTTTCATGAGGAGAAAAATCTCGTGGTTAAGAGGTATAAACTGGCTACGAGAGTCTAAGGACTTCACAGAATACGTCAACCTCTCCGCCATGTTGAAATGATCATATAGGGTGTAATATTATTGTCGCCACCTTGATAGTGGATCTTGGTTTAAATCATGTAAGTAAAATATTTGTTTTGCGTAGCAATTCCACATGTCTCTAGTTTATATTTGGCACTAACTCTAGTCCAGAAGCCCACTAACTAGGATGGGTTCTAATCTAGGCTCATAAGGTGTTCCACACATGGGACATTAGCTGTCCCGTTCATTCAGGCGTTCAGCATGAGTACGTGTTTAACTAGAATTTATGGTATGCCACCAGTTGTCCCTCGAAGATTGGATGCAACCTAATACCATCAACACAGCCCGTTATTATCTCAAACGTCGGTGATCCTTCTACCTATATACAATGAGTTTCACGCGACACCTACTTTGGAGCAACCGTCATTGATGGCGCTACTAGAAATCTGAGTCTACTAGAATGGCTAAGCCAAAGCCCAGTTCGCAACCTGCTACGTCTGAAACGTATTTTTATTTTTTTGATTGATCCATGTTAATATATTGTCATTCTTACATAATTTTGTTACCATTGTATATAAATTTCTAGCATTTTCTTGGACCAACCAATTAACTCGGTGCCTAGGGCCATTTCATGTTTTTACTTGTTTTTTTGACTTTACAAAAACAAATACTTCCGAAGCCCTACAAATATGAAAAAAATCAGGAAAATTCTCTTAGGGGAGAAGGTAGAGGACACGGGAACCAGTCGAGAGGGCCAAGCCAGCTCCCACGTGGGCCCACCAGCAGCCTATGGGCTCATGGGTCCCATGCATACACGCCTCGTGGCTTTGTTCCACTACCTCTCATCACCTTTTTCCTTCAACCTGAAACCCTAAAAGACAAAGTTTTCTAGAGTCTGCCGCCGCAAGTCCTTGTTCCGAGAAGATCAAATCTGGAGCCCTATTCCGGCAACGTGTCAGAGGGGGATTCGACTCTCGGAAGATTGCTGCCACCATGACGATGTGTGAGTGTTTCCCCTTTTGACTACGGGTCCATATCAGAAGCTAGCTACATGGAATCCTCGCTCCCTTTGATCTTCAATACAATTATCTCATGAGTTGCCCTACATGTTTGAGACTAGCCTGATGTAATTCATGTTGTGTTTGTTGAGGTATGATGAATTTTCTCTTTATGATCAGATCTATTCATGATTTCTGTTGATATCTACTCCTCTGTTCACAAAAGGATGTCTCAATCTAGTCCAAATTTGTATGTATCTAGACATAATTTAGTGTGTACATACATGCAAATTTGGGATAGGTTGAGACATCCTTTTGTGGACGGAGGGAGTAGATGTTACTTTGGTGCATAATTTATGTTCATGTATATGCTCTCTGATTTATATTTCTACTTTGGCCAAGTTTGATGGGTAGATCTCCAGAGGAAGTGGTGTATGATAGTGGGTTCAACACTAGAGCGATGAATATCCCGGTGACAGTAAGGGACACATATTATGTTGTTGCTACTAAGGATAATGGTTGTTACACACTTCGATGGTGTTTTTACTGTCTACATTATGTCATAATGCTTATTGCAATACTCTGTTTGTATGAACTTAATACTTTGAGATGCATGATGCATAACAATCTTGAGGTGGAGTATTAATTATAGACATTGTTGGATAACGGTCTATATATCTTGGATGTAATGCCTATATGAATCAGGCTATTAATGACCATACTCATAAATATTGCAAGTTAATTGATGCCCAATTGTAATTTGTTCACCACAACATTGCTATTTTGCTTGGAGAGATGCCTCTAATGAACGTATGGCCCCCAGTCCATCTTCTATTATTAGTATTGCTATTCTTTTAGTTGTTTTCATATCATCTACAATATGGTATGTTTTACTTATTTATCTTTATTTTTCAGGTCTTAGACACCATACATTTAATCCTTATAACTGGCAAGACACGAAGCTTGAAAACCTTCCTGGATTGTTGGGAACAAGTTTAGTTTTTTGCTTCTGTGTAACACTACTTAGTTGATGATATAATGGTTCCTACTAGCTCGATAAAGTTGAGTTCTCAATCGAGAGAAATACCTGATGATGGGCTACATCATCCCTTCCAGTTGGGGGTTCCCAATAATTTCTATTGAAGTAGCAAAACCCTCTATACAAGCTCAATATTCTTACTCTTGGTGTGCTGGATTGGATGAAGCGAGATTCAGAAAAGATTGTACATGCCTCAACCGCCTTGTAACAAAAGAACTTTCCTTTGATAAAGTTCTGTGAGAACTGATGTACTAGAGTAGTTCGGCTGAAACCTAGCCAAATAACCCTTTACCCAGACTCTAGTTAGACCAACAACCAAAACCTAAGGTACTAAATCAGTTAGGTAAAAAACTAGTCACAAAACCGTCTAGCTGGCCTCAGTTCACCCTAGAATAAGAAAAAATATACCTAAGGATTCTTCGTGACTCGACTTCAAATTACTCTTGGCAAGAGATCCATAAAAACTCTCTACAAATCTCCTTACAGAACAACAACAGAGGACTCGCGGGTACACTCAATTGGGTGCACAGAGTGCGCACACCCTCCAAGGCCAAGAATTGTTCAAGAATTCAAGCACTCAACAAGGATGAACTCCTTAAAGACGCCCCTTCAGGAACACCTTCACTCAAAGACGACAAGCTACACTTCCATGTTTTCAAGCTTGAGTGTAATACAGAAGCATGCACTCAGGGTCTAATGTCGAGTTCATGAGATCCATAGAGACTCTCAAGGGTAGAAAAGGCCCAAAAGACTTAGGACAGCCCAAAACGAGGACTTGATGTAGGCATTAAACAAGGCCCCTCATCAACTTGGAGTAAACGACAAGGCAAGATTTCTTCTTCTGTAATCCTTGGGGAAACTTACTTGCCCCCTTGTAACCCTAATGCACAAGTATTTGTATAGGGGGGGGGGGGGGGGGGGGGGGGGGGCGAGAGTCTTATATCTCAATTATTCCATGAATATCACATACCCAAATCGCAACACCACCCCCATAGTGCTCTCAAAACCCCCTATTGACATCGCAATTAAGCATGAGGAATAGATGCAACCACAAACATGAGTAGGGTTTTTACATGACAATAGTTTCACGGGGCCCAAACCTGTATAAATAAAGGCCCAAGGGTTGCCATCGGGATCTTCTAGGCGTATCATCCCCTATTCTCTATTGTAGGTAAATCCCTCGACAGTAGGCTCCCACCATGAAGCTGATGTCTACACACGCTTCTATTCTTGTAGACAGTGTTGGGCCTCCAAGTGCAAGGTTTGTAGGACAACAGCAAATTTCCCTTAAGTGAGTAATCCAAGGTTTATCGAACTCAGGGAGGTAGAGGTTGAATGATACTCTCTCAAGCAACCCTGCAATTAAGATACAAGAAGTCTCTTGTGTCCCCAACACACCTAATACAATTGTCAGATGTATAGGTGCACTAGTTCGGCGAAGAGATAGTAAAATACAAGTGATATGGATGGTAACAAGTGGTATTTGTAATCTGTAATAAAAATGGCAGAAAGCAAACATGTAACAAAAGTGACTAAAACGGTGTTCTGATGATTGGAAACAAGGCCTAGGGATCATACTTTCACTAGTGGTCTCTCTCAACAATTGTAACATAATTTAACACATAAAACACTTCCTCTAACAACATGTAACATAGACGTTGCTCAGAGAATATTGCGTAGGGCTACAAAGCACACCTTAAAGTTCGGTCACCACAATTCATGCGTAGGTCTATCACACCCCAAAGTCCAAATACCACAATTTCATAAGATCATCCATAAAGTCACACACGCCACCCACACTGTCACCAAGGCTTTGTGTTGTCAATAGTGACTCCGGAAATTATACTAGATAAATTGAGCAACATATCCATACATAATGAAGGGGAAAAACATCTATGAATTCTACTATATTACAATGCTCATGATCACATAAAGATCACACCATGGGAGAGAGAGAGATAACCACATAGCCTCAAGTAGAGCCCTCAGCCCCGATGAAGGACTACTCCTGGCGCATCATGGGAGGCAGCAACGGCGATGAAGATGACTTCGGGGGCAATTCCCCGTCCCGGCAGAGTACCGGAACAGAGACTTCTGTCCCTCGAAATAGGTTTCGAATGGCGGCGAAGCTCGGAGTCGTATTTGGGAAAATCCTTTGGGGATCGTCGTTTTTAGGTCAGGAGGGTATTTATGGGCGAAGAGGCGACGTAAGGCGATGGAGGAGGCGCCCAGGTGACCCCCAGGCGCGGCCAAGGCTGGGCCGCGCATGGGCCCCACCTAGAGTCTGTGGGCCCCTCCTAGGCTTGTCCTTCTGGCTCCCGTAGTCATCTGGCGAAAAAGAATTTCTGTAATTTTTCGGGATTTTTCTGAGCACTTTGGATTTTGGACCTTTTCTGCAATGCACAAACATAATAAACAGAAACTGGCACTGTGCAACTTGTTAATAGGTTAGTTCCAGAAAATATGCCAAAATGATATAAAACATTATAAAAGCATGTGGCAATGATATATAATATGCATGGAACAACCAAAAATTATAGATATGTTTGAGACGTATCAGAAGCCCGGTTTTTTCCTCGATGTCTTGTGTCAAGATCCACTACGATGTTGTCGCTGCTACACAAGGTAGGTTTTCCTCTTCAGATCCCTAGACTTTGTCCCTGACTCATTGAGCAAGCTACATGCCATGACTCGGCCAATGAACAATCAATATGTACTTTCACATATTCTGCCCACTAGGCTACGCACCTGTGTTAGGTCCAAAAATCTACCTCGACTCTGATCCAGTGGCGGAGCTAGGAAATTATCAAAGGCTGTGCCACCGGAGATTTTTTTTTGACAACACATGTAATCCACAATTGTATGGAAATAACTATATAAATAAGTTGAAGTCTCACAATATTATAGCTCACCAAATATGTTAAAATCGAAAAAGAAGCTACTGCAGTATGCAGTTCATGCCGGTATGAAACAGGGGAAGTGGCCAAAAGTGGGGAACTACCGTGATGCCTAGCTAGGTTTGGCCGTTGGCCGACCGGCGGCAGCCCGGCGTGCTGCTGCCAAATTGTTGCCTGCCTGCCCGCGTGCTTTCGCCCGACACTGCTTCTCCTTGCCCTGCCCGTGCTCGACGCCGCAACCGGCCGGAGTCTCAGCGCCGCCGCGCGGGCTCGCTTGATTGCCCCGCCCCCATGGTGTCCCGCCGCCGGCCACTGTGTTGAAGAGTGGAGAGTCGGGATCTAGGGATTTCAGTCAAGCAATTGATCGAATCTGGAGCAGGTGAACATCTATGGGAAGGCAAACAGAAAGATGCCCCCAATCGGGAGCAATTTTCGCTCTATGGGTTGTAAACTTGCTAATGGGCCTGGTTTTCTATCCTTCTCGCTTCTCTTTTGTTTTTCTTTTAGCTGGATTTTGTTTTTTAACTGTAACGGGATAGCAGTTAATTAATGGATGTTAATTTTTACGCATAGGTCTGGGTGTGCCAGGGCACACCCGACACACCCCCTAGCTCTGCCACTGCTCTGATCTAGCCTTGCACAACATGGAACAACACTTCGTTGCCTTCATTTGGAAACTTTTACCCATTTACAAGGAGGACTTGGAAAGTGAGGGGAGTTGGAGGAGCAACCATACTTCCTGGGAGGTCTTCATTGCTGGTGGAAATCCAGTCGACGGTGCCAGTGCCAACGACTCGCAACCCCGACACTCTCGTGGAAGAGTTCAGTTCCAACTGACTCACAACGACCAAACTTTGAGATTATGTTGCATCTGTTGTTGGAGGGTGATGACCCAGAAGTATAGGGGGTGTATCGTAGTACTTTCGATAAATAAGAGTGTCGAACCCAACGAGGAGCAGAAGGTGTTGACAAGTAGTTTTGATCAAGGAATTACTGTAAATACTAGCAGACAAGTTTTTAGGGGTTTTTGATATTGCAGATAAATAAAATACGTGTAAATAAAAGACAGTAATAATAATTGCAGCAAGTGGCCCAATCCTTTTTAGAGCAAAGGATAAGCCGGTTGGTTTACTTATGATGGCAAAATTTTCTCGAGGACACACGGAAATTTCGTCAAGTGCTTTCGCTTCCTACAGCTGATTAATCTTTATTGTTTTGATAAGTGTTGTGTGGGTGAACCTATGCTAATGCACTGCCCTAACTTGGACTAATACATACTTGTGATTAAACCCCTTGCAAGTATCTGCGTTACAAGGAAGTAATTAAGATAAATCTAACCACAACCTTAAACTCTGAGATCCTACACTCCCTCATGCACCGGTTTACTAACGGGGGTTTAGGTTTCTGTCACTCCGGCAACCCCACAATTAGTAGCCGAATACACAATGCATTCCTCTAGGCCCATAAAGGTGAAGTGTCATGTAGTCGACGTTCACACGAGACCACTAGAAGAATAAAACCACAACTTAAATATCAAACCATTAAATATTACTCAACATAGTTCCACTACTAACAGCATGACTTCTCCCATTTCCTCAAGAACTAAACGAACTACTCACAAGACATCATATGGATCATGATCATAGGTGATATAATGATGAATAACAATCTGGACATATACTTCAATTCACCGATAAAACTTAATAGCATCAACCACAAGTAGTAATCAACACCGGGAAAGTTTCCCCTATGAACTACACAAAGTATAACCCTAGATGTTACAGCGAAACGAAGTGGAGCGGTGGAGATGATGGTGACAGCGATGGAGATGATGATGACGATGATCCCGATGAAGTCTGGCGTGATGACGATGGCGATGATTTTCCTCCTCCGGGAAGGAATTTCCCCGGCAGATTTCTGCCTGCCGGAGAGCTTTTTCTCTCTCTGTGGTTTCCGCCTAGTGGAGGCGGCGGAATATTTCCTCGATGACTCCCCGCATCTTAGGGTTTCTGGGGGATGAAATACGCGAAGGGGGAGTGTCAGAGGTGGGCCAGGGTGGCCACACCATGCCACGGCGCGGCAGAGGGGGGGCCGCGCCGTGGGGTGGTGTGGGCCCCTCGTGGCCCATCTCAGCCTCCCCTTTTGGCTGGCTCCGGCATCTGACAAAATTGGAACATCTGTATATTTTCCGTGAATTGTTGATCTTCAGAAATAGGGTGTCTTGACGATGCTTTTTCCAGCTGAATCCTGACTCCGGCAGTTAATTCTCCAATAATCATCAAACATGCAAAACAAGATAAAATAACATAAGTATATCATCCAAATATGAAATATATCAATGAATAGCAGTAAATTATGATATAAAATAGTGATGCAAAATGGACGTATCAGAGGGCCCCACACAGTGTAGGTGATACCTTCGATCCTGATTATTGGATTGTAGTATGTAGTTTCCCCCTATGAGACCCAGGGTTTATCAAACCGGGAAGTATTTTCTTGGCAAGGAAATATGATCAAATTCAAGAGAGCGTTCTTAAATGTTTTTGTTTTATCGGACCAAATTGTTTGCATGTGGCTGTTGTATCAATGATTAAAATAGGACCGGCTTAAGTTTTCACCTGCAGCAGTGCATGTTATGTATGGGATAAATAAGATAAGATGAAGCTCAGTTAGTCATAAATAATTCATATGAGTGCAAAATTGTATATAAGCAATGCGTCCATAAAGCACCAATGCCTCACAGATCAGGAGTACACATGATCAACTGTCCACTCTGGCCCTAATCCATCTTGCGGGGTTGCCTTCGGTAATCAAGTTTTCTTTTACGAAGACAAACATAAACAATAAGTTCTTTGACGTCATTGTTTGTTCTTGAGGGAATTTCTTTCAGCTATTGTACAACTCTTACTGTCACCAAGCTTCTCGCATAGACTTCCACTTTTCCCTTCACTTACCTCTACCTTGGTCACTCTTCGGGGTCTTGGGTACCTAGCTAACAAGTCCTAGGAGCGAGGTATTGACAAGAGATATACACATGAATCACACCGTACTCTTTACACTAATATCCCATTAGTTTGTATGCACATAGCTGCGAGGCTAGACTTCAGCCCCTAGCTCGAGTATACTATTCACACATCGCAATCATCAGCAATAGAAAACATTGTAGAAAACCAAAGATAAATGATTGATAATAGTTCATACAATGTTGCAATCACGATGAGATCTATTACAAGTAGTATGGCTATGGATGATGAATACAGAGTGGAGATAGAGGCAGCACTTCATGGAGGTGGTGGTCACGACGGCTGGAACGACGGTGTGGAGGAACAGGGTGAAAGCAGCGGGGGGTTTTCTTGTGGTGATCTCCTCTCTTTTTTTATAGAAGTCTGGTAGGGTTTCGAGGCGGTTCTGAAGCGAATTCCTCACCGGTCTTGGATTGACGATGCAGATCTGATAGCGGTTGGTACATTCTCCGGTACGATCGGGCCTGACCGTACGACAGCTCGTTATCTTTGTTTTTTGCCAGCTCTCGGATCTTATGGTTTTTGGCAACTCCCAATCCGAGATATATCTTCATAAATTTGTGATTTCCACCAGAATAGCTTCCCAAACTGCGAGAAATTAAATCACAAGGACATTTGCAAAGTATTTTGCACATTAGTGGTTAGTGGCAGGTACAGAGTGATATATTACCTTTTTCATGACAAATATACGGTTTAAACATAGATAAATATGCGCATGTTTGGACGCATCAGTAGGCCACCGAAAATGTGCTTGAACAAGAAAGACATAATGTCCTCAACGCGCGTCAAGTCATGCTCAATGGCTTCACACCACTAGACGTCATCACAATACCATCCTTGCCAGGGCCGGCGTGCACGTTTACTCTGCCGCGCACAAGAACCTTGTCTCCGCCCACACTGCTATGACAAGCTTGGTGGTTTAGGCAGGTGCGCCCGACTAAGACACCTAGAAATGTTTCACCACATTCCATTTCTCGGGCAGAAGAATTCCCCTTGACTCTCTGCACTCCGAGCAAGTCCTCAACTAGCAAATCTCGTTGTCTTATTGACATCAACTCACTGAGTGGAACTCCCCCCATGCCAAGACCAAGATTTGGAGATGTGGGGTTATCGCATTTTGCCCCTTCCGTGTCATCCAGCTCTCACCTCCATACATACTCGGGTAGGACCTGACGCTCACATTATGATTATGCTGGAGGGGAAGGGGCGCTTGTATATCTAGATGCATCAACTTATATGTAAACCGACTCAGCTCCTTGTAACCACAATAACTGGTTGTGTATATAAGGCGGGGAGGGGCATGCATGCCGATTCAAATATCTCAACTCATCCATGAACACCATACAACCTCACGGAAACAACACCGCCATTGTGCTCACGGAACAACATCTCGATATCGCAGTAGAATAACGAAT
The DNA here is from genome assembly GCA_947311845.1 of Poa pratensis. Lineage (NCBI taxonomy): Eukaryota > Viridiplantae > Streptophyta > Magnoliopsida > Poales > Poaceae > Poa > Poa pratensis. The sequence continues at coordinate 35,108,697 of CAMZMU010000082.1, read as the reverse complement.
AGATCCAGCCACAAACTGGAGTAGGTTTTACTGGGAAATTGTTTCCTGGGTCACAAATCCTTATAAATGAGTGTCATTATAGGTATCTTCTAAGTGCATTGCCCTTAATTCTCAATTGTCGATAAAATTCCTTGACACTACCAGACCACCTAGATTCTGGGAAACATTCCAAAGAACTATCCCGGTTGAACCAGTTGTAATTGGTCTGTCCCGGATAATTCATGGAATATTATCTAGATTCTAGCAGCCCAGAGGTTCAATAAGGAACCTGCAGATCGGACTTTCTTGGCCTGTGCAAATTACAAGACAAGAGCATATATGGAGAATTTTGGCAATTTTGTTATGTGATTTTCTGAAACTTGGGATGTGCAGATATGGTAGTAAGTGTAGAAATGATATCCACAGTCATGTTCATTGTTTACCCCTCTTCATAGTGCAACTTCCCTATGACTTAAAGCAAGATACAATGTACGGAATATAAAGAAGTCATCTTTCTTCTCTCTTTTGTATGGGGTCCTCCGACCACATATGTTCTCCAACATTGTGAAATAACATTGTTTATATATATCAATAATATGGTTATTCATTTATTCATTTTTTATTTACACAAAACCCACCGAGGGGTGAAGATGTCCTTTCACTTACTCATTATGGTCTATGACTATCAATGTTGTGTGGTACGTGCCATCACAAGTTACGATATATGAACCGTCATGGATTTTTTTCAGGTGCATTTAATCACATATTTCCTCCCATAGCTAGTGAAATTTTCGTGGGCCGCCAAAAGATAGCGCCACGCGCCACTTCTTACCACCAAACCTTAGCATTTTTTATGGCCCATCGAAAGAGAGCGATCACTACCCTTCCCATATAAGACAAACCCTAGTCGCGTCTCTCGTCACCCTCTCAACTGCCCCCATGGCTATCAGATTCAGATCTACTCCCCGCCTCCTTCCATCCTTCGCCTATGTTCCCCACAAATTCCCCTGTAGAGTACCCAAATCCGATCTCCTTTCCTTGACGGTCGACTCGAAATGATCATTGCTAGAGAAGAAAAAGGGTACCACCATGTGCGATGCATCATCTATGGCATCTTTTTGCGTGGCGTGCGTGCTCGAGGCATTATTTGGTAGTGTGTTACCTCATTTATACTTACCCAAAATTTCCATGGTATTCGTTGTGGAAAGTCACACGATATTTAACAACATATTATATTTTGGGCTCTTATTTGTGTATTCTGTTTTAGCTTTTTTGATGCAGTTCTGTAGAGATTCTTGACCTACACATTCTCATGTCCATTTGAATTCATTTATCATACTTTTTATATCTTATTTGGGATGTTTTCATAATTATCATCTTTGTATGAACGGGACATATTTCCCTCATCAAGAAAATATATTATATGCCACTAGCACAGAACGACACATCAGAAACGGGCCAAAAACCCCTTCGGCAACGGAGAAAGGGTCCGTGTCCCCGACCTGTCACTGATGTGAAGGCCTTCATCGGTAACGGAGGCAAAAAACCGTTTCCGATGAGGTCTCCATTTGGCAACGGTTGTGCGCAGACCTCCGTTGCTTTAGTTTTCCTACATCAGATACGGAGTTTTCCATCTACCCGTTTGCACTGAGCTTTTCTCATATTTCGGTTATATGCCATAATACATGAAAGGCTGATTGCACAATGCACTAAAACGTTATTCAATTCATAACATAGAACAAATGCCATCATTACATTGGTATACAATAATATCACCGTTTTTTACAATTTGACTACAATCATATCTATCACACATTGGCATAATGTAATATCACCTATTACACTTTGACTACAATCATGAACTCTAAACCTATAAGCAACTAACCTAACAAGATGGAAGGCTGGCTTAATTAAGCCAGCGTTCCATCTTTGACTTGGAGCTCACCTTCTATGAGCTCTCGGTCGTCGCTGTACCCACTCCAAGACCAGTATCCACGAAATTTCCTTGCCTTAAGGTTTCTGGTTCTCGGAATGATACATTGGTACTTTTATGCAGTGTTGCCGAAATAAACTCCTGCGTGAAAGAAAAAAAACTATTAGCGAAATGTACAAAATACATCTGGATATAAAAAAATCAGTGGCTATTTTCCAGCAACTGCTTTGTTCGGTTGCCATTTTCGAGAAACTGCTAAGATCGACGGCAAATATCCAGGAACTGCTCTGTTTGGTGGCAGACAGTTCGCATTCCTTCCTTCTCTTCTTCCTCGTTCCACCCCAATCCCCCACCCGCCATGGACGACCGCAACAGAATAACAGAGACAACTACCGTCCGTACCCACGGCACCGTTCTGGAGGTGGTGTACACGAACGAGGAGCATACCGTGGAGCGGATCCTCGACAAGTACGAGGAATGGCTAGCAGAGGAGAAGCATCGGTTCATCGGCCTTGACATCGAGTACACCCGTAATCGTCGGCACATGTCTGTCCTGCAACTCGCCATGCGCCAGCATGTCCTCGTGTTCCACTGGTGCAAGTCCAAGAAGAATTGTCCAGAGTTGGGCAAATTCTTTGAACGCAAGAATATCACCTTCGCAAGCGTGGACATCACCAACGACAGCAAGGTGCTTTCTTCTGCCGGCTTCCACATTCCACCGGAGTACTACGTGGACATCCAACTCGTATACAAAATCAAGGGTGGAGACGAGAGGGACGGAATGGGTGATCTAGCGGCAGACCTCATCGACAAATCATACGCCAACATGAAGAAGGAGTTCCCATCCAACCAGCACGATTTTTGGGAGTGGATGCCGCTGCACAAAGTTAACCTCGACTACGCAGCAATAGATGGGTACGTGACCTACGAGTTGTATCGCAAGATCCTAACCTTGAAGGACAGGCTACGTCCAACATGGCAGGAAATGCTCTGCCCTAGGTGCAAGAATGCCCTAGGTGAATTGCAATAGGCTTTGGATGTGGGTGTTTAACTAGTTTGTACAGTTGGTGCTTTAACAATAAGTGTTTGTAATTATCAGAACATGTATGTGTGAATTTGCACTAGGAATTTGTTTATGTGATGAAATGCTCATACGTAGAACCTAGTTCATCGGCATCACAGCCGGTCACAGAAAGATTTATACCTTTCACCCGGCGGGAGAGGAGGTGCAGGCCTCTGCCAGATGCGCTGAGATGCTACCAGCGCGCTGCGACGCAATCACCTCCTCCTCCTTCTCCTTCGTCGACATCCACCTCCTCCTCCTTCTCCAGATCAGACACCACCTACAGATCCTCCACCACCTCCAGATCGGCCACTTCCTCCTCCAGATCGGCCACTTCCTCCTCCAGATGGGTTTCTGCTGGTAGATCCGCCGGAGGTGCTGCACCACCACCTCATGAATGACCTCCTCCACATCGGCCTGGCTCAGAAGAAGCCGGGCATCACCGGAGGAGGAGGGCGTCAGATGGTGGCGCTGCCGCATCATTAGCGGACGCATGGCCGCCTCCAGATCGACCTTCCCCTCACGAAGGGCTGCCGCTAGAACGGTGCTGCCGCGGCGGCTAGAGCCGCGGCCGCGATGGCCGGATCTAGAAGCGCCGACAGAGGAAGCCATTAGAGAGAGTGAGGAGAGTTGAAAGCCACAGTGTGCGGCGGCTAGGGTTGGAAGAGAGACAAGTGAGAGAGTGATAATGAGACCGAGCCGGCAGTATATATAAGCGCCACATTGGCAACGGACATTTTATATAACCGTTTCCATTGATTTTACACCAGCGAGAGACCACTTAGCAGCTAGTGCTACTACATACGGACTTGATAATGAAGTAAACGATTACATATATGCTACTACTAGCTAATGCTACTACTAGCAGCTGCTGATGAAGACTCGGGCTCGTCGTCGCTGTACACGAGTGCGTCCCTCCGGCATAAGGTACCGTCGAAGATCTTGATGAAGAACCCGTTGTCGCCGTCGAACTCGAAGCACAAAAAGTGCCCCTGCTCAAGCTTGTACGCTTGGGCGAATGACTTCCATCCCTGGCCGAGGTACAAATTCCCCCCGGCACTCACGGCCGTCTTCACCGCCCAGCTGCCGTTCTCGCAGTCCTCCATCTTCAGATGCATGGTAGCTGCCACCATGCCTTGGAGCTTCTCTGCGAACGCCCTCGGGAGCCTCAGGCGGCTCTCGATGCCCTTGTACAGGATAACCAAGAACTCGAAGCCGCGCAGCTCCGGGGACATGTCTTCAGAGGACGGTGAGGGCGACACCGACGGCGTGGCATTGCGGCTGCGCCCCCTACCACGGCCGCGCCCACGTCCACGGCCGCGACCGCTGATGGTACCTCTCGCCGGGGACATGTCTTCAGAGGACGGTGAGGGCGACACCGACGGCATGGCATTGCCGCTGCGCCCCCTACCACGGCCTCGCCCTCGTCCACGGCCGCGACCGCTGCTGGTACCTCTCGCCATGGATTTGGACGGAGGGGATCTGGCGAAGTTTGAATAACTATAGGCGATGGACTGGGGCTTCAAAGAGACCGCTGCCTGGTACCTCTCGCCATTTATACTCGCGGGTCTGCTCCGCCCACCTCCCCATCTGCCCATTCGCTAGCCTCCACGTATCAACATTTTCAACGGTTGGAAAATTCTATCCGTTACCATAGAGGCAAATATTGGAAACGGACAATTTTATTAACCGTTGCCAATATAATAGGTGACGGAGATTGGAAAGGGTCCGTTGCCAATGTAGGCGGGCCTGGTCAGGTTTGTACGCACCGGCCGCGCGGAAAGCGCGATTCTCCGTCGCCTAACACCTGCCGTTTCCATAGAGGGGTATCCGATGTGTCGTTCTGTACTAGTGTGCCCACAAAAGATGTTTGGGGGATCTCAACTATAAGCAATTTTCGGATACATAAAGTAAACATATGGTATATACAAAATATTTATCTTTAATAAGTTCTATATTGCGTTGTACTAATAATATAGGTTTTTTAATCTCATTTACGGATGGAGAACAATTAATGTTCCTTTGTTGTTCCATATATACTAGGAGGTGCCTCCACATGGTAAATTAAGGTATTTGCACATGAAGGCTCTGCTTCTTGGAAGCATGTCTAGCAACTCCATCGCTCACATGCTCTTTCACATGATACAACTATTGAGAATCAAGTAAAAAAACTGTTGAGCATCCATCCCTCTAGTATGCTAGACAATTACATTCTGAAGAAGAGAGCACAACTATATTCGGGGCACAAGATAACCTCTAGATTACTGGAATATCTTAACTGGATGATGCATGTGTGTTTTTGTTTTGCAACAACAAATTCAGTGGAGTAACATGGAGATACCATGAGATGATTCTCATGGAATGGCATTGCTACAGGATGTCAGACTACTTTTATATGCAGTAGTTCACGCAATTATGTTGTAGTATTTTTCTAAAGTATATTGCCGTTTTCTCTCTTCATGTGTAAGGTTCATATGTTGAGATATTATACTTAAGAGTAACGATGTGAATTAACATAAATTGTTATTAAAGGTTGATTGTGTGTACACTATCTTGGCAGGAAGGAATAACCAAGTATCTTGCTCAACTGAAGGCAATACCCCCTCTTTTGTAGTTTAGAGAGTAACACCTTATTTTCCAGAGATCTATCTTTCGATTTGAGTATAGTTCTTCATTCTTTCTAGAACAAGTAGATTGGTGACCGCACATTTCAGTCAAATGTTACCATGGTTGTCTAATCTGTTGTTTCGAATTTGTTACCGTGTTATCGCAATTTGACTTACCCCAAACTTCACATTGGGTATTCATAAGGTATTCAAAAATAGATTCTCATTGCAGCTCTTATTCCAGTATTCTCTTTTTAGCATATCTCTATGTAATTCCTTAGAAATTTTGACATACATATTACCGCAGCAGCTAGCGGGGTATCATCTAGATGAATTAAATTTGTTGTATCTTATTTTGGACCTGTCCATAATTTTCATCTTTGTATTAATGGTCCGTATTATCCTATCAACAAAACAAAAATGTAGGCCAATAACTTCTTTGCATACATGCAGAAAGATTCACCATTTTTTAAAGATGTATAAATGCTCAAATAATATTACTATAGCTCAAAACAGACCATAGTAATTAAATATTATTGGTTAAAGTTAAAAATATTGTTGTTGAAGGGAAATTACACCCGCTAGAAATTTTTATTTGCCCAACAAAAGTGGCTCGTCACTCTCCGACTGTCCCCAACTCATCTCAATATAGGACGATTTCTTCATTGCCCCTCTTGTACTCCTTCTCCTTCCTCCCCTTTAACCCTCCTTGCCCTCTGCTTTACAAGTTAACATTTCTATAGATCTCTATATTGGCATCTGTTAAAATATTTGGTGATCGTGGTGTTGTGTGTTTCTTATATTTTTTAATGCAGCTATTTTCCATCATCGGCTTTGGCAGGACGCAGGCTGAGTACAAGTATTTCACCCCAACATTAGGTGGACTGGACTCGTTGTGACATGGACAATGTTGAAACCAAATTTCTGTGTTCTCTGATGTCTGCTTTCTTCGTGTTGGATGGGCAAGTTTTGCATGGACAAAGTAGATATAGAGTGGAGAACAATTCTTTTGTTAGTAATATATACACTACGCCATACTGATGGTATAGCTTTTTTAATCTCATTTCTATTCCAGATGGAGAACAATTGCTCTTTTTGTTGCCCATATATACTAGCAGGGGCATACACAAGGTAAATGTACGCACTTTGCACATTAAGTTCCTGATTTATGAGAGCCTATGTTCTTATGTGTGTTTGTTTTACAGGCGATGCATTGCTGACGGATGCCATGCTAGTTTTGTATCCAGCAATTCACGCTCAATTGCGTTGTAGTAAGTTTCTATATTGTGTTTCTCCTTTTTCTCTTCCCGTGTACTATTCCATTACTGTTGGGATACTTTGAATACTGATGTGATTTGCTATAAATTTGTTATAAAGGTGGATTTATTTACACTCACTTGGTAGCCAGGAGTGGACAAGTATCTTCAATTGGAGGCAATTTCCCGTCTTTCGTGATTTCGAGTAACATCTTATTCTTCAGATATCTATCTTTTGAGATGAGTACAGTTCTCCGTTATACCTAGAATAAGTATATTTTGGTATTGTCTTATAGCATTTGTACTTACGCCGACCTTCATATTGAGAATTCATTTCAGCAAAGCCCAAGGTATTTAACATGAAATTCACTTGTTAGCTCTTATTTGTGTATTCTCTTTTTAGCATTTCCTTATGTAATTACTTAGAGATTTCTTACCTACACATCCCGCAACAACACACGGGGTATTATGCAGCTGAATTAGTTTCTGGTCATACATTCTTACATGTTATTTTGGATATGATCATAATCAGTTACCGACATTCTATGATCAGGTCATATTTCTCCTATAAAGAATAAATATAATTTATGCCTACAATTGTTTTTTACATTCATAAATGCTCACCATTTCAGAAAATTTATACAAATTCACAAATTTTATTACCGTAAATCAAAACATGTCAGAGTAACCAAAGATTAGTATTTAAATTTAAAATAGATTGTTGTTTAAAAAGAAATGTATATCTTGAAGAAATTGTACCCAACTTAATCATGCATGAATTACAAAAGAGTTATACCTTAACAAAAGGAAGATTGGTTAGTTACATAGGATAAATTAGTTCAGTCGCTCTTGATTTTCAAAAAGTCCGCAATGACGACGCCGGAGCGGTGTATAGGAGAGGTTGCATGCTAGCCGCCACATGCTCCAGCGGCGTGCTCATGGCACTCGCCGTGGCAGCACCGGTGAGATTCTCTTATGTCCCGGAAATGGAAACGTACAAGAAAACTATCGTGACCATAATTTCTTCATGGAAAACCTACACGCATGCAAACCTTACGTGATGGTGAGGAAAAGAACGACTATACTTAAGACTGCCAATGTTGTATTTTATTTTGAAAAAAATTCTCCTATGTTACATAGCTCATAGTGTACAAGAAACATTCAAAACTAAGAATGCCATATTTGCGTTTTTCGTTATAGTCGTTCTCCTCCTCACACGACGTCATTGCACACATGAAGGTTGTTCATAGAGCAACTATGATCCTAGTAGTTGTCTCATACGTCTTCGTCCATGGCTACATAAAATAAGCCAAGCCGTCGGTCATTGCGGACTTTTCGAGCTCATGGCTCACATTAGTGGGAGGATATCCTGTAATAAAGGGTGAAATCTTGCAAGATGAAAACAATCTAGATCTACTTTTCGAGCCCATGCCTCACACACGTAGGAGGATATTCTTGTAATTCGGGACGAAATCTTACAAGATGAAAACTAGCTAGATCTGTTTTCAGGGCAACACTCCACACACTTGGGAGGATATAGGGGACCGAATATTACAAATGAAAACCACATAGATCTACCTTTTAAATCGAAAAAAGCAAGGTGCAAGTGCAATGATGACAACTAAGAGATAAAGTAGCAATGAAGTTCAAGTAAAACAGAGGTATTAGCTGTGATTTTAATAAAAAGAAGAAATGGTGGACACTACTATATATAGAATGGTGTTCCATACCAGAGGGGTCAAAACCCAGAAGTACTTGAGGAAACAAACCCCACTTGGCAACCTCTTCAGCCATCCTAGAGTCCTAGACGAATTACGATTTGCAAACTTTTTTACAGAAAGCAATCTCTCTTAGCTTTTGGTTTATTTCTTTCTTACATACCTAAGAAAGAAAGAGTCCTAGTACTTCTGGTTTTGACCCCTCTGGTATGAAACACCAGTCTATACATAGTAGTGTCCGCAATTGCTTCTTTTTATGAAAATCACCGCTAATACTTCTGTTTTACTTCAAAATCATTGCTAGTTTATCTCTTGGTTGTCATCATTGCACTTGCAACTTTGTTTATTCGACCGAAAAAGTAGATCTATGTTGTTTTCATTTGTAAGATTCGATCCTCTATATCCTCCCAAGTGTGTGGAGTGTTGCCTTGAAAAATAGATCTAGTTAGTTTCCGTATTGTAAGATTTTCCCAGTATAACAAGAATATCCTCCTACCTTTGTGAGAGATGGACTCAAAAAGTAGATCTAGATTATTTTCATCTTGCAAGATTTAATCATTTATTACATGCTATCGTCGATTTTGTCTCGTGTTAGAAGAATATCCTCGGCATGGGCTTGAAAAGTAGTTCTATATAGTTTGCTTTATCTTGCAAGATTTCAGCCTTTATTACGCCGTATCGTTGATTTTGTCCCATGTTACAAGAATATCCTTGGCATGGGCTTGAAAAGTAGACTAGATATAGTGTTTTCATTTTGCATGATTTCAGTTTTTATTACGGGATATCTTCCCACTTATGTGAGGCATCAGTTCAAAATGTAGATCTAGATAATTTACCATGTAAGATTCCGCTCGTTACAATAAGTGTATCCTCTGATATGTGTCATGTACGATATCGAGGATTAGATTTACGTAGTTTTCATCTTGCATGTTTTGACACCATACAACACATTTTTCTCCTTCCAAGTGTGTGTAGTGCTGACTTAAAATTATATCTAGCTAGTTCTATTTGTAAGAGTTCGTCCCATATTACAAGAACATCGTCCTGCGTGTGAAAGACATGGGCTCAAAAAGTAGAACAAGATTGTATTCATCTTGCAAGATTTTCGCTCTTTATTACATGATTTGCACCCAGGTATGTAAGACATCAGTTGGAAAAGTAGATCTAGATAATTTCACCATGTAAGATTTCGCTCCTTACGACAAGAGTATCCTCCCACGTATGTCAATTATGGTCTCGAGAGGTAGATCTATGTAGTTTTCATCTGGTAAGTTTCCACATCATATAATTAGGCGGTGGCGAGCTAGCTCACGCCTATCACAACTAAGGGGCACCCTTTTTATATGCCCCAATAATGTTTTTTTCGTGATGTATTACACCTACGGATGGGAAGTCATGATATTGATGTTGTTTGATTCATCGAACTACTTAAAAGTTTTATGTACTTGCACTTACCGGTCAATTGTCACAACAAATCATATTTGTTAAATGGGTAGAAACACTCGAATCATTAGATGAGTAGAAACGGTCAAAATCTTGACTTCTTACTTGCATATCTACTAATCGAATGGCGACAAATGGTCACCATTAGATGAGTGGAAACACTTGGTGACTTGACTACTTGCATTTATGGATTGAACGTTATCACAGATGTTATTGTTAGACCAGTGGAACATCGTTGCAACATCCCTTGTCGAGCCTCTTGCACCAAAAAAAACTTATGATTGTGCAATCTCTATTTGATTTTTAAATATTTTTAATAAATATGTGTTTGCTTGCTTGCATATAAATAAATTGTGCTTGTATACTTTGAAAATAAATGCAAGTTCAAGCCAAAAACGACATCATTTCTTCAACCTATATGGGTGTTTGATGTGCATCTAGTTTCTTTAAATACAAAGGAAATAAACATAATTTATAAAAATATAACAAAATATATGCAGTCTTCATTTTAGTTGACCTCTCCCTCACCATCACGTGTGCATGCCCGCAGGTTGTCCATGGAGCAATTATAATGGCTGTGGTTCTCATGTACCTTTTCACTTCTCAGCACGTAAAAGAAGCCACTATCGCCACTGCCGCAAGCACCATGGATGTGTCGCTAGTGCATGTCGTCGCCGGCTTTCAACCTCTCCTCGAAGCAAACCGCTCAACCATCATCGTTGCGGGGTGTTTAAAAATTATGAGCACTTTTTCCTACGTAATAAACCAATCTCATTTCGTTTAGTTATTCCTGTTTTTTCTAATGCATGCATGGCTAATTTTCATACAACTTTTATAGGCAAATTACTGGTGCGGCACTATATGTTATGAAGAAAAATATTGTATTTGTATATTATATAACATGCAACTCTTGCAGAATATCATACGCCTACGCATAGTGGATTATCATAGGTAGTATCATGCATTACATGCATGCATAAAAACTGATGTGTCACTGTAATTAATGATGAGAGAGGTGATACTGTTACCATAGGATACCGTATTAATACGTAGAAATGAAAAAATAGTATCAAATAGATTTTGTACGCAATTTTGTACTCCCTCTATCCCAAAATACAACGCGCCCTTTAATTTCACTGGTCAACGACGTCCAACTTTGACCATGATTGTACTCATAATATGACCATAAAATTATTATAAAAATATATGGAACGAAAGAATTGTGCAAGACGAATCCAACGGTACCATTTATACATTCTAGATCCATATAATTTAGTATATATTAACGGTCAAAGTTGAACACCGAAGACCAACACAAAATAGCGCGCCTTATATTTTGAAACGGAGGGAGTATTAAAGATTTTACAAATGAATAAATCATGGTGAATCGGAGGGAGTAAGATGTAAACACGTATGGCCAAATTAATTCGATTCTACTACTACTGAATTTTTATAACTCATGCATTTGCTGCTACGTGTTTGAGTAAGGTGGAACGACAAAAGCTGTTCATGGCGTTCGCCATGCAGCCGCAGGTGGCCGAGATGTCATACGCCGGCGGCTCCGTCTTCACCTACTACCGCGGCGAGGACGGCCAGCCGAGAGCGATGTTCGCCAGCCCCCGCGGCAACTGGTACATGCAGGCCGCCGACCCGGCGACCGGCCGCGGCGTCGGACGCTTCGCGGCGGTACCGCCGCCTCACCATCTGCCCAACGCGGCCCGGTCTCTCGCCGACGTCAAGAGCGGCTCGCCTGCGGCCCTCAGGGCCGGGTTGGCCCTTCCCGATGTTCAGAGGCGAGCAGCGGACGGCGGTCACCAGTCAGGGGCTCAGGGCCATGGGGACGGGCGACTTTTCTTCTTTCTTTTTTTGACATGGAGCAGGAGCACACTGATATTCCATTAACTTACCTCGGTGGAATCGCTGGACATGGCAGAGCTTACAATGCCAGTCACAGGCCGAGAAAGTCGGATCTGCAGGTTCCTTATTGAACCTCGGGGCTGCTCAGAATCTGCATGCATGGTTCTTAATTTCCATGTTGCTATATGCATGATGAATTAAGGCATGCCGGCGGAGCTTCAGCCTGGGCAGCTTTGAATACTCCATTGAAATTGAAGCACGTGCTACTGAAACATGCATGAGCCGACAATTTTTATGTGCAAGCTGTCGTCAGCCAAGGCGGTCAGACTGGGATGGCCCCGTCACTGCCGATGACAATTGGTGGGCGGAAGGGAAGGTCGTCAGCCAAGGCGGTCAGACCGGGATGGCCCCGTCACTGCCGATGACAATTGGTGGGCGGAAGGGAAGGTTAATTTGAGACCGGTTGCTGGTACAGTAGTGACACTTGAACCGTGCAAAGCTATGACTAGTCAGACTGCAGTGCACTTTGGCCGGTCGGGACGATGATATATGTGCGACATGGACAAGACGCGCGCTCGAGCCTCGAGCTGTATGTACTCCGGAAATGTGAACGAAGGTTCCGTCTGTTTCCGCTTCGTTTGTTTCGACCCGTCACGAGGCGGACATGTTCCGGCGGATGGGGGTACTGGCCGCGGTCTGCGTCGTGTGCTCGCTCGTGGCAGTGGCGGCGGTGGCGTGCCTCTTCATGGCGCGGGCGCTGCGGCGGGCTGGGGCGCGGGAGGCGGCGCTCGAGGCCGACCTCGTGAGGCAGAAGGAGGCGCTCCAGCAGGCGGAGCGCAAGAGCATGAACAAGAGCAACGCCTTTGCCCGTGCCAGCCATGACATCCGCTCCTCGCTCGCCGCCGTCGCCGGCCTCATCGAGGTCGCCCGGCCGGAGGCGCGGGCGAACTCCAACCTCACATACTACCTCAACCAGATGGACGTCGGCACCAAGAAGCTCTTCGGTCAGTTCCCCCAATCTAGCTCTATGCATTCCATCCATGGCCCAAGAAACGGCAGGCGCATCCATGTCCATGGCGCTAGATACGTGCCATGCATTGACTCATATATTCATATATAATATATATGCATGTAATTAATACAGTACATGATAACTTTTTTTCTTGGTAATGTGATCATATGTACAGTTGCACAACTAATTCATTTACAATTTTTGGTGTACAAATGTGCAACAGTTCATTGTACGATTTTTACATATTAAAATTGCACATTTTTCACAATGTGCAATAAACCTATTTCTGTTTGATAAAATGAGATTAACGTTTAGGACAATACTAGTCGCACACTCACACACCACGTGTTTGTCATTATTAATTTTGCAGCTAGGCAAATATTTTGTCGAGTTTACTCTCCATCTGGTTGTTTGTGTGCGTTTTTTGATGCAAAAGTGACAAGTTCCTTTATTGAGCTTATGTTGATTCATCATACATTTATGTAACACGTGTGTTTGTACATGCAGATATACTGAACACAATACTGGACATGAGCAAGGTTGAATCCGGTAAGATGCAATTGGAGGAGGTGCAATTCAGCATGGCCGACGTCCTTGAGGAATCCATGGACATGGCAAACGTTGTCGGCATGTCCAGATGCGTCGAGGTGGTTTGGGACCCGTGTGACTTCTCCGTTCTCCGGTGTTTTTCCATCATCGGTGACTGCAAGAGGTTTAAGCAAATTCTCGACAACCTGCTCGGTAACGCCATCAAGTTCACAGACGAAGGCCATGTCGTGCTACGAGCGTGGGCCAACCGCCCCATCGCTAGGACCTCCATGATAAGCACCCCCTCTAGGTTCGCCCCACGCTGGCGCGTCAGCGGGTTTTGCCAGTGGCTGCTTGGAGCAAGGGAGGACGGAGCCGAGCAGAATGCTCGGAGATCACTTCAGAATGATCCCAACTCAGTTGAGTTTTACTTCGAGGTGGTTGATACGGGTGTTGGGATACCCAAGGAGAAGAGGGAGTCGGTGTTTGAGAACTACGTTCAGGTTAAAGAAGGGCATGGCGGCACTGGCCTCGGGCTTGGAATAGTCCAATCCTTTGTAAGTGATATACACCTCGTTTCCATGCATGTTACAACTATCATAACTTTTGCTAGTTGCCACTTCTCTCGGTGTGGCCTAAAATTACAAAACTACACGGCTTAAAGTTTTACAAGTTGTATGCAACTTAAGTAAAAAACAAATCAGTGTAATTTTTGCTCTATAGGCTATATATAAATCATAGTTTGAGTTTCCTTGTGGATTAAGATGGCTGCAATCAAAGTGTCATCATATCGCTTCTTGTGTATTTAAAACACATAGATACAATGATATTGTTTTGTGTTTTTGTGTGAGTTCGCAAGTGTGTCAAATTGGGTGGCACGTACTATAGTTTTCACTCTATCGCTTCTTGTTTTTGTTAGAATGTAAATAATTCTCAGTCGACTGAAATTTAATTAGTTCTTGGTCAGCTGACATTATTGAATCTTAGTTGCAACTCATGTTGAAACTTGTAACTAGTCCGAATCATGAAGCAATTCCAATGTCTACGACAATTTTTCTCAATTGCAACCCCACTTCATAGGGTGCATAAACCGCAGTGCAAATCCGACGGTTGTGAAATTGAATGAGTTCTATTTTAATTCTCATTCGATCGAGAATTAGCAAAACTATTATTATTATGGTCCACTAATATTTGTTCTACTTTTTTGACAGGTTCGTTTGATGGGAGGAGAGATCAACATAAAGGAGAAAGAGCCAGGAGAACCTGGAACGTGCTTCGGCTTCAACGTCTTCCTCAAGATCAGCGAGAGGCCAGATGCTGAAGAGGACACCGAGCAAGGGAGGACGACGTCGCCGTCGCTGTTCAGGGAACCCGGCTGCTTCAAAGGCGGGCACTGCGTCCTCCTCGTGCACGGCGGCGAGACCCGCCGCATCCTGCAGACATGGATAGAGAGCGTCGGGATGAAGGTCTGGCCCGTCCCGCGCGCCGAGCTCCTCGCCCCGATCCTCGAGAAGGCGCGCGCCGCCGCGGGCGCCTCGCCGTCGAGGCCGGCTTCGATGTCCTCGTCGCAGGGCGGCGGCGCGGGCGACATCGACGGCGCCACCGACCGGTGCTTCAGCTCCAAGGAGATGGTCACCCAGGTCCTGCGGAACGGCAGCGGCAACCACGCCGGGCACCTCCACCCGTTCGGCCTGCTCGTCGTCGTCGACATCTCCGGCGGGAGGCTCCACGAGGTCTCCCGAGAGGCGGCGGCGAGCCTCGCCAAGACCCAGCATCAGGTGCCGTGCAGGGTCGTGTGCCTGACGGACCTCAAGACCTCCTCGGAGGATCTGAGGAGGTTCAGGGAGGCGGCGAGCTGCGACCTCGCTCTGCGCAAGCCCATCCACGGCTCCCGGCTGTGCGAGCTCCTCCAGACCATGAGAGACCTCCAGGCCTCCCCGTTCCAGCAGCAGCATCCGTATAAGGTGGGGATCACCATCAATGAAGAACTGACGGCGGCGTCTGAAATCACGGTCGGGGCGGCGCCTCAGGGACCGCCCGGAGTTGGAGACGACAAGCCGCTGGAAGGGATGCGCGTGCTGCTGGTAGAAGACACCATGGTGCTGCAGACCATCCAGAAGGAGATGCTGACCACTCTGGGAGCAGCCGTGGAGATTGCAGGGGATGGGTCCAAGGCTGTGGCCATGTTCACCCAAGCTCTCCAGAATGCAAGTGTTGGTATTTCAGAGGATCATGCAGATGCAGTGGCATTGCCCTATGATTTGATTTTCATGGACTGCCAGGTAGTACTTTTTTCCAGCAACAACATGCCAAGCATCAATTCAGTTTTTTGTTTCGGATGATGGTTTTGACATTGCTGACAACTGTATCTTGTTTGTTTCAGATGCCAGTGATGGATGGCTATGAGGCGACGAAGCGCATCCGCGAGGAGGAAAGCCGTCACGGGATCCACACCCCGATCATCGCGCTGACTGCGCATTCTGAGGAGGAGGATCTGCAGGAGACCATCAAAGCAGGGATGGATCTCCACCTGACCAAGCCAATACAGAGGAAGAAGATTGTGGAGGCTGTTTATCAGGTCTGCAAGGAAGACAAAAACTGATGCTGTTCGTTCCCCCGGCCACATATGATTACAGTCGAGATGTGGGGTTTTTCAGTGATTAGGCTGCTTCTGCTGATGATGATGATGATGGCTTATATCTGGACATCTGGTTACTGTTATGGAATTAGTAACAGTCTTTTAGGATGTGGCATGTATCTGGTTATTGACTTACTGTTATGCAGTTAGCTGTAGTCTTTTAGGATCTAGGATCCAACTGGACTGGAGTGGAACCTCTAGCAGCAGCAGCTCAACTTTGGTGTTGCAGCAAACTCAGGTTTACTCTTGATCTATGTATGTGATGTGAACTCGAAAAATAATTATTGTTAAGTTGAATTTCCAGGAATTTCTTTGAATTTTTCTAGTGCAACATACAGTAGAGGTTATCATGTTGCTTTCTTAGTGCTACAGAATTTTAGTTAACATGTCACGCCATAGGAAAACCGACACAGGTTTGATTAGATGAGGACCTGACATTACAGCAATATATTTGCTACTTATGAATTTGGGATGATCTGAGCTTAACTTCCATAACCTACTCTACAGGAGAAAGAAAGTACAGATTATTACAAGCCACTGAAAATCCCTAGCTAGTTGTCCCAAATATCTAGTGTACACAAGCGTAGCTGGTAAATACCCCCCTAAGAATAACTGTACAATCTCCTCTTGTCTGTAGAGGACAAGCCTAAATAATACTGTAGCTCTCATATGCAGGCACCTAGTGGGAAAAGTTCGCACCCCAGGTCGTTATCGGTGAACGGCACATCGTTGTTCTCCTGCGTTGAAATCAGAATAAGACTTGAGAAGGATCTTGTAATATAGGTTTACTGAGGGTGGATCAGTGCTAGACTGCCAGTGATTTAAAAAGAAATATCCATATACAAACATAGTGGAATTTTAAGGAAAATAAATACAAGATTGGCTCTGTTGACTTTCTTACCACTTTGATTATGGAATTGAGAAGTCCGTCAAAATTGCAGCTACTGGAATTAAACCCACCCTGCAGCTTTGAAATTCCGAAATCATACGCGTCGGTCTGTTCCGGCACACTGGCATCACCATTACAGTTAAAGCCTCCATTGTTCAGCCTCTGGTTGTGTATATGGTCTTGGCTCATTCCATCCATTCTATGTCTAGAATTGCTTGCAACTCCAAAGTGCAAGTATTTTGAATGTCTCTCGATATCAGAAGGGAGCATCGTCGTACTACCAGAAGAACTAGCTCCACATATGGACTTGTTGGCTGCTATAAGGCTCCCAGAAGGGAAAACTGACACTCCTTCTGGAAACTTCCCTTTTTGGTCCATATCTTGTTCTGGAGCCACAAAGCTAGCATCCAGTTTTGTTGCACCGACACTATCGAATGGGATTTGCAACGGTAACTTGTCAACAGAAAACCCATCATTAATTGGAAGAGCACTCTGCTGGGATATACTAGAGTGATATATTACCTTTTTCATGACAAATATACGGTTTAAACATAGATAAAGATGCGCATGTTTGGACGCATCAGTAGGCCACCAAAAATGTGCTTGAACAAGAAAGACATAATGTCCTCAACGCGCGTCAAGTCATGCTCAATGGCTTCACACCACTGGACATCATCACAATACCATCCTTGCGAGGGCCGGCGTGCACGTTTAATCCGCCGCGCACAAGAACCTTGTCTCCGCCCACACTGCTATGACAAGCTTGGTGGTTTAGGAAGGTGCGCCCGACTAAGACACCTAGAAACGTTTCACCACATTCCATTTCTCGGGCAGAAGAATTCCCCTTGACTCTCTGCACTCTGAGCAAGTCCTCAACTAGCAAATCTCGTTCTCTTATTTACATCAACTCACTGAGTGGAACTCCCCCATGCCAAGACCAAGATTTGGAGATGCGGGGTTATGGCATTTTGCCCCTTCCGTGTCATCCAGCTCTCACCTCCATACATACTCGGGTAGGACCTGACGCTCACATTATGATTATGCTGGAGGGGAAGGGGCGCTTGTATATCTAGATGCATCATCTTATATGTAAACCGACTCAGATCCTTGTAACCACAATAACTGGTTGTGTATATAAGGCGGGGAGGGGCATGCATGGCGATTCAAATATCTCAACTCATCCATGAACACCATACAGCCTCACGGAAACAACACCGCCATTGTGCTCACGGAACAGCATCTCGATATCGCAGTTGAGAATAACGAATAGATCCAGCCACAAACTGGAGTAGGTTTTACTGGGAAATTGTTTCCTGGGTCACAAATCCTTATAAATGAGTGTCACTATAGGTATCTTCTAAGTGCATTGCCCTTAATTCTCAATTGCCGATAAAATTCCTTGACACTACCTGACCACCTAGATTCTGGGAAACATTCCAAAGAACTATCCCGGTTGAACCAGTTGTTATTGGTCTGTCCCGGATAATTCATGGAATATTATCTAGATTCTAGCAACCCAGAGGTTCAATAAGGAACCTGCAGATCCGACTTTCTCGGCCTGTGCAAATTACAAGACAAGAGCATATATGGAGAATTTTGGCAATTTTGTTATGTGATTTTCTGAAACTTGGGATGTGCAGATATGGTAGTAAGTGTAGAAATGATATCCACCGTCATGTTCATTGTTTACCCCTCTTCATAGTGCAACTTCCCTATGACTTAAAGCAAGATACAATGTACGGAATATAAAGAAGTCATCTTTTTCTTCTCTCTTTTGTATGGGGTGCTCCGACCACATATGTTCTCCAACATTGTGAAATAACGTTGTTTATATATATCAATAATATGGTTATTCATTTATTCACTTTTTATTTACACAAAACCCACCGAGGGGTGAAGATGTCCTTTCACTTACTCATTATGGTCTATGACTATCAATGTTGTGTGGTACGTGCCATCACAAGTTACGATATATGAACCGTCATGGATTTTTTTCATGTGCATTTAATCACATATTTCCTCCCATAGGTAGTGAAATTTTCGTGGGCCGCAAAAGATAGCGCCACGCGCTACTTCTTACCACCAAACCTTAGCATTTTTTATGGCCCATCGAAAGAGAGCGATCACTACCCTTCCCATATAAGACTAACCCTAGTCGCGTCTCTCGTCACCTTCTCAACCGCCGCCATGGCTATCAGATTCAGATCTACTCCCCACCTCCTTCCATCCTTCACCTATGTTCCCCCACAAATTCCCCTGTAGAGTACCCAAATCCGATCTCCTTTCCTTGACGGTCGACTCGAAATGATCATCGCTGGAGAAGAAAAGGGGTACCACCATGTGCGATGCATCATCTATGGCATCTTTCTGCGTGGCGTGCGTGCTCGAGGCATTATTTGGTAGTGTGTTACCTCATTTATACTTACCCAAAATTTCCATGGTATTCGTTGTGGAAAGTCACATGATATTTAACAACATATTATATTTTGGGCTCTTATTTGTGTATTCTGTTTTAGCTTTTTTGATGCAGTTCTGTAGAGATTTTTGACCTACACATTCTCATGTCCATTTGAATTAATTTATCATACTTTTTATATCTTATTTGGGATGTTTTCATAATTATCATCTTTGTATGAACGGGCCATATTTCCCTCATCAAGAAAATATATTATATGCCCACAAAAGTTGTTTGGGGGATCTCAACTATAAGCAATTTTCGGATACATAAAGTAAACATATGGTATATAAAAAATATTTATTTTTAATAAGTTCTATACTGCGTTGTACTAATAATATAGGTTTTTTAATCTCATTTACGGATGGAGAACAATTAATGCTCCTTTGTTGTTCCATATATACTAGGAGGTGCCTCCAGATGGTAAATTAAGGTATTTGCGCATGAAGGCTCTGCTTCTTGGAAGCATGTCTAGCAACTCCATCGCTCACATGCTCTTTCACATGATACAACTATTGACAAGTAAAAAAACTGTTGAGCATCCATCCCTCTAGTATGCTAGACAATTACATTCTGAAGAAGAGAGCACAACTATATTCGGGGCACAAGATAACCTCTAGATTACTAGAATATCTTAACTGGATGATGCATGTGTGTTTTTCTTTGCAACAACAAATTGAGTGGAGTAACATGGAGATACCATGAGATGATTCTCATGGAATGGCATTGCTACAGGATGTCAGACTACTTTTATATACAGTAGTTCACGCAATTATGTTGTAGTATTTTTCTAAAGTATATTGCTGTTTTCTCTCTTCATGTGTAAGGTTCATATGTTGAGATATTATACTTAAGAGTAACGATGTGAATTAACATAAATTGTTATTAAAGGTTGATTGTGTGTACACTATCTTGGCAGGAAGGAATAACCAAGTATCTTGCTCAACTGAAGGCAATACCCCCTCTTTTGTAGTTTAGAGTAACATCTTATTTTCCAGAGATCTATCTTTCGATTTGAGTATAGTTCTTCATTATTTCTAGAACAAGTAGATTGGTGACCGCACATTTCAGTCAAATGTTACCATGGTTGACTAATCTGTTGTTTCGAATTTGTTACCGTGTTATCGCAATTTGACTTACCCCAAACTTCACATTGGGTATTCATAAGGTATTCAAAAAGAGATTCTCATAGCAGCTCTTATTCCAGTATTCTCTTTTTAGCATATGTCTATGTAATTCCTAAGAAATTTTGACATACATATTACCGCAGCAGCTAGCGGGGTATCATCTAGATGAATTAAATCTGTTGTATCTTATTTTGGACCTGTCCATAATTTTCATCTTTGTATTAATGGCCCGTATTATCCTATCAACAAAACATAAATGTAGGCCAATAACTTCTTTGTATACATGCAGAAAGACTCACCATTTTTTAAAGATGTATAAATGCTCAAATAATATTACTATAGCTCAAAACAGACCATAGTAATTAAATTTTATTTGTTAAAGTTAAAAAGATTGTTGTTGAAGGGAAATTACACCCGCTAGAAATTTGTATTTGCCCAACGCCGACTGTTCCCAACTCATCTCAATATAGGACGATTTCTTCATTGCCCCTCTTGTACTCCTTCTCCTTCCTCCCCTTTAACCCTCCTTGCCCTCTGCTTTACAAGTTGACATTTCTATAGATCTCTATATTGGTATCTGTTAAAATATTTGTTGATCGTGGTGTTGTGTGTTTCTTATATTTTTTAATGCAGCTATTTTCCATCATCGGCTTTGGCATGACGCGGGCTGAGTACAAGTATTTCACCCCAACATTAGGTGGACTGGGCTCGTTGTGACATGGACAATGTTGAAACCAAATTTCTGTGTTCTCTGATGTCTGCTTTCTTCGTGTTGGATGGGCAAGTTTTGCATGGACAAAGTAGATATAGAGTGGAGAACAATTCTTTTGTTAGTAATATATACACTACGCCATACTGATGGTATAGCTTTTTTAATCTCATTTCTATTCCAGATGGAGAACAATTGCTCTTTTTTGTTGTCCCATATATACTAGCAGGGGCATACACAAGGTAAATGTACGCACTTTGCACATTAAGTTCCTGATTTATGAGAGCCTATGTTCTTATGTGTGTTTGTTTTACAGGCGATGCATTGCTGACGGATGCCATGCTAGTTTTGTATCCAACAATTCACGCTCAATTGCGTTGTAGTAAGTTTCTCCTTTTTCTCTACCCGTGTACTATTGAAAGGACAAGGATGTCGCCTAGAGGGGGTGAATAGGCGATTAAAACTTTTCCGGTTTAGGTTTGATAATTGCGGAATAAAACTATGTGTTTAAATTAACAAGCCAACAACCTAAATAATCTAGGCTCTCCTATGTGCACCAACAACTTATGCTAAGCAAGACAAGCAACAAGGTGATAGCAAAGAGAATACTTCAAGCACGAAGGCTATCACAATGTAAAGTGCATAAGTAAAGAGTTCGGGTATAGAAATAACCGAGGCACGCGGAGACGAGGATGTATTCCCGAGTTCCTCCTTTTTAGGGGAGTACGTCTCGTTGGAGAGGTGTGAACCAACACAATGGTTCAACAACCACAAAGGTTTCACCTTCTTCTCCGATGAACCGCACCACAAAGGTTTGGTTCACCTTCCACTATCGGAATCCTTCGAGGCGGAAATCCGGAGCCTTTCAACAACGATCCGGGGCACAACCCACAACGGGATTGGGGGCTCCCGAACAGCTACAAGTGACCACACAAGGGTCTCAACCACCACATGGGCGTCTAGGGTCCAAAGACCCAAGAGTAACAAGTTCACAAGCTTTCAACTTCCACGAATCCTCGTGGAGAGCACAAACCGATGCAACGAAGCAATGGCAAGAGCACAAGGCTCAAATCCTTCACTCTCAAATTCCAACAAAGCAACAAATGCTTATGGGGGAATAAGAGAGGAAGAACAAAGAGGAGATGCACCAAGAACTCCAAGATCTAGATCCACTAGGTTCCCCTCACTTAGAGGAGAGATGGATTGGTGGAAATATAGATCTAGATCTCCTCTCACTTTCCCTCAAAGATATGCAAGAATCAAGGGAGGGATTAAGAGGTAGGCAAGCTTTTCCAAAGGTCAACAATGGAGGAGAGAGAGGGGGAAAACAAGCTCAAGAGGTTAGGGAACCATTGGGGAAGAAGGCCCCTTAAATAGGTCAACCCAAGATCCAACCGTTGGGTGCAGATTCGCGCCGGGGCGGTACTACCGCTGGCCCCAGCGGTACTACCGCCCCCCGGGAAGATAGGACATCAAAACGGCTGAAAACAGGCTGAAAACGGGCTCCAGGTAGCGGTACTACCGCTTCCGGTACCGCCGAAAACGGCTCTCGGGTGGCTCCGGCGGTACTACCGCCACATGTAAAAACTGCAGAACCACCGGCACCAAAACGGGCATAACTTTGTCATCCGGACTACGATTTCGATGATCTTGGGCTCGTTGGAATCGTAACGAAGAGCTTTACAAGATCATGCAGAGAAACATCATAGTCCATCATGTGAGGAGGAGACCAAATGTAGAAAGTTAAAACCTCTCTATGAAAGATGAACCGGCAAAACCTCAAAACCGAAAACGCAACAAGTTTTCCATACGAAATCCGTTTTCGGTGAACTTGGGCTTGTCATGAAGATCACAACAAGCACCAAAACCCAACAAGGAGAAAAACCAAATAAGAACCAAGAAAGATGATATGCCAAGTATGCAAAGGTTTGAGCTCTCACAAAGATGCGATCAAGTTACTCACTTGAGAGCCCCTCTTGATAGTACGCCGTCTATCCTATAACCCGGTCTCCCACTAACACCACGAGACCGGTAAAATAGAAAACCTATCAAGATCATACCTTTGCCTTGCGCATTCCACTTGAGCTCGATGATGACGATCTTGACTCTCTCAAGTTGGAACACCTTTCTTGATTGTGCTTGCTAGCACATGCTTGATGAAGACTTCTCCAAATACTCCCCCATACACCATTATGGGAGAGCCTTGCTAACTCCGTCTTCATGAATCCACTTGCACTTCATCTTCTTATCTTGATATAGATGATGGCTTGGAGATAAACATGAAGTTCACTCAATCTTCTTTTCCAAGCCATGCTTGCAATAAGCTCAACTCTTCACATGACCATTCTTCATATAAACCCTTGGATGGAACCTTGGTCATCATGTAATCTTCTAGAGTCCAACACATGAACTCCAATCTTTTCCTATGGACAAGATCTACAAGTATCTCAATGCAAACATTAGTCCATAAGGATTGTCATTAATTACCAAAACCACGCATGGGGCAACACATGCACTTTCAATCTCCCCCATTTTGGTAATTGATGACAATCCCTTTTACGAGGGTTTATATAATGAATTAAGCAACCATGCAACACAAAGAGCAAGGATGCAAGAGCATGAAAGGCAAATGCTTAAGAACGAAACTAAAGCATAACACCAAATTCCCTTAAACCCTCTAAACTTCTCCCCCATTGGCATCGATTGCCGAAATGGGAGGAAAAATTTAGAAGGCCAATATAGTAAGAGCTCCCCCATAATGTGTGCATTTCTCATAATATGAGTGAAATCAAATGCACATATCCAATGACGAATAGAGAAGGAGATCAAACTATATTGAGG
This sequence comes from Poa pratensis, assembly GCA_947311845.1. Classification (NCBI taxonomy): domain Eukaryota; kingdom Viridiplantae; phylum Streptophyta; class Magnoliopsida; order Poales; family Poaceae; genus Poa; species Poa pratensis. Next base: position 35,084,643 of record CAMZMU010000082.1, on the reverse strand, counting down.
ATCCAAAGATTGCAAAAGAAAACAAATTGAAAGATACTTCGACAAAAGAAGTAACCAATCAAAGGATCCGAAAAACCAATTGAACATAAGAAGATATTATGATAAGACAACCAAGAGGGAACTCCCCAAGGTACGTGCACAATGTAGGATTTGTATTTCAATATGGTGTGCACAACATGGAATCCTCACTCCCTCCTAGATAATTTTGAACACAAACACAAGAGTAGCAAATAGGTCCACAAGCTTATTAAGATGCAAACATATACCAAATGAAAAACAAAGCTTGTGCCTTTTAGAAACCACCAAAAATCAAAGCAATAAAAGTGGTTACTAAAGAATTGGAATACCAATTAAAGATGTAACTATTGTCATGTGTATAAGTTTCTAAGTAGACACCAATCACGAAGATATAAGTCCACAAATAAACATGCACACACAAAATAGATACAACGGTGAAGAACATGATATCCAAGCGGAAGTCATATATATACCAATAAGATCATTGCTTAAAAGCATAGCACAAAGCTCAATTTTATCTTAAAGGATATAGATGAACTTCCAACACAATCTCATCATAGCATCAAAAATATCCACAAGGGAAAAAAAATGGGATGCTCCGAGAAAGATAACAAGTATCGCAAGGCAAATGATTTTGAAAAACATCAATATTGCATATGCGAGACATAGAGTAGAAAGTGCTAGATTAACATATTTGGGATTGGTGAATCATGAAAATGATTATATATATTCCCCTTGATATGTAATCATCCCGGCTTGCCACATTTGCAATAAAGTTGTTTTGCAAGAACCAAATGAATTGCAACAAAAAGAGATTCATGCCATGAAACAACCTACACAAGGTTGAAAGCTAGAAAATATGCATGAGGTAGATACTTGTTACCGAGATAGCATTGGTGATGTAGAAGATAAGAGTTCACGATCATCCGAGCTTGGCTCCAATAAGCACATGGTGATAACACCTTCCTTGTAAATGAGACAAGCTTCCAATGCATCTCCGATGTACCTAAAACAAATTCAAGTACAACATGGTACCCAAACTCATTGGGTCCAAAGTAGTTAGAGCAACTACAATACATAGGACAAACTCCACATAAATATGTGCATATTGATATGAAATTGAATTTCATGCACATCTTAGCCATTTAGGATTTGATGGAGTTTATCCTATATATTGGATCAACGAAAGTAAGCATGCCATAAGATATACATAAGTAAATATGCATGCACAAGACTTTCAAGAACCAAAAGAGATACAATTTGGACAAAACACCAATTAAACCAAGAAAGCACACACAAGTGTGACAAGAAAAAGAATTGTCCAAATTATATCAAAGACCCAAATCAACACATGATTGAAGATACCAGAAAAGATACCAAATGAAAAAGATACCAATTGATGAAAATACATCAAAATAAACCAAACCCTCTACACTTTCATGATGGCACAAAGTACCAAGACGAAAATGTTTGTCTTCCAAAGAGACACGTCATCGGGATCAAAACCAATTGAAGACAACTAATGTTCAAAAGCATATAGGATTGCTCCCCCAAGATTTGTGCATTATTTATGATCTTGCATTTGAATACAAAATGCACACAAATGGGATCATCACTCTCCATACATATTATTCAAACACTAGTCATGTTCAAGGAAAGCAATAAGATGCAAAACCAATTTAAAGAACGGAGTTCTACTCAAAGTAGGATAGCTTCCCAAGAATAGTGCATTATCAAGAAGTATGACTTTTGAATGTCAATGCACAAGAATTGGATCATTGCTTTTCCAATCAAGAAAGCACAAAACAAATTTTGAGTAGAGCAACAAGGATCCAAAAGATACAAGGAAGACAAAGAGAGTTAGATCAAAACAAATCCTTGGCAATAAAATAAGGCAATTCAAAGCAAGAGACAAAGTGAAGATGGTCCACAAATTTCACCACACATATGAGTATCACTTGTCAAGGACAAGGAGTATATAGAGATATTTCTCGGTGGTATATAGAAATGATATTGAAGACCAATTTCACAACAAATAAGCATATGGCAAAAGATAAGATTTAAAGGCCAAAGCTTAAAAAGATAGATATTCTTGATAGCTTCAAGTATTCACGCGATCATGCAAAGCCACTACAAAGAGTAGCTTGAAGCAATCGATTTCCCAAAAGGATATGCGAACATATTTGGGGAAAACCGTACCAAGAATGTCCATCACAAACAAGATCCAAAAGATGATTAAACAAAATCATTTTACCAAAATGGAACTTGTTTGAGCAACATGCCACATAGGAATAAGATAATGAAGAATATCAATTCTAGGTGGCAATACCTCACATGTTCACATTTTCTAGGTTTGTAATATGCACATAGCTTATTACTCCCCCATAATGTGATAATCCATTTTTTTAAACAAGAGGCAAACAAAACCAACTCGAGAAATTAATGGACATTATAGAATTTGAATTTCTCATGAGCATGACATACCACATAGAGAATAGATAATATTAATATGTCAACACTAAGTGGTATTCCTCATGTATACACAATTTTAGGATTGTGAAGTGCACGAAGCATATCACTCCCCCAAAATAGGATAGTCCATTAATCTCTCAAAAAGAGCCAACAAGATAAGATATCAAATAAAAGCAATAAGGCTCAACACAAGTAAATGGTGTGCAAACCAACATACACATACTTGATTACTCAAGATAAGTAAGTAGAGAGCACAACACATACAAAACTAGCAAGGTACAAAACCTAACACATGCAAGGGTGCAAGCAACTTTCAATGTATATATGATTTAAATAAAAGTTACCGCAAGGAGGAACATTGGATATGAGATAGAACAATATAATCCAAATGACTTGGCTTGAGAGAATATAATTGATGAAGATCCCTTAATTCTTCATGATGTAGCCAAGTCTCCAATGCCCTCCAACAACACCTATTGATCAAGTTTTAGCTTGTTGGTCCCCAACCAAGTTGGGTCCTAAGAGGTTAGTCACAATAGGTTTGGCAACCCAAATGGTTCTTTTCTTGACACCACTTTGAGTACCAACATATTTGGCAAACACATTGCCAACCTTATCCTTCCGAAGAGAATAATCATCATCAATAATAATGGGGTTGGATAAGGTACCATTTGTGCATGAAGAAGCAACGTGACCCTTCTCACGGCATAGGTAGCAACATCTACTTCCTCCTCTCTTCTTAGTTGGAGTCTTGACTTGAGGAGGGGTAGCTTGATTCTTCTTGGGAAGAGGCCGTTCTTCAACTTGAGGAACTTGAGTTTGAACTTGAGGCTTCTTCCCTTGTTGCTTCTCACTAAGAGCCTTCTTCTTCAAAGGGCAAGATCTAACATGGTGCCCTTCAACTTTGCACTTGAAGCAAACAATCTTGGCCGAATCTTTAACTTGTTCTTGGCCCTTGTTCTTCTTGTTATACTTGGACTTGTTCTTATATTGGAGTTGAATCCAAGTCCACTCTTGTCATTGGGGCGTCTTTGAACACTCAACATATTGTCAAGTGTAGAATCCCCAACATGACGCTTTTCCAAGTCTTTCTTCAAAGAAGTGACTTGGGCCTTGAGCTCATTTAATTCCTCTACATGGTTAGTATCAACAAAAACACTAGAGGAAGTAGAAGCTTCATTGTTAGAGCAACAAGGCAAGAAAGTAATTCATCACAAGATGTAGCAACATTGTGAGTGGATGAATTACTAGGACTAGCACATGGCAAAAAGCATTTTAGTAGAAGTTGTGCCATTGTCCACATGAGGCTCACAAGATGTTACCTTTGTAGCGATAGCCTCATGAGCTAACTTTAGCCTAGCATGGGATGCTAGAAGATCATCATTAGAGCTAGAGAGCTTTTCATGACTTTCTTCCAATTTCCCATACTTGCTAGTTAGCAACTCAAGTTGAGCCCTTAGCTCAACATTCTCCTTCAAAATAGATGCTTCACAAGAAGTGGAGTTAGTAGCACAAGCATCATTAACATTAGAAATGGAAGAAGACAACTTGGCAAGCTCATCATTTTTAGATAGTTGAGTTTGGAGTTGATCATGAGACTTGATAAGGAGAGAGTGTTCACTTTCTAAAGCCTTGTGAGCTTTGTCAAGTCTCTCTATATCCTCAATTAGTCTAGCATTGCCAACACCAAATTCAACTTTTTCCTTTTTAAGCACTTTATATTTAGCAATAGCATGATCTCTTTCCTTAATGATTTTAGCAATAATAAGATCATTTGATTCATCAAGAGATTCAAGTTTCTCTCAAGAGACACTCGAAGCTCTTGCTCTTCCTCAAGGGCATTCATTAAGGATGCCTTTTCATCGGCATCCTCTCTCTCAATTTGACATTTCTCGAGAAATTGAGTTTCCAAGTCCTCAATGATTTCCCTACTCTTAATAGCATAAACAATGATTTCACTTAGAGGAGGGATAGCTTTGCTACCTTTGGGGAGAGCACCAAATACCATCTCACCCTTCTTTGTTATGGATTCAACATCCATAAGCGCTCCATGAGAATCCCCATCCACATCATCACAAGATGTAGAGGGTTCCAAAGGTGGAGAAACCTTTGAATCCTTAGCCATAAGGCAAAAATGAGTAGTGGGCAAAGATGGTGAAGAGATACTTGAAGCACCATTGAGATCCACGTCTTGTTCCAACAAATGTTGTGATTCCTCTACATTGTTAGCCACACAAGAAATAGAGGATATGGAAGTATTGTTTTCATGGCAACAAGACGAATGAAGCATATCATCATGAGATTTAGTTAAACAACTATTACATGATATGCAAGGACTAGCAACACTAGCATGTAAAACATTTGTAGTGCTAGAAGTGTTTAAGTCCAAAGATAGATCATTGCAATGAGATAGAGATGAAGTATAGTCAATACACTAGTACAGAACGACACATCGGATACCCCTCTATGGAAACGGCAGGAGTTAGGCGATGAAGAATCAAGCCTTCCGCGCGGAAAAAGCCGCCCGCGAGGGCTATCCTCCCGCGACCCGCGACACATCGGCAACGGTTGTGCTTTCCGCAACCGTTTGCTTTATATGAGCAACGGACATATTTTCGTGTCCGTACGCATTATTTTCATTATTGTAAACGGTTAATATGGATGACCGTATCCGATGATTCCATCCAGACCTAACGCTATGAGTGGTGTCGAGTTAGCCAGCTGCGGAGATTCCCATAAGACTGAAAGATAGGAGCGGCGGCGGCGAGGGCGGAGGCGGAGGCGAGGGCGGAGGCAGAGTCCAGATCTTACATCTGTGCTGCGGGCGTCGATAGGCGCGCGGTGGTTGCCGACGTTGAGAGGCAGCGCGTTGGTTGCCGGCGTCGAGAGGCAGCGCGTTGGTTGCCGGCGTCGAGAGGCAGCGCAGGGAAGCTTGGGCCCGATTCCACAGCAACTGGGGCGGTGGTATAACCCGAAAACCTACTACTTATTTTTTTAATTATTTTGATTTAGGAGCTCGGAGTATAAATCTTACATATGTAGTTTGCCATTTTACTAGATGGTTCTTGATCGAGCTTGGATGTACGGTGGTCGCACGAGTCCTGAATTCTCACAAGGTGTGGTTGAATTCTTGGACAGGGCTTCGCAACACATGCTAGAAAGTAATGAACCGAAGATGTTTTCTCCTTGTGTTATCTGTAAGAATGAAGTCTTGTGGCCTAGAAGACAAACGATAGAAGAACACATTATTTTGAGGGGATTTATGGAATCGTACACATGTTGGTCAAAACACGGTGAACAACAACCAGCAATCTTTGCTGACAACCGTGATGATTTGAGCAACGATAATCATGAAGTCAATGCCAGAGATGGTTTGGGCAACGCTGATGATGATGTGCATCCAGATGAAACCAGAGCCGATGGTCCACAAAAAAACCTAGAACAGATGATCAATGATTTGAAGAATAATATGGAAGGTAATGATGAGATAAAGAATTTCCTCTGTCAGTCGACGGACTCGAAGAAACCTCTGTATCCGGAATGCAAGCTCAGCAAGTTGGATGCGACACTAGAATTGTTGAAATACAAGGCAGAGAGTAGTACATCCGATGTGAGCTTCACAAAGCTGTTAAAACTTGTCGCATTATTACTTCCACCTGGAAATGACTTGCCAGCGAACACTTACCATGCCAAGAGGGTGATCTGCCCCATTCCAGCCGAGTATGTGAAGATACACGCTTGTAAGAATGATTGTATTCTCTACTGAGGGGAAAATGAAAATATGCGGCGTTGTCCCATATGTAACTTTCCTCGTAACAAACGCAACCTAGCAAAAGACAGAGACAAGGGAGAGGATGAGGTCACAACGGGAGTCCCTTACAAGGTTGTGTGGTATTTGCCAATAATACCCGGCTGATGGACCACAGTGGAGGCTTATCGATTATGAGTTCCCAGACTTTGGCAGGGACCCCAGAAATGTAAGGTTTGCACTAAGTACAGATGGAATGAATCCTTTTGGCAGCTGATAATCCTCAAGAGCAAGGAATCACTGTAGCACTATTCGATAAGTATTTGAGTGTCGAACCCACGAGGAGCTGAAGGTAAACTATCTATTCTCTAAAGCCCTATAACCCTCTTATATGGCCTTTTATGCAAAGCAATAAATTTGAATATGAAAGGAACTAACTAATGGAAGCAAGTGATGTGGAATGGGTTTATCTAGTAACAAGTTTCTTAGAGCAAGTTTCTCTCAGCAGTTTTCTCAAGCAAGTTTCTCAAAGTAGCAAGTAGCAAAGATCTCAAGTAGCAAATATCTCAAGGGAGCAAATGTTCTAGCAATTGTTATTTCATTCGTGTGGTTGTCACAATTAGTGAAGCACATGTTTCAGTCTTAATTGTTTCTTCTAGGAAGGAGCCATAAATAGGTGTAGCCAAGTAAATGAACTAAACCCCTTATGATGGTTCTTATGGCCAAGTAAATGACTGCACAAGAGTTATTAAGACATAGAAGTCCCACCATAGCCTTAAGTTCTAAGGTCCCCTATATATATCCCCAATAAAGTAACTTCATGATTCGGTCTCAGATTTACATGTCCTCCCAAGTCACCCTCACTCCATTACCTTACCGGTGATCACCTTACATGCATTCCCCAACATATGCGTGCACTCATATATTGTACATCAAGACAATCATAAAAGATAACAAAACTTGTATGCAACCAAACAACGAACTATTTCACTATTGCCATGAACAAATCACTTCTCAAACATAGATGGAGAGACACAATAGATCAAGGGAAAAGTATATTGCATCATACATCATGTTTGCCAAGAGTTTACAGTGGGGAGATGGAGATGATCTTGCTGTAGATGTCGATGATGAGCACGCCGGAGGGGGGTGGAGCCCTCCGGAGGTGATTCCGGCGGCGTTTCCCCCCTCCGATCTTCTCCGGCGGCAGCCTTCTGACTCTCTGTTTCGTGGTTTTCTGTTTCTCCGCCGCCTCTTTGCGAAACTCCTCGGGGGACTATTTTTATAGGCGTTTTTAGGTCAAAACCTAGTCGGCGGAGGAAAGATCGACGTCAACGGAGCCACGAGGGCCAAAAGAGTGGGCCCCACGCGGCCAGGTACTGTGGCCGCGTGGGCCACCCCCTTTTGGTCCTCGGACCTCCGTTTGTTTGCTTCCTTCGCCCACAAGTCTTCTTCCTTCCAAATATTGACGCCCGTAAATTTGCAGGTCATTTAGACGACGTTTGGGTCCCTGAAACTTAAAAGGAAAGAAATAGGGTTTTCTGCCTGTGCAGGGTTAATTCCATAAAAATAGGAAATCATTAAGATATTTCCAAAATCATGATAAAACATTGATATAACCCTTATATGATGCTAATATGATTGGAATATGAGTAAATAAAGTGCAAAGTTCATGTATGCATTTCACATGCATCAACATCCCCAAGCTTAACCCTTGCTCGTCCTCGAGTATGAAGGTGATAAAACTAACATGGACTTTGCAATTTAATACTAACAATGGATATCAAAGATGATTACAATTGCTACATAAAGTCAAATGATTCATTCTTCAAAGGAGTAGCAATATGCAAGATAGTTTATGAAGTGATATCAAGCTTTCAAGACAAGGATGTTCATTGATAGCTCACAAAGTGTAACATAGAAGCAAGTAATATGGACCACATGTATGCATAATGATAAGCATGGATATCCTACATTGGTCATAGAGTGATGAGGAAAATCTGAATATAAAAGGTGGACACTTTGGAAAGATGTATATGTGAGTAGAGGTAAATCATGCATAAGTTTCATCTAACCTACAAACTCTTCTACTTAAGTTAATGATTGCAATGTGGAATTCTTGGTGTCAAGCTCTCATTACCCCTATCATAGCATCTTCAATGATTAAAGTTTAATGTGAAAGCAAATATGAGTAGTGTGCTTGATAAAGTAAAGGTTAGGTGTCTCATGCCCCTTGAATATAAGTACCTACACCATGATTACTCAACTTAGGAAACAAAGCAAGTTCAAGTTCTATCATTGTAAGTAATAATAGTATCATCAAGAGCGTCAACTGGGGTACCTCTTGTCCCAGGATATGGAACAAGCCCATATCAAAATGACAAGGCAAGCAAACAAGATGAACAACCTCAACACCCTTTTTATTTACCATTGGAATAGCTTTTTATTATAAGGTGCATCATAGACGGTTCACCATAGCATGTAAGTAAATTTCCACCATGAATGATGCATGGCTTAGATTAGCGGCCCAGGCGTCTCTCTAACCATTTATACCAACTCATTTAAACTACTTCATTTCCACCTCATTCCATCATGATAGGCATCCATAAACAAAAGTACATGATATCAACTAAATGAAATGAAGGAGCATGTTGAAAGCTTTGCATGTGACAGAACATATGGGCTAACTCCCAACCTTGGACATTTATCAAGCCACTAGCATCATATTATTAATCACAATGGGTCATGTTTTATTTAAAAAATAAAGTTGTGCATCAAGTTCGTGAGAGCTATATAACCAACTTTTCCCATGGCAATCAATAACATAATAATTTTCATTCAGAGGTATAGATAACACAAATATCATGATGAACATACTCGGAATAGCATATAGCTAGTAGGTAGATATGGTGGACTCACTGGAATAACTTTGGTTGAAGGTGTTGGAAACAAGTTTTAACTTGTTGGAGTTTTTGGGCTAGCAAAAGGGAGAAAGTTAACCATTTAGATGCATGCATGAGTGTCCATAGAACTAACTAATCCATGTTAAACCAAGTAAAATAACAATCAGCACCAAAACATGAATAAGTGATAGCTCTTCAAAAAGGATTTGCAAACTATTACTCATAAACAAGCTCATGAATCAGGCAACTATATGTATCATTAAAAATCAACTCAAACATCCTTTTCCCAATCTTATAAAAGCATCCAACATATTTCATCCCATATTTCCAGTAGCTCTCCCATATATAAATGATAGTGTTGTGGTCTCTCAAAACAAATCAAACCAAAACAAAACAAAAGACGCTCCAAGTTTATGCGATAAAGTGTTTCGATCGAAAAACAGAAGTTGGACGTGTGCAAACCGAGAGTGTGTAGGTCCAGTGGGGTTGTCTTCACATCCCCAAGCTTATGGTCTTCACCATCCTTGGATAGCTCTTGGTGCATCTCCTCCAATCCCTGTGAAAAAATTTCAAAACACCGTTTCTCCCATTTCTTTTCTGTGGGGTGCATTAATAGTGATAAACAAATATGTTTCTTGCTGCATATAATCCTTGAACAAAAATTCATATGAGATGTCCAGAAAGTGTATAATGTTGTATGCCTACTCATAAACTCAATTGGATAAAAAAGATTCAACTTAAAAGCTCAAAGCATGCATCAAACAAAATGGGACAAATCTGTCCAGAAAAACAGCAGCAGCAAAACGTATTTTTCTACCCTACCAAACTTTCTCGAAAAATTCCGAAACAATTCATGCATACAGAGGATGAAAATTTGCAACTACAGTTCAAATATGAGCTCATTCGGAGTTACATAATAAGAATTAAAAATCATACCGTGCACTGATTCGTGCAGGAATAAAATCTCCGAATGCTATAAGCAACTTTTCAAACCAAAAAGGGTAAAACTTGGCACTTTATTGAAAATTCCAGAACCTAAACTATAAACAAAGTCTCTCGGTACAGCAAGAGGACACAAAGAAAAATCACACACAAATAACCGGGTTGCCTCCCGCAAAGCGCTGTCTTTATAGCCATATAGCTAGGCTTACTTACTTGGTATCAAGATGGTTGAAGTGAGGTGGCTTGGCATCCCCAAGCTTAAATTCTTGTACTTATTTTATATGTAGGGTGAGCCTAGGGGTACATCCCCAAGCTTGAGTTTTTGTCCCTCTTGATCTTGTACATCATCCTCAATTCTTCCACCTTAAAATTCTCTTTACACAACACTCGTCATAAACTTGATTAGAGGGGTTAGTGCCTTCATAAATTAAATCCACATAGGTACAGCGAATTACTATTATCACTCTTTTTATTTGGTTTTAGCTTTGGGAAAAGTTTAAATGATAAAGACTTTGCAATGGTTCCATTGGCATGAACAACACATGTTCAAGGTCGACCCCAACTTCTCCATTACTCATCCTTCTCATTTACTTTCCCAAATTTCATATAGAGTGAAAATCTTACACCAATTGTTAGAAATCAGTAGGTAAAGTTATTTTACAGGTTCTCAAGATATGAAGGTGTGCCCAAACTGAATAAGAGATAAAAGCATAGAGAGCACACCTCAAAACATTATACCATTAACTTTTAAGTCTAACTCTTTTCCTATGCATTGGCATTTTATATATGAATAAATAACAACCCATTTGAGGTAACCAATGCATATAATGATCAATAGCTTGCATTTTAAATAACATAGAAACATAAAGAGGATTCTTATCTCTTTCTCTCTCATAATAGTTGCAAGCATTGAAATTAAACATTCCCACATGATTTTGAATAGAATCACCACATAAAGACTTATCATCTAATGAGCATATTGGATCATCAAACTCACAATCAATTTCATCCTCAATAGTAGGGGGACTAAAAATGTCATATTCATCAAAATAAACTTCCCCAAGCTTAAGGTTTTCCTCAGTATTAGCAATAAAGTTGTTAAAAGAATTAGTACTACCACAGACATGATTGTTATGCAAATAAAATTTAATTTTCTCCTCAAACACTTCATGTCCTAACTCAAGATAGATATTATACAATTCTAGGATTGTTTTGTTGTTTTCCATTTTATAATTTTTTTTTGTGTTTTAGATTTATATGTTAGTATGCAATGCAAACAAGAATAAAAGTTTAGCACAACGCTCCCCGGCAACGACGCCAGAAAAGTACTTGATAATCCCCAAGAGCAAGGAATCACTGTAGCACTATTCGATAAGTATTTGAGTGTCGAACCCACGAGGAGCTGAAGGTAAACTATCTATTCTCTAAAGCCCTATAACCCTCTTATATGGCCTTTTATGCAAAGCAATAAATTTGAATATGAAAGGAACTAACTAATGGAAGCAAGTGATGTGGAATGGGTTTATCTAGTAACAAGTTTCTTAGAGCAAGTTTCTCTTAGCAGTTTTCTCAAGCAAGTTTCTCAAAGTAGCAAGTAGCAAAGATCTCAAGTAGCAAATATCTCACGGGAGGAAATGTTCTAGCAATTGTTATTTCATTCGTGTGGTTGTCACAATTAGTGAAGCACATGTTTTAGTCTTAATTGTTTCTTCTAGGAAGGAGCCATAAATAGGTGTAGCCAAGTAAATGAACTAAACCCCTTATGATGGTTCTTATGGCCAAGTAAATGACTGCACAAGAGTTATTAAGACATAGAAGTCCCACCATAGCCTTAAGTTCTAAGGCCCCCTATATATATCCCCAATAAAGTAACTTCATGATTCGGTCTCAGGTTTACATGTCCTCCCAAGTCACCCTCACTCCATTACCTTACCGGTGATCACCTTACATGCATTCCCCAACATATGCGTGCACTCATATATTGTACATCAAGACAATCATAAAAGATAACAAAACTTGTATTTAACCAAACAACGAACTATTTCACTATTGCCATGAACAAATCACTTCTCAAACATAGATGGAGAGACACAATAGATCAAGGGAAAAGTATATTGCATCATACATCATGTTTGCCAAGAGTTTACAGTGGGGAGATGGAGATGATCTTGCTGTAGATGTTGATGATGAACACGCCGGAGGGGGGTGGAGCCCTCCGGAGGTGATTCCGGCGGCGTTTCCCCCTCCGATCTTCTCCGGCGGCAGCCTTCTGACTCTCTGTTTCGTGGTTTTCTGTTTCTCCGCCGCCTCTTTGCGAAACTCCTCGGGGGACTATTTTTATAGGCGTTTTTAGGTCAAAACCTAGTCGGTGGAGGAAAGATCGACGGCAACGGAGCCACGAGGGCCAAAAGAGTGGGCCCCACGTGGCCAGGTACTGTGGCCGCATGGGCCACCCCCTTTTGGTCCTCAGACCTTCGTTTGTTTGCTTCCTTCGCCCACAAGTCTTCTTCCTTCCAAATATTGACGCCCGTAAATTTGCAGGTCATTTAGACGACGTTTGGGTCCCTGAAACTTAAAAGGAAAGAAATAGGGTTTTCTGCCTGTGCAGGGTTAATTCCATAAAAATAGGAAATCATTAAGATATTTCCAAAATCATGATAAAACATTGATATAACCCTTATATGATGCAAATATGATTGGAATATGAGTAAATAAAGTGCAAAGTTCATGTATGCATTTCACATGCATCAGCAGCATGAGCAGCAGACATAGCACTTGGCCAGTTCTTTTAGCAATGTATAACCTTCCTCCTTGGTTGTGCATGAAGAAGAGGTATATCATGATGTCGATGCTTATTCAAGGACCAAAACAACCTGGGAATGACATTGATGTTTACTGAGTTTACTTGTCGAAGAACTACAAGTACTGTCGGATGGGGTAAGAATGTATGATGCGTTCAAGAGAGAACAGTTTGATCTCAGAGCAATGTTGTTTCTGACCATTCAAGATTATCCTGCACTTGCGAACTTGTCAGGGTAGAGTTTGAAGGATCCTTTGCATGTGTCACTTGCAAAGAGAGAACAAAAAGTCTTTGGCTGCCGAATTCAAGGAAGACAGTGTACATGCGGCACCGAAAGTTTTTGGCAAAGAATCACCCGTATCGTAGATTGAAGGCCCCGTTCGATAATACGATTGAGACCGATGACACGCCAGAACCATTTTCAGGAGCGGATGTCGATGACCAGACGAAGGATGTACACACTATTTTTGGTAAGGGGAAGAAACCCCAGTCTCGTGAGAAGGCAGTGTGGAAGAAAAGATCGGTTTTCTGGGCATTGAAGTATTGGGCATATCTAGACGTTCAACATTGCATCGATGTCATGCATGTCGAGAAAAACGTAACTGAAAGCGTTCTTGGATGTGTAATGAATAACAAGGATAAAACGAAGGATGGTATGAATTCACGGCTGGATATTCTTGCATTGAAATATAAAAGGAAAAAGTTGAAGCCACAAGAGAAGCCTAATGGGCAGTGGTACCTCCCACCTGCTTGCTACCAGTTATCGAAGGAAGAGTCGAAGGAGTTCTTGCAATTCTTGTATGATATGAAAGTTCCGTCAGCATACTGCGCAAACATCAGGACTCTGGTGTCGTTTGAAGAAAAGAAACTGATGGGGATGAAGTCACATGACTGCCATGTGATGATGACACAGATGCTCCCTGTGGCAATTAGAAATATGTTGCCTAAACCCGTTCGAGAGGCTCTCATGAGGTTATGTGATTTTTTCAACGCTATATACCAGAAGGTGATAGATCCATTCAAATTAGACAGATTGCAAGAAGATGTTGTGAAGACTATCTGCCAGCTAGAGATGTTCTTCCCCCCTTCGTTTTTCGATGTAATGGTCCATCTTATTGTACACATTGTTTATGAGATAAAGCAATGTGGTCCAGTGTATCTGCGCACTATGTATCCGTTCGAGTGCTTCATGGGTATACACAAGCACTACGTCCGTAACAGGTATCGGCCAGAGGCAAGTATCATTGAAGGATATCTTTCAGAGGAGGTGGTTGAGTATTTCATCAGCTACATGGATGGCCACCGACCTATCGGGGTGCCTCTGTCCAGGCATGAGGGGAGGCTAGATGGAAAACGGTTAATGAAAGATAAATCATGTTGGCCAGAGTGTGAATTATTTGAGAAAGCACATTTGTACGTATTGCAGCACCTTGCAGTCGTTACACCATATGTGGATGCTCACAAGGATCTACTTAGAATTGAGCTAGGAGGCCGAGGCTTGACAGAGAATCAGAAGGAAGCACAAGTCTTGAAACTGCACAGCCAGAGATTCGCTGATTGGCTGATGACGAATTGTGTCGGAGATGATGACGAGACTTTAAAAAGTTTGGCAAGAAAGCCAAACTTTACGGTTCATAAATGGGAAGCATATGACCTGAATGGCTACACCTTTTATACAAAGAATAGAGACAACAAGACCATGTATCAGAATAGCTCTATTAAAGTGGAAGCGGTAGATCTGAATGGGAGGAAGGATTGGTACTATGGAGTAATTGAGGAGATTTGGGAGCTGGAGTACGATACATTACTCACGGTTCCATTGTTTAAATGCAAATGGGTCAAACTGGGTCATGCGAAAGTTGACCAGTACGGCACTACATATGTCAATCTCAACGAATTGGGATACAAAGATGAACCTTTCGTTTTAGCTACCCAAGCCACCCAGATCTTCTATGTCAAAGACCTACTACATAAAATTTGCCATGTTGTGATGAATGGGAAAAGGAAGATCGTTGGGGCGGATGACGTTACTGATGAAGAAGAGTACAACCAGTATGAAGACTTGCCAGCAACTGGAGAACGCATACAGATCAATGACCGACAGGCTCCTGGAGATGGCTTTTACGCAAGAGATGATCACTCCGATGGGGCAATTTACAAAGGAAATATTCAGGTTGATCCAGTTTTACTAGAGGAGGACGAAGAATGAGCAAATTAATTTGTACCCTAAAGTGATAATTGTATTTCTTAATTGGCAAAGTAATGTGCTGTTGTTATTTCTTAATTTTCAACCGTAAACGCTATATTTATTCAAATTCCGAAATATAATTTATTTATACCACATCGGCAACGGTTTTTTTGAATGCACCATTGCCGATGTGACATAAACCCTACTTCCAGACTTAAACTTTGGGGACCAACCTACCACCCCTCGCATTTCCCCCTGCTCACCGTCTTCAACACCACCCCCGGCGGCATACTCACGCTCAGCTGAGTTCATTATGCGGACTACTCGGGCCGCCCTTGCGGCGCAGGCGGCTTCCCTGGCCGTCCCCCCACCCACGGTCTCAGCTGAGTTCATTATGCGGACTACTCGGGCCGCCCTTGCGGCGCAGACGGCTTCCCTGGCCGTCCCCCAACCCACGCTGCGGGGCAGCTCCAGGCTACGACGGCGTCGCGCCGACGCCGTGGTCAGCGAAGACACCCAGAGGGTGGGCTCTATGCCCCCCTCAGGCGACAACCGCGGCCGCCGTCTCCACTGATTTGGCTCCCGAGATGATGCCGCCACAGATCTGGCCGCCGTCTCCACTGATTTGGCTCCCGGAGCTGCTGCCGCCACAGATTTGCCCGCAATAGAGGAAGGGGCAGACAGCGGCGACCTCATACATGCCGGAGACACACTTGGGACAGGTTAGTTGTGTTGATTAACTGTATTACACACTGTAAAGTCGGACCTTTTAGTTTTAATTAGATCCACCTTCTATTATTCACCTGTTATTCAGAGCTGTCGTCTGGTGATGAAGGGTCCTCGAGCTCATCCTCGCAGCAGGATCAGTTTATCATGAAACAAAGGGGTCGAGGAATTAGAAAACCAACCCTAAAGCCAAGAGGAACATTTATAGTGGAGATGATTGACAAGAAAACTGGTGCCCCGTTGAAACCAGTCAAGGCACATAGGAAATTTAAGACATTGTGTGGGTGTGTAGTCAGGGAAAAGGTCCCCATTACTGTTGATGGCACGTTCATGCGTTTGTTCACATTGTATGTGCCTTACAAATACTTTTCACATTTTAATAGCTTTCTTCTATTCAGTACATGCTAACTATTCTCTTTCTTGTACTTAGGAGCCAGGTATTCGAGTGCAACCGCAGGAAAGAACCGGTAGGTTTCCTTGATCCGGCTCTTATCAATTACGCGAACATCTGCAGCAATGGATACGACGATATATTCAACTATGCTGTGAAAGCGTTGACTCATTATCAAGACAAAGAGTTGATCCTGCTTCCTTACAATCAGGCGTAAGTTTGTTATCAAAAATTATCTGTACATCCTGCTGATACGTGCATTTTATATCATCATTTATATAACTTTTAGTATCATACTAGAATGTTATTTGCATGATTATATGATTGTTTCTACATGTTTTAGATGATTTTGGGGACTTTCATACAAAGTCCCTATTTTTGGTATTTAATTTCTGGGAGGCAGAAAACCCCTTTTTCTTGTCTTTAATGTTTCAGGAGCTACAGGACCTCAAATAATAAAAGGAAAAATACTGCGTCAGTTTTTCATCGGGAGAAAGGCAGAGGGAAGAAGACCGAAGAGAGGAGAGCCACGAGGGCCAAATGGGGGTGGCCCACGCGGCCCATGTACCTGGCCGCGTGGGACCCACCAAAAGGTGCCTCGGGCACCTCCTCGCCTGGGGCTTTTTAGCAACGCCTTCGTCTCGCCCGAAAAGTAACGCCCTAATTTTTCCAAGTCCATCCGAGGTCGCGGCGGCGGCGAAACTCCTGATCCCTTCCGAGGGGGGTCAGATCCTGCTGCTCCGGAACTCCGGAGAAGGGGGAAATCATCGTCATCGTCATCACCTCTCCTCCTTGGCGTGGGAGGAGGCCTCTACATCATCACCCCCATCAAGACCAGCACCATCACCATCATCATCACCGTGATCCACTCCGTTCCCCTCGCAGTTTGAGAGTTGCTATACCCTAGATACTTGTCTTGTGCTACTATTCATGTTTGTGATTGAGTACTTGTCATTATTTGGTGGTGAAGTTATAATTTCAGATTGTGTTGTACCACTTATGCCACTGATTATGATCATGTTCGCACGTTGTGAGTAGTTCCCGTATGTTCCTGAGGGCATAGGATGAATTGGCATTGATTTATATATGACATGTGTTGGTATTTTGTCAAGAGTTTATCTTTTATGTGATTCTATGATGGTGTTGTGCGAACGTCGACTGCACAACACTTCACCTTATGGGCTCATAGGAGAACACCGTAGTGTAATGAATTGATGGAGACTTGGGAGGACACGTAAACCTGAGACCGAGTCATGAAGTTATATTATGAGGGTATTAGTATCGGGGACCTTAGAGTGTAATGCTATGGTGGGACTTTAGGTCTTAATAATTCTTGTGCAGTCATTTGCTTGGCCACATGATCCATCATAAGGGGTTGTAGTTTATTTATTTAGCTATACCTAATTATGGCTCCGTCCAAAGAGGATTAAAACTTGACAAGATATTCAACGTGTTGTTTAATAAATCTCTATGCCTAGCATCATCCATGCCGCCCTCGGGAACGTTTGCCACATATAAGTTACACATCACTTGAGCTTGTCCTTTGCCACATAAGAGGATTGGGCTTTCTCTCTTTGAGAGCTTTCACTTGCTACTATCTGTTATCTGCTTGCAATTATACAACTGAAAATACCAAAAACACTTGCATCTTTTATTGTTTTATTTATCAATCTTACTAACCAATACCTTCAGCTCCTCGTGGGTTCGACAACCTTTTCTAATTGAAAGGTACTACAATTGATCTCCTGCACTTGGGAGCCATCAAGATACTTTTCTGGCGCCGTTGCCGGGGAGCGTAGCGCTATTGGTAAGAAGTTTGGTAAGGAAACTTGAAAGCTGTTTATCTCATTGTTACTATGGCATTTATGAATCGTGCCTCGCTGCATCTTGCTCTATATGAAAGTGCTTATGCCACTACTGCAAAGGTGGTTGAAACTACTGTGTCTGAGGTACCTAAAGTGGGATTAAAATTCCCATGGTCATGTTAAAAGAGTTATGAAAAATCCATTTACAGGAGATGGAACTAAGTCGGCACGCGAGCACATGGAAATAATTGAGGACATATGTGGCTTATTCAGACTACCTGGTATTTCAGAGGATCAGGTAAAAAGGAAGCTATTGTATTTGTCTTTATCTGGTAATGCTCGTGATTGGTACAGGTCTTGGATGAAGAGGTCCAGAATGAATGGAGTATCTTGAGGAAGGTTTTCTTTCTTAAATATTTTACTCCTAAAGAAGCTTATGATAACCGCTGCTATATATTCAATTTCTGGCCACATCTGGGAGAGAGTATTACTCAAGCTTGGGGGAGGTTAAAGGAACTCCTTCGCAAGAATCCATGTCATGATCTTACAAGGAAACTTATATTGATAAACTTTTATGTGAGACTACCTATGAAGCACAAGGAGATTCTGGATAATTCATCTGGTGGAAGTTTTACTAATAACACTGAAGAAGAAGCATGGAATTTATTGGAGACTATTTCTGAAAATACTAGCCACTGGGATCTTGATAAAGGTAATGAGCCATATTTTGATTATGAATATTCATGTGTAGAGAATTTCTCTACTTCTATTCTGTTTAAAAATCTGAGTGATACTTTTGGTCTTGATCCTTATGTTATAATTGAAATAGCTAAAGGTTTTGCTGATCATATCTGTGTTCCAAAAAGTGGATTTGAAGTTTATGTTGAACCTGTTAAACAATCTATTGTTGTTCCTAAAGTTATTAAACAGGTTGAACCAATGTCATCTGTGACAATTGAGGAGTATGTTGAACCACCTCCATTTCCAAACCAAGTTAAGGAGAATTTACTTAAAGCTGTTACTAACAAGAGTAACAAAAGATGTTCTCAGCCTTATGAACAGGTGGAAGTCAACACTCAAATTTCTGTTATCAAGCAACTAAATGAAGAAGACCCAGTGGATGTTTATCTATGTGAAGATGCTACCAAAGTCATCAAAGGTAATTCGGCCAAAGTTGGGAAACCTGTTATATCATGCTCTATTGGGACTTCAAGTTATCATGGTCTATGTGATATTGGAGCAAGTATTAGTGTCATTCCATATTCTCTTTATCTTGAGATCAAGCCTGATATTGATCCCATTGTTATGGAAGAGACAGGTATGACAATTCAACTTGCTAATAAAGATTATATTAGTCCATTTGGAATTGTTAGAGATGTTGAAGTATTGATTGGCAAAATAAAATACCCTGCTGATTTTATTGTGCTTGGTTGTCCTCAAGATTCATTTTGTCCTATCATTTTTGGTAGACCTTTCTTACATACTGTTGGTGCTGAAATTAATTTGCCTAAAGAGAAAGTGTTTATTAAATGTGCTGGTGAGAAACTTGAATTTAACTTTTCCAAATTTGCTGATAAACATGTTGAGAAAGAGCCAATTCCTAATAATTTAATTGAAACTCTTGCTCATATAGCTGTAGCTTCAACTGATGTTGTAGAACGTTATATGCTTAATCAAGATGAACCATTTAATGATGAGGAAAAAGAGGCTTTGGAACAAATATTATGGCAACAACCACCACAATTACAATTGCATATCCCACCTGATAATTTAGGAGTGCTACCACCACCTAAAGGGGATCCTAGTTTTGAATTGAAACCTTTGCCTGCAAATCTGAAATATGCATATTTGGATGAGAAGAGCATATATCCTGTCATTATTAGTGCTAACCTTTCAGCTGAAGAGGAAGAGAAATTACTTGATGTGCTAAAAGCTCACCGACCAGCCATTGGATACTCTCTTGATGATCTTAAAGGTATAAGCCCCGCTCTATGTATGCATAAAATTAATCTGGAGGAAGATGCAAAACCTGTTGTTGATTTTCAACGCCGCCTCCATCCAAAAATGAAAGAAGTGGTAAGAAAGAGGTAATAAGACTTATTGAAGCTGGTATCATTTATCCTATAGCTGACAGTAAGTGGGTTAGTCCTGTTCATTGTGTTCCTAAAAAGGGTGGAATGACTGTTGTTCCAAATGAAAAGGATGAACTTGTGGCTCAACGTACTGTAGTTGGTTATAGGATGGTTATTGATTTCAGAAAATTGAATAAAGCAACTCGAAAAGATCATTATCCATTGCCATTTATTGATCAAATGCTAGAAAGGTTATCTAAACACTCTCACTTTTGCTATCTAGATGGTTATTCAGGTTTCTCGCAAATTCCTGTCCATAAGGATGATCAAGAAAAGACCACTTTTACTTGCCCATATGGTACTTTTGCTTACAGGAGAATGCCATTCGGTTTATGTAATGCTCCTGCTACTTTTCAAAGATGCATGAATGCTATATTTGCTGATTATATTGAAAAGATAATGGATGGATGATTTTTCTGTGTATGGTACTTCCTTCGATAATTGCTTGTTCAACCTTAACAAAGTTTTACAGCGTTGTGAAGACCAACACTTGGTTCTTAATTGGGAGAAGTGTCACTTCATGGTTACTGAGGGTATAGTTCTTGGGCATAAGATTTCTGGAGAAGGAATAGAAGTTGATCCAGCAAAGATTGAAGCTATTGAAAAACTACCATATCCAAGGGACCTCAAAGGTATAAGAAGTTTTCTTGGGCATGCAGGTTTTTACCGTAGGTTCATTAAGGATTTCTCCAAAATATCAAAACCTCTAACCAATCTTCTGCAAAAGGATGTTCCTTTCTCTTTTAATGATGATTGCATTGAGTCCTTTAATATTTTGAAGAATGCTTTAATCACTGCTCCCATTATTCAACCTCCTGATTGGAACTTGCCTTTTGAAATTATGTGTGATGCTAGTGATTATGCAGTTGGGGCTGTTTTGGGCCAACGTGTTGATAAGAAACTGAATGTTATTTATTATGCTAGTAGAACACTTGATGCTGCTCAAAAGAATTATGCTACAACTGAGAAAGAATTTTTAGCAGTACTGTTTGCTTGTGACAAGTTTAGACCTTATATTACTGATTCAAAAGTCACAATACATACTGATCATTCTGCTATTAAATACTTGATGAATAAGAAAGATGCTAAGCCTAGACTAATAAGATGGGTACTTCTATTGCAAGAATTTGATTTACACATTGTTGATAGGAAAGGGGAGGATAATCAAGTTGCTGATCATCTCTCTAGGATGGAAAGCATACCTGATGATCCTATTCCTATTAATGATAGCTTTGTTAATGAACAACTTGCAATTGTTAATGTTTCTAGTGCTAAAGTTGCATCTCCTTGGTTTGCCAACTATGCAAATTTTATTGTTGGTAAAGTTTTGCCTCCACACTTCACTTCTCAACAAAGAAAGAAATTCTTTTATGATCTTAGACATTATTTTTGGGATGATCCTTTCCTCTATAAGAAAAGTGTGGATGGTATTATTAGACGTTGTGTACCTGAGCATGAACAACAGGCTATTATAAGAGATTGTCATGACAGTCCCTATGGAGGGCATCATGCAGGAGATCGCACAGGAGCAAAGGTATTACAATCTGGTTTCTATTGGCCTACTTTATTTAAGGACTGTGCTGAATATGTTAAATCTTGTGATAAATGTCAAAGAGTAGGAAACATTGGTAGGAGGAATGAAATGCCTATGAATTATTCATTGCCACTTGAACCATTTGATGTGTGGGGTTTTGACTTTATGGGTCCTTTCCCAGAATCAAAGACAAAGCATACTCACATTTTGGTTGCAGTTGACTATGTTACAAAGTGGGTGGAAGCAATTCCAACCAAAAGTGCAGATCATGCCACAGCAATGAAGATGCTCAAGGACATCATTTTCCCCAGGTTTGGTGTTCCTAGGTTCTTAATTACTGATGGTGGTTCTCATTTCTTGCATGGTGTTCTTAGAAAAACTTTGGCAAAATATGATGTTAACCATAGAATTGCATCTCCTTATCATCCTCAAACAAGTGGGCAAGTTGAATTAAGCAATAGGGAAATTAAACTCATTTTGGAAAAGACAGTGAATAAGTCTAGATCTGATTGGCCAATTAAGATTAATGATGCTTTGTGGGCTTATAGAACTGCTTTTAAAAATCCTATGGGAATGTCTCCTTATAAAATGGTTTATGGAAAAGCTTGTCACTTACCTGTTGAACTAGAACATAAAGCTAGATGGGCTATTAAACAACTGAACTTTGATTTTAAAACTGCGGGAGAAAAGAGAATTCTTGACCTAAACCTACTTGACGAATGGAGAAATGAAGCTTATGAAAGTGCCAGGATGTTTAAAGAAAAAGTTAAGATTTGGCATGACAAGAAAATTAAGAAAAAGGAATTCAAAGTAGGTGATCAAGTTTTATTGTACAACTCTCGTTTCAAGTTTTCTGCAGGGAAGCTAGCTTCAAAGTGGCAGGGACCATTAGTGATACAGGAGGTGTACCGTTCAGGAGCTATCCGTCTTCACGGTGACATGAAAGGTAAACCTCATGTAGTCAATGGACAACGCCTTAAACCTTATATTGCAGGAAAGAGCTTCATCGGAAGGGTGGAGGAGTTGAATTTACAAACACCGGAGGAGGTAATTGAGAGAAACCGTGCAGTTTCAGAAACCCCAAATCAATAGAAGGTAACTTACTGTTGGAAAGTTTCTCGGAATTGCATAATATTTTACGGAAGTCATTTTTTATGGAAATTAACGTGTGGGACAAGAAAACTGGACGAAACGGAGACCCGAGGAGGAAAGAGAGGGGCCCACGCGGCCCATGTACCTGGCCGCGTGGGCATCCTTTTCCACCTCGGAGTCCTTTTCGTCTCGTTTTCGATCCCGACGCTTCGTCTTGACCTAAAAACCCTCAATATATACCCTCTCTGCCGATCTATCTCGCACCGAGCGTTCTCGAGCGATCTTTGTTTCTGTTGTTTCTGCCTGTCAGGTTTTAGCCATGTCTTGCTCCGGATCCAACCAAGAGGGGGAGAGCTCTCCCAAGGAGGGTGTTGTGAACCGCTACCTCAACTCCGTGATGACACCACCGAAGACCGTGTGCTTCAAGGAGGGCGTGATGCTCGTGGAGGAGGTGAAGGCTCCCAAGGCCACCGGCACGGTGAGGCAAGGCTGGATGAGTTGGAGGACAAGACCTTCAGGTATGGCACTGTGGTTTACCGCAGCCTTGATGCTCACCACTTCATGAACCTGGAGCTGGAAAGAAGGTTGAAGAGTACAAGAAAAGGCTTGAAGATCTGGAAGATAGATACAAGGACGTCATCGACAAGTGGGAAAAGTTCCAATGCTTCATGTGGGATTTGAGAACCAGAACTGTGAATATGAAGAACGCTTCAAGAAGATTGCAGCAGCTGCCACCCTCAGGTACAATGATCCACCTACATCTTTCCGTGATGGAAAGCCTTTCCATGGAAGATGGCTGAGTGGGAGAAAGAATATGAGAAGGAGGAGGCTGCAGCAAAGAAAGACCTTGCAAACGTCAAGCTTGGGGGAGTTCCACTAGTCTTTATCTCCACTAGTTATCATATCTATCTAGTCATGGTGTGTTTGCTTTTATCGTTTAGTTATCAATATCTCTTAGGCGTGTGTGAGCTCATGGAGCATTATCATGTATCCCTATCTATGGTTTATCAATGAATATTAAAGTATGGTGTCATCCATATTCTCTTGTTTGGGATTTATGGGTAACACTCATGCAAATGAGCGTGGCATATTTAGAATTTCAATCACATCTTGCCTTGAAATTAATTAACTTGAGTATGTTGGACAATTATAGAATTATCTCAATATAGAAGAAGTAAAAAGACTTGTGAATTAATAGTTTGAGGTTAAGATATAGTCTTGTAGGATAAGAAGTTGAGAAGACTTAATGAAAAGGATATAAAACACTCTTGTTACAACCTAGTATCTTTTGAGCAAATTAATGATCATGGATATTTCAATACTTATGCTCTTGAATGTGAATGAAAGGAAGGCACCTGAAATTTCAGCTAGCCATGGAAAGTGTAAGAAAAGGGTTGTGTAGAGCATGGGAACTTGATTGAGATATCCATGACTAAAGTTTGCACTAGTTACTAGTCAAGCAAGAGTGATAACAATTTTTATATCTATCTGTCTTTTCATTTGTCTTCTTTTGAACTTGTTATCCAATGAGAGTTTATCTTGTCTTTGAATTTCAGCAAAGTATAAAAGATTATAATGCTTGCCATGAAGAGCAAAAGCATGTGAAAAACAATATGATTCGATTGTCCAACATACAATGGTTATTTGCTTTCAAAAGTAAGGGGTGATTGCTAGAGTTCTACTTATGTTGCCCTCATATGTATGAGTTTTAGATCATTAATCTTATCTTGCAATTGAATATGATGATGATACAATGCCCGTATTTATTTATCAACCATAAGTCCATTGATGCATGTAATGATCTATGTCCTTACTTACTCGAGGACGAGTAAAGGTTTAAGCTTGGGGGAGTTGATACGTGCATTTTATATCATCATTTATATAACTTTTAGTATCATACTAGAATGTTATTTGCATGATTATATGATTGTTTCTACATGTTTTAGATGATTTTGGGGACTTTCATACAAAGTCCCTATTTTTGGTATTTAATTTCTGGGAGGCAGAAAACCCCTTTTTCTTGTCTTTAATGTTTCAGGAGCTACAGGACCTCAAATAATAAAAGGAAAAATACTGCGTCAGTTTTTCATCGGGAGAAAGGCAGAGGGAAGAAGACCGAAGAGAGGAGAGCCACGAGGGCCAAATGGGGGTGGCCCACGCGGCCCATGTACCTGGCCGCGTGGGACCCACCAAAAGGTGCCTCGGGCACCTCCTCGCTGTCGGAGACTGGTCCCAGGAACTAGGGGTGTCTCTCAGAAGCTAGGAAACGAGTAAGGGGCTGAGCACGACGTCAAACAAATCCTCAACAACCTCGGCGACGGTGCTCGTCGAGCTCGGTGAGGAACATCACGACAGAGAGGATACACGAGCCGCTACCCAGGTTCAGGCCCACCGTGAGGTGTAACAGCCCTACGTCCTGCTAAAATGTATTGCACTGCTTGAAGAGGTTCGCAGTACAAGTGTGCTTGCCGAGGGCACAGTTATGGCTATGGTGGACTAAGGTGGAATCAGCTCCGTCCCTCCTTCCGACGTAGTTGCTTGGGTGTTGAATGAGTTGGTGAATGCGGGATCCCCCTCCTAGGTCGTACACTGGCTCCTTATATACTGGGCTTGGTCCTCTTCCCTGAAAACCTCCGGCGGGAAGGGATACCACAATGCCGCCGAGTTGGAGCACAGCGCACGGCGTTGGGGGCGTCCATGGACGCGGTCCATGTCAGAGAGCACGTCGTCTTGGCAGAAAAGGCCACCGTCCAACCAGGACGGTGCGCTAGCACTGCAGAGCTTTGGGGCGCGCCCCACGGTGACGTCGCAGTTGGAGCGTAGCGGCGGCCGGCCGCTTTATCACCAAACTGGAAAGTCTTGGAGTCTGCTTTGCTTCCTCCAGCTCCTTTGACCGCTTTATACACGAGAATGGCAACTGCGGCGTCTTCGTCGGCGAGCGCAGAGCCCATGTGCGCTCTGCAGCGGCGCAGGAGCTTGCTTCCACTTGAAGGAACCCCGCGAGGGCCTGAAGCCTCGCCGAGGCTCTGTAGCCGTTGACTTCTCGCGAGGGAAAGGGTAGCGCGGAGACGCGCCAGGACCTGATGGTCCTCTAGGAGAGACCTTCTTGAGGCAGGAGTTCCTCTTGAGGCCCCTTAGGCCGAACGTCTGGTCCTTAGCAGAAAAGCCAGCCGAGCAAAGAAACCCTCGCGAGGGAAAAAACTCCTCGCGAGGCTCGTCAGGCTGAAAGCCTGGTCCTTAGTAGAATTTCCTGCGGAGCGTTTGAGGGCTGTGGCAGGCCGGCCCATGGTACCCTGGTTTCCATTGGGCCGACAGTAGCCCCCGGGCCCGCGATGGGCACGCTGGAGTTCCCGAGGCGGAGGCGAATCGTCGTGGGCCCAAAGAAGCCTGCGAAGCCCGAGACACGTGGAGCGTCGCGGCCGGACACGATCCCACGATCTCCTCTGAAGTAACGGGTGTGGTGGTGGGTCCCGCCACGTCCTGGTAACGGCTCGATGAGCCGATATAAGGCAGAGAGCTTGGCGCAGGCGGCCATTACTCCACTCGTTCCCCTTTCGCCTTCTTGCTCCCAGCGCTCAATCCCCAAGCTCCTCCCTTGCAATCTTGCTGCAATGGCGCCCAAGAAGGCCGCCGCGTCGCGAAAGGCAAGGCGGTGATGCAGGGCGGCGAGTCTGCCGCGACGCAGCAGGGCGGCGATTTCGAGCCGACTCTGATTGGCTTCCGCTTCGAGAAGGAGCTGCAGCTGGACAAGGTGCGGCACATGGCGGCCTCGGCGACCAATGAGCACGGCGCCACGGTACTCAAGATGGCGAACAACTCCTTCGGCAGCTTCTACCCCATCTTCATGCACACTCTCTTCGCCGGGCTCGTGCCTCCCTTCTCCGATTTCTTCCTGGCGGTTCTGGAGCGCTACCAGATCCAGGTGCTTCATCTCCACCCCAATTCCGTCCTCGTCCTCGCCATCTTCGCCTATCTCTGCGAGGCATACATCGGCATTCCGCCCTCGGTGGACCTCTTCCGCAACTTCTACGCGCTCTGGTTCACGGCGAACAGGGCGGTCGGGGTGCGTGTCCTTCCGCGTCACCGACAGCATGAAGGGCGGCTACATCCCCATCGCGAGGAACGGCGAGAACATTGTGACCAGCGTGACGAAGAAGGTGGAAGATTTCCGCAAGCGCTGGTTCCTCATGAAGTTTGGGAGCCAGAGCGCTTTCTTCGAACTTCTTGAAGCGCCTCCGACGAAGAGGGCGAGCTGGTCTTTTAAGGCACTCAAGGGCGCATCACTTGGCCCCGTGGTGAAACGCTTGCAGGACCTCCGCGAGGCTGGCCTCACCGGGCAGATGGTGGCCAAGGACTTCGTGAGGCGTCGCATTGCTCCACTCCAGAGGCATGCGGACGCGATGTGGCTGTACTCCAACCAGAGGGACAAGATGCGCCTGAGCGCTACCCTCTTCACGCAGGAGGAGGTGCACGCATCATGGAGACCCTCTTCACGTCTCCAGACATCCCCGCGCCTACCGACAAGACAGTTCCGCTCCACAGGATCGATCTTGGGCGTCGCGTCTCGCACGTGCAGACGATGCCGAAGTTCGACCATTGGGGCCTGGTGCCTGAGGGGCATGTCGGGCCTCGCGAGGACCCAGAGTCAGCGGCGCAGGGGGCGCCAGCCGAGGGCGACGAGGAGACGACGGAGACGCCCGCGGAGTCTGACGCGGGCGCGATCGGTGCCTCGGGAGGCGCCGCTTCCTCGGCGGAGAACTCGAGCGCCTCGAAGAGTGCGGCGCCTGAAGTTGAGATCCACGAGATCTCCTCAGGCAGCGGCGACCAGTTCGTGGTCACTCCCTCGCAGCGAGTCGAGGGAAAGGAGGAGAGCGATGATGACGATGCTTCGTCGGGCCACTGCGAGCCCCGCTCCAAGGCGATCCATGACAGGAACGCCGGAGCCCGGGAAGGAGCAGAGGCACGGACGAGCGCGGAGCCCAGTGCCCCGCCCGCGCGGCGGACCAAGAGGAAGTGGGTCGACACCGCGGCGTAAGTTTTACATTTCTCCTTCTTGTTCGATGTGTTCTTGTGTAGGCTTCTCGAGGGGTTTTTGAGTCTTTTCCTCTCCAGGCGCCCTGAGGAGCCAAAGAGGCGGAGGCTCCGGAGACTTGGAGAGATTCCACCTCTGCAGCGCGTCCGCGGCGCCTACGGCTGAAGAGGTGCCCCCGAGGCCACCGCTTCCTCTCCCGAGGCTGCGGCGCCGCCTCCTGAGGCAGAGGAGCGCCGCGAGGAGGAGGAGGCAGGTGACGATGCCGTCACCTGCGCGGCCTGACGCCTCTCCAGTGCGGCAAGAGAAGACGCGGAGAAGGATGCGGCAAGGACCACGCCGCCGGCGAAGGAGGGCGCGGCGGAGACAGCTGCGTCTGCAGAGGCGCACGCTGACGTCGAAATGGAGGACCACTGTGCCGTCGCCTCCACCGAGCGGGCCTTGGAGGGCCTACGGTGGGCACTGAGGCTGCCGCGGGGCGGCCTCAGCAGAGAAGGCCAACCCTGCTCCTGGGGAAGGGAGTGCTCCCCAGGGGCAGAAAGATGGGGCTGATGGTGGGGCGCCTCGAGCCCCCAGAAGGCTCCCAGCGCAGAAGGCGAGGGGGGCTCTCGCCAGAGCCCCCAGAAGGCCCCTAGCATGGAAGAAGGGGGAGGCTCCCACAGAGCCCCCAGGCGCGCCTCGAGGACACTCAGAGCCCAAGGCGCGATGCCCCGGTCCTCGGCAGGCGCTGGCGCTTCCAGGCCCTCTGGAGAATCATGGGCCCTAGCCTTGCGGGTCAGCGCCCAGTCGCAGCTCGCCGAGAGGCTGTCCTTCGCTCGGCGAGGGAGGTGCTCGATGGGCTCGAGGCCCAGCTCGCTGAGGAAGACCGCGCCAGGGCGGAGGAGGTCGCCGAGCTTGCGCGGGGCTGGGCTTGCCTCCAGGAGACCGTGGAGCGCTGCCGCCGGAAGGACGAGGCAGCCCAGGCGCAACGCGAGGCGGCGCTGCGCTCTGCTGAAGAGATCCGCATCAGCGTGGTCCGCGAGGTCGAGGAGACCCTTGCGGACCTGAGTGCTAGGCGCGAGGCTCTCGAGGCGGAGACCGAGGCCAAGCATCAGGAGCTGGCGGCGCGCGAGGCGGCGGTCTCCACCAAGCACAAGGAGCTTCTGGACCGCGAGGCGGGGATCATCGCCGAGTCGGAGACCGTGCGGCAAGGCCTGGAGAAGCTCCGCGAGGACCTGCGCGTCCGCGAAAACCAGATGGTGCAGCGCGGGCAGAACTTGATGCCCGCGAGACCGAGCTACGCAAGCGCGAGGAACAGGTCGAACAGATCGAGAAGGATCAATCTGCGCAGCGGGAGCACCTGGAGTCTCGCGAGAGCAAGTTACTCAAGACGAGGCGTTCTACCAGAAGCGCCTCGCGCTGACCAACGAGAACCTCCGCAAGAAGGAGGAGCAGATGGCGGAGGAGTCCGCGACCAAGGAGAACTCTTCCGCGACAATTGCAGGAAGGATTTCGCGGAGAAGGCCAAGAAGCAGGAGGAGCGCTTCACGAAGAGACGCAACGAGCTTGAGGCTCGCATCAGGGAGCTTGAGGCTCAGAAGAAGCGATTTGACTCCCGCCTTCATGACGCTGTGGAGGCTCGGAAGCACGCGGAGCAGGACCTTGCCTCCTTGACGCAGGACATGAATGAGATGCAGCAGCAGGTGGGGCCTGTTGTGGAGCTCGTCGAGGAAGCTCGGCGAGCGCTCTGGCTGCGCAGGTCTTGTCGCGCCAGCGGGAGCGCATGTTTGCTTCCTTGGTGAGGCGTGCGCGGCCGTTGCGGGCCGCCTGGGGACCGAAGCCCCCAGGCTTCTGTCGAGGGGAACTCCGACGTCGCCACCTACCTCGGCTTCTTCGAGCAGCTTCTCACCAAGCTTGAAGAGGTCGTGACGAACCTCGACGACCTGGTCGACACCGAGAGCCGCGAGCTCCTTGGCGTCGCGGTCGGCCAAGTCTTCGCCAACCTTGCACACCTCCACCCCGGCTTCGACTTCGCGTCTGTGATGGAGCCTCTGGAGAAGGAACTTGCCTCGAAGCTGGACGCCTCGGTGTGGGACGACGTGGAGAAGTACTCAACGCTTCAAGAGGGTCGAGGTCGAGGAGAGCGACGACGAGGCAGGTGCTGAGGAGGTGGATGATGAGGCTGTCGACGGCGACGACGACAACCCCGCTGCTTAGGTTGCCCCTGTGGAGAGATGTGCCAAGGGCACCAGTTATCTTAAGACTTGTTGCTTTATTTTGTGCTGGTTTGTAAAGACACTTTTATTTTGTGCAAGTGTGAGTGCCCCTCGGGAGGCCTTTTATCTGTTCCCTCATGTCTTTTTCGCTCTACGTCGTTAGGACCCTGCTCTTAGCGCAAATAGCACCGCCGCTTCGGTATGCCGGAGTCAGGGCTCGACAAGGCCGGGGGGTGCGTAAGGCTTAGAGAGGTAAGAGCCCTCGAGGCGCGATGCTCGGGCTCCCCTTTGACGTGCAAGCAGCCCATGAGGCGTAAGAGAGAAAAGAGAGGCTCGAGGGGCGACAAAACCAGCGAGAGGGAAAAAGAGCTCATGAGGCGTAAGTTCTGGACTTAGCTCTGGCGAGACGCCTGCTTTGTAGAGGGTGTTGTGTTCCTGGTGAGGTGTTCTCCCTCTCGAGGCTGCCTGAGGCTGGTTTGGAGCTTTTGGAGCCCTGCAAGGCGTCTTGTTCCCTGCGTTGGAGAGAGAGGCGAACCCACAAGCAAAGCATAGTTGTACAACTCATGCGCGCTCATAGATTTCCTCATGGGTATCTCACGAGGAGAATAAGCACCAAGGTCCTTGGTGAGGTGACGTGCATGGGAGCTAACCCACGAGTCAGAGCTCTTTGGTGAGATAACGGTCGTGGGCGGAGAGCCACGAGTTAGAGCTCGGATCCTTTGGATTTTACGATGCTGCTGGGATGCTCCCGAGACACAGGCACCGTGCTCAGCCCCCGCTCGCGAGGTGCGCATGGGGAAAAATGTGAGCGCGAATGAAATGTAAGAAAACAAACTCACCAAGCAATATTACATAACGGCGCCGAAGCGCAATAGGTTCATGATGACCTGAAATTGTTCATTACACTTGGCGAGGCCAAGACAAAGTCCGCCATGTCTGGGCATGGGGTTCCACATGGAGTGGCTGAGGCTTCCCGCGGCCCGTGGCGACGCGTTGTAGGAAACTCTCAGTGGAGATGGCCCTCGTGAAGGGAAAGCTTGGTGAAGCTGGGAGGTGAAGACGCGTGCTTCCCTCTTGAGACAAAAAATGCCTGCCGCGACGTGATCACGGGTAGAACTTGCGTAGGTGCTCGATGTTCCATGGATTTTTGATCGGATCGCCGTCTTCCGTCTCGAGCCGTACCGCGCCAGGCCTGGCGATGTGCGCGACCCTGTAGGGGCCTTCCCACATGGGTGAGAGCTTGTGGAGGCCCTCTGGAGAGGATCCTCCTGAGGACGAGATCGCCTGTCTCGAGGGTGCGCGGCCGTATGTGGCGGCTGTGGTAGCGGCGCAGGTCTTGCTGGTACTTCGCCGCTCGGAGGGCGGCACGGCGGCGTAGTCCATCGAGCAGCAGCAAGTCGTCGTTGTGGAGCTCCTCTTGGTTGTCCTCGTTGAAAGCAAGGATCCGTGGGGACCCATGCTTGATCTCGGTGGGGAGGACTGCTTCAGCGCCATAGACGAGAGCGAACGGCGTTTCTCCAGTGGGCTTCGTGGCGGTGGTGCGGATGGACCAGAGCACGGAGGGGAGCTCTTCGATCCAGTTCTTGCCGTGGGCCTTGAGGCGATTGAAGCTTCTTGTCTTGAGGCCTTTGAGCACTTCTGCGTTCGCCGCTCAGCCTGCCCGTTGCTTCGTGGATGAGCCACCGAGGCGAAGCAGAGCCGTGTGCCAAGACTCTCGCAGTAGGCCCTGAAGATGCCGCTGGTGAACTGTGAGCCGTTGTCGGTGATGATGCGATTTGGCACGCCGAAGCGACAGGCCAGGCCTCTGATGAATTTCACCGCTGATCTCGCCGGGATGGTGCGCACCGCTTCAACCTCCGCCCATTTGGTGAACTTGTCGATGGCGACGTAGAGGTAGCGGTAGCCCCCGCTGGAGCGTGGGAAAGGTCCCAGGATGTCCAGCCCCCAGACCGCAAGGGCCAGGAGAGAGGGATGGTCTGGAGCCCCAGTGCAGGCTGGTGGACTTGCTTGGCGTGGAATGGCATGCCTCGCAAGCCTGGACAACGGTGGTTGCATCTTGAAGCACTGAGGGCCAATAGAACCCTCCTGAAGACTTTCCCTGCAAGGGTGCGTGATGACGAGTGGTGGCCACATTCTCCACTGTGTATGTCCTTGATCAGCTGGCGGCCTTCTTCAGGGGGGACGCATTTTAGTGCAACTCCATTTGGACGCTTGCGGTACAGGTCTCCCTCGTGAAGGCAGTATGACTTGGCCTGGCGAGCAACTCTCTCTGCTTCTGCATCCTCTTCAGGGAGGACTCCGTCCCTGAGGTACTCCTTGAGCTCATCGATCCAGCCCGTCTCTTGATGCGTCATGGCCAGCAGCAGGCGTTCCCCTGTGGGTGGACCGCAGCTCGGCGCTCCAGATGTTGGTGGTGGTGGGAGCTCTTCGTCCATGTTCATTTCGACCGCTTCTTTTGGCTGTTTCACCGATGCCCTGGTGAGTCTCTCCTCGAACACGCCCGCCTGCTGGGCTTCTCTGCGTGATGCTCGCCTGGCGATGTCGTCGGCCTCCTGGTTCTCCCTTCGTGGGATGTGCCTGAGCTCCATCCCCTTGAAGTGTTTCTCGAGCTTGCGGACCTCCTCGAGGTAAGCGGCCATGTGGCCGTCCTTAGGCGTATAGCTCTTGTTGGAGAAGTTGACGAGGAGCTGGGAGTCGCCCTTGATGAGTAAGCGCTTGATGCCGAGGGCGATTGCGGCTCTGAGCCCGGCGAGGAGGCCCTCGTACTCGGCGATGTTGTTGGAGACCTTGTCTGTCGTGAAGCACAGCTGGACGGCGTAGTAGAGCTTGTCGCCCTTGGGTGAGGTCAGGACGACGCCAGCCCCAGCGTTCTGGCATGCGAATGCTCCGTCGAAGTGCATGGTCCAGTGGCTTGGCACTGTGTCTCCAGCTGGCGTGGTTTCTGCCTCATGAGGCTCTTCTTGCTGGTGTCTGTCCACTCGGCGACGAAGTCAGCCAATGCTCTCCCCTTGATGACCCTGGTGGTGTCGAAGCGCAGGCCAAAAGGTTGCAGCTCAATGTTCCACCCTGCGACGCGTCAGTGGCGTTTGGATTGCGCAGGATCTGCTCCAGAGGGAATGATGTGACCACCGTGATGGGGTGGCCCTGGAAGTAGTGGCGCAGCTTCCTGGAAGCGATGAGGAGGAGGAGCTTCTGCTGCATAGTGTACCGCTCGCGAGCATCTCGCAGCACAGTGCTGACGAAGTAGACGGGATGCTCGACGAGGGTTGTCGATGGTGACGCAGCGCTGGGCTCCTCGGGAGCCTTGTCGAGCCTCTCTTGAGGTGGACCCTCGACGAGGGTGCCTTCTGGTTGCGCGGGCTCGGCATGGGGCTCAGGGCCTGAAGAGGATGTTCCTTGTCGGGGGGATCTGGGCTTGGCGTGGCGGTGTCCTTCTTGGCGAGGACTGGCTCTTCCCTTTCTGCCACCAAGGCTGCGCTCACTGTTTGTGGAGTGGCTGATAGGTACAGCTTCAGATGCTCGCCAGGCCTTGGGGCAACCATGACAGGTGGGCTAGCCAAGTACTTCTTCAGGTCTTCAAATGCCTTGTCCGCCTCAGGCGTCCACTTGAACGTGCCAGACCGCTTCATGAGCTTGAAAAATGGCAGCGCCCTCTCGCCGAACTTGGAGATGAAACGGCCGAGGCTGGCCATGCATCCCGCGAGGCGCTGCATGTCCTTGAGGCGACGAGGTGGCTGCATCTCTTCTATGGCTTTGATCTTGTCAGGATTCGCTTCTATGCCGCGGTGAGACACTAGGAACCCGAGGAGTTTGCCTGACGGTACCCCGAAGACGCACTTGGCGGGGTTCAGCTTGATGTTTACTTTGCGCAGGCTGGCAAAGGTCTCCTCGAGGTCCTCCATGAGGGTGTGCTCTTCGCGAGTCTTGACCACGATGTCGTCGACGTAGGCTTCTGCGTTTCTTCCCATCTGAGCCCCCAAGGCCTTCCTCATGAGCCTCTGGAAGGTGGCGCCGGCGTTCTTCAAGCCAAAGGGCATGCAGACGTAGCAATACACACCACAAGGGGTGAGGAATGCTGTCTTCTCCTCATCCTCCTTCGCCATCTTGATCTGGTGGTAGCCTGAGAAGGCATCCAGAAAACAGAGGAGGTCGCAGCCGGCGGTGGAGTCCACGATCTGGTCTATCCGAGGCATGGGGTACGGGTCCTTGGGGCAGGCCTTGTTGAGGTCGGTGTAGTCGATGCAGAGCCTGCCGCCCCCGGTGTGCTTGGGAACGACCACCGTGTTGGAGAGCCATGTGGGGTGTGGAACTT
Organism: Poa pratensis; assembly: GCA_947311845.1. NCBI lineage: Eukaryota > Viridiplantae > Streptophyta > Magnoliopsida > Poales > Poaceae > Poa > Poa pratensis. The sequence continues at coordinate 35,050,356 of CAMZMU010000082.1, read as the reverse complement.
CCTGATGATGTGTGCTTCTTTCAACTTCTCTACTTCCTTGATGATGAACTCTTGCTTCTCTGGCGCCTGGCGCCGTGCTTTCTGCTTCACGGGGCGTGCGTTTGGACACACGGCTAAGTGGTGCTCGATCACCTCCCTCGGTACTCCGGACATCTCTGACGGTGTCCATGCGAACATGTCAGAGTTTGCCCTGAGGAAGGCGACGAGCGCGCTTTCCTATTTGGGAGGCAAGCCAGCGCCTATGGTGACGCTAGCCCCCGAGCCGCTGGCGTCCAGTGACACCTTCTTCGTGGCTGCCTGCTCCTGTGAGAACAGCTGCTTCTTCTTCGCGGGCCTCTCGAGGGGCTCCATGTCCTCATCAGCGGGGAATGCCACGGCAGCGGCCTTGTAGGCGGTCTCGACAGAGCGCATTGCGTCCTGGACTTGACCGTGGATGGCGATGGTGCCGCCGCTGCCTGGAAGCTTGACGATGTTGTACGCATGGTGAGTGACGGCCATGAACTTCGCGAGGGCGGGGTAGCCGAGGATGGCGTTGTAGGGCAGGCCAATGTGCGCGACGTCGAAGTCGATCTGCTCGGTGCGGTAGTTCTGCGGCGTGCCGAAGGTGACCGCGAGCCTCACCTGCCCCAGAGGTGTGGTAGAGCCACTTGTCACCCCCGTGAAGGGCCTAGAGGGCATAGCCACTCGTAGGGCACTTGAAGCTGCTCGAAGGTCTCGACAGAGATGACGTTCAAGCCCGCACCCCCATCTATGAGTGTCTTGGCGACGGCGATGTTGTTGATGATGGGGTGCACACCAGAGGGATGGTGCCTACAGCCTTGGTCGACTTGGGGTGGTCCTTGGAGTCGAAGGCGATGGTGTACTGTGACCACTTGAGGGGCTGGGAAGCCTCAAGCCCTGGAAGCGCTGCCTCGCGAGAGAATTGCTTGAAGTGGTTGTTGGACTTGGGCGCCTGGGACCCGCCGAGGATGCAGGCTATTGCCCCCTGAGGGGCCTGGTAGCCCCCAGGGTTCTCGTCGGGGAGGTTGCCGTTTTGCCCAGCGTTGTTCCCCCGAGCCCTGTGCTGGAAGTTGTGGCGTCCGCCTCCGCGGCCGCCGCGGCCCTGGTTCTTCTCCCGCTCCTTGCTGAGCTGCTTGAGCTCCCAGCAGTCTTCAGTGCGTGGTTGTGCCTGTTGTGGTAGATGCAGTATGGGCGATTGTCCGCCTTTTTCTCTTCAGCCGCCGGAGAGGCCTCGCGAGGCTGCTTTGCGTCAGGCTCTGCCGCGAGGATGGCGGTGGTCTTGCGCTTCTCGGCAGGCTTCTTCTTGCTCCTGGACCCCTCAGGAGGGTCATCCTCCACTTCCTTCTTGACGAAGAGGAGGCCCTCTTCAGCCTTGGCGCACTTGTCAGCCAGATCAAAGAGCTTCACCACAGAGGAGAGGGTGTCGTGGATGCCGAGCTTCTCGAGCATCCTGTGGTTCGTGACGCCCTCCCTGAAGGCGGAGATGACGTGCGAGTCCGGGATGTTCGGAATCTTGTTGCGGACCTGGCTGAAGCGCTGGATGTATCTGCGGAGGGTCTCGTCAGGCTTCTGGCGCACCGCGCGAAGGTCGTTGTAGGTGAGCGCGCGCTCGTAGGTGCCCTTGAAGTTGGCGACGAAGACCTTGCAGAGGTCCTCCCACGTGTCGATGGTGTTCTCGGGGAGGTTCATGAGCCACGAGAGCGCGGAGTCCTTGAGCGCCATGGAGAGCCAGTTGGCCATCACCTTGTCGTCGCCTCCCGCAGCCTGGATGGAGACGGTGTAGAGCTGCAGGAACTCCAGAGGGTTGGTCCTGCCGTCGTAGCGCGGAGGGAGGTCTGGCTTGAACTTCACGGGCCAGACGACGCGGCGCAGGTTGCGGGTGAAGGCGGTGCAGCCCGTGGCGTATGTCACGGCGCCACCAGCGAGTACGCCGCGGTTCTGGCGACCTGCAGCGGCAATCTCCTGCACGACGCGGTTGTGGCGGTCCCTCTGGCGCTCGATCTCCACGCGGGCATCCGCCGGAGTCCGCTGCACAATCTGGCAGTCGTGCGGCGAGGATGCGTGCGACGCGGCGCGGTGGTTTGCTGCCGGAGCTGCAGCTGGAGGAGGTGGCGGAGGCGGAGGGGGAGGAGGAGCGCCGTGCGCTATGTTCCCCTCGCGTCCGGAGTGGCGCACCAGCGAGCGAGAGGGCGCTGGTGCTGCAGTGGTGCGGCAGGAACGGCGGCGGCGTTGATGAGCTCCTCGAGACGCCCAGCCAGTTGTCGTGGCCCGCCTGCGTGGGACGGTAGCGCAGCAGCTCTTGCGCCATCAGTAGCGCGGTGGCTGGACTGGGCGCCGCTCGGCCCATCGTGGAGGCGCTCTCGCGCCTGGATGGGTGCAGGAGGAAGCTCCCTCGTCCTCGCCGTCGATGCCGCCGTCGTTGCCGCTGCCGTTGCCGCCGTCGTCCTCAGGATGTTCGACGCGCGGCTCGGCGTTGCGCTCTGAAGCGCGGTTGGCGCGTGGGCGACCACGCGGGTTGTGGTTGGCGGCGGCTCGGTGTTGGCCCTGCCGGACGTCCGTCGCGCAAGACGCGCAGCTCGCGTGTCAGTCATGGCGCGGAGAGGTTGAAGAAGTTGAAGACGCGCCTCAGCCCCCTACCTGGCGCGCCAAATGTCGGAGACTAGTCCCAGGAACTAGGGGTGTCTCTCAGAAGCCAGGAAACGAGTAAGGGGCTGAACACAACGTCAAACAAATCCTCAACAACCTCGGCGACGGTGCTCGTCGAGCTCGGTGAGGAACATCACGACAGAGAGGAACACGAGCCGCTACCCAGGTTCAGGCCCACCGTGAGGTGTAAAAGCCCTACGTCCTGCTAAGATGTATTGCACTGCTTGGAGAGGTTCACAGTACAAGTGTGCTTGCCGAGGGCACAGTTATGGCTATGGTGGACTATGGTGGAATGAGCTCCGTCTCTCCTTCAGACGTAGCTGCTTGGTGTGGAATGAGTTGGTGAATGCGGGATCCCCCTCCTAGGTCGTACACTGGCTCCTTATATACTGGGCTTGGTCCTCTTCCCCGAAAACCTCCGGCGGGAAGGGATACCACAATGCCGCCGAGTTGGAGCACAGCGCACAGCGTCGGGGGCGTCCATGGACGCGGTCCATGGCAGAGAGCACGTCGTCTTGGCAGAAAAAGCCACCGTCCAACCAGGACGGTGGGCTGGCGCTGCAGAGCTTTGGGGCGCGCCCCACGGTGACGTCGCAGTTGGAGCGTAGCGGCGGCCGGCCGCTTTATCACCAAATTGGCAAGTCTTGGACTCCGCTTTGCTTCCTCCAGCTCCTTTGACCGCTTTATACACGAGAATGGCAACTGCGGAGTCTTCGTCATCGCGCGCAGGCGCGCGCGTCACTCTGCGGCGGGCGCAGAGCCCATGCGCGCTCTGCAGCGGCGCAGGAGCTTGCTTCCACTTGAAGGAACCCCGCGAGGGCCTGAAGCCTCGCCGAGGCTCTGTAGCCATTGACTTCTCGCGAGGGAAAGGGTAGCGCGGAGACGCGCCAGGACCTGATGGTCCTCTAGGAGAGACCTTCTTGAGGCAGGAGTTCCTCTCGAGGCCCCTTAGGCCGAACGTCTGGTCCTTAGCAGAAAAGCCCAGCCGAGCAAAGAAACCCTCGCGAGGGAAAAAACTCCTCGCGAGGCTCGTCAGGCTGAAAGCCTGGTCCTTAGTAGAATTTCCTGCGGAGCGTTTGAGGGCTGTGGCAGGCCGGCCCATGGTACCCTGGTTTGCATTGGGCCGACACGTAGTGTAATGAATTGATGGAGACTTGGGAGGACACGTAAACCTGAGACCGAGTCATGAAGTTATATTATGAGGGTATTAGTATCGGGGACCTTAGAGTGTAATGCTATGGTGGGACTTTAGGTCTTAATAATTCTTGTGCAGTCATTTGCTTGGTCACATGATCCATCATAAGGGGTTGTAGTTTATTTATTTAGCTATACCTAATTATGGCTCCGTCCAAAGAGGATTAAAACTTGACAAGATATTCAACGTGTTGTTTAATAAATCTCTATGCCTAGCATCATCCATGCCGCCCTCGGGAACGTTTGCCACATATAAGTTACACATCACTTGAGCTTGTCCTTTTGCCACATAATAGGATTGGGTTTTCTCTCTTTGAGAGCTTTCACTTGCTACTATCTATTATCTGCTTGCAATTATACAACTGAAAATACCAAAAACACCTGCATCTTTTATTATTTTATTTATCAATCTTACTAACCAATACCTTCAGCTCCTCGTGAGTTCGACAACCTTTTCTAATTGAAAGGTACTACAATTGATCTCCTGCACTTGGGAGCCATCACCTGCTTCCTTACCATCAGGCGTAAGTTTGTTATTTTCCTTTGCAGTTCTCACTGGTTCTTAGCTGTCATCATTCCTAAATAGAACAAGGTATTGTATATAGATTCCCTACTTGGAAGTATAAATTATACACCCTTGGAGGAATTCTTGAACAGGTATTACATCGTTCACTAGTTTACTTTATGATTTAACTTTCACGTGTTGTTTTCTCAATCCACCAACTCATTACTTTTGTAGTGTGTTCGAAAAGTACTTGACGATAATCAAGAGACCATTGGCCAAGAGAGGAGAACAGGAGGCCACATTGAGTCACGTACAAGTTAACCCGGTAACAGTTGCTACTTTATTCCTAGTTTTCACAAATACCTGCTAGCAAACCAAACTATGTGAGCGATTTTGTCACCAACATTACAGTGCCCTCAGCAACCACCTGGTACAAATCTTTGTGGGTATTATGTGTGCAATGCAATATTGAAAGTCGTTCCCACCTCGAGAAGTCTGCCAAGCCTCGATTCGGTTAGTAATCCACGACATCATCAACAATTCATGTTTCCTAACAATATTTGCAGACATACATGACGAAAGATACCTAACTAAGAATCTGCCTGCAGCTTATAGGTGGAATGGGACGTGCACCTTTGAAGAAGGATGTTCTTACGATGGTGAGAGGCAAGTTTGCTGCGTTCGTCCTTAAACACATCGTAAGCAAGGAGGGAAAACTACACGACCCTAATCCATGATCATGAGATCCTATTCGGCATTTGTTCACCTGTCCATACCGGCATTCTCGCTGGTGAGACTATAGATTTTTCCAAAACAATTGTTGTCACCATTGTGGTGTAACTTCTTTAAATTGTGTCCACTTTTTTCCGAACAATGGCTGAAAACTTTGTATTTGTATTTGTAGCAATAGCAATAGCTGTGAACTTGTATTCCAACATTTGCTGTAAACTTTGTGTTCATATGATTGTTGTAAACTTGTATTGCTGAATGTCTGCTAAATAATTGCTGTAGCACGGGCGTGCAAGCGCAGCTAATTACTATTAGCTTGCAATTAGACATAGGAAACGGGCAAACAGAAATAGCCGTTGCCGACATGATACCACACTGGTAACGGAGGACAAAACCCTCCGTTGCCGAAATGGTCACACATTGGTAACGGAGAGCCGGAGGCTCCGATGCCGAAATTTTCTCACATCGGAAACGGTGTTCTGCCACCGTTACCGATGAGGGCCCCCACATCAGTATCGGAAGTGGGGACACGGACCCTTTCTCCGTTGCCGAAGGGGTTTTTGGCCCGTTTCCGATGTGTCGTTCTGTACTAGTGATAGAATATTCACCATCAACAAAGCAATTTCTATCACCACTCACCATATCATTACCTTGTGTCAAAATACATGTTGGTGAAGTGGAAGAAGATGTGAACTCATCACGGCCGGAAGTGGAAGGAGAACAATCATCCTCAATAATGTCGGACACTTCATATATATCTTGAAGCTTGGTCCATAGCTCATGAGCGTTCCGAAAAGGCATGATTGATGCAAGAACTACATCGCTCAAAACACATATGAGACAATTAGATACACGAGTATCGAGATAAGAGCTTTCCTCATCCTCTAAAGATAGCTTTTGGGAATCCTTTGGAGGAGAAAAACCCATATCTACAATTCTCTTAAAATTTGGGTTTATGTCCCTAAGAAGGTTAAGCATGCGAATTTTTCAAACATCATAATTTGTGCCATCGAATATAAGAGTGGGATCGTGCACTAATTCTCTAAACGACATCTTTACTCTCTAGGCGGTAAAGCCCAATAAAGAGAGTTCAGGCTCTGATACCAATTGAAAGGACAAGGATGTCGCCTAGAGGGGGGTGAATAGGCGATTAAAACTTTTCCGGTTTAGGCTTGATAATTGCGGAATAAAACTATGTGTTTAAATTAACAAGCCAACAATCTAAATAAACTAGGCTCACCTATGTGCACCAACAACTTATGCTAAGCAAGACAAGCAACAAGGTGATAGCAAAGAGAATACTTCAAGCACGAAGGCTATCACAATGTAAAGTGCATAAGTAAAGAGCTCGGGTATAGAAATAACCGAGGCACGCGGAGACGAGGATGTATTCCCGAGTTCCTCCTTTTTAGGGGAGTATGTATCGTTGGAGAGGTGTGGACCAACACAATGGTTCAACAACCACAAAGGTTTCACCTTCTTCTCCGATGAACCGCACCACAAAGGTTTGGTTCACCTTCCACTATCGGAATCCTTCGAGGCGGAAATCCGGAGCCTTTCAACAACGATCCGGGGCACAACCCACAACGGGATTGGGGGCTCCCGAACAGCTACAAGTGACCACACAAGGGTCTCAACCACCACACGGGCGTCTAGGGTCCAAAGACCCAAGAGTAACAAGTTCACAAGCTTTCAACTTCCACGAATCCTCGTGGAGAGCACAAACCGATGCAACGAAGCAATGGCAAGAGCACAAGGCTCAAATCCTTCACTCTCAAATTCCAACAAAGCAACAAATGCTTATGGGGGAATAAGAGAGGAAGAACAAAGAGGAGATGCACCAAGAACTCCAAGATCTAGATCCACTAGGTTCCCCTCACTTAGAGGAGAGATGGATTGGTGGAAATATAGATCTAGATCTCCTCTCACTTTCCCTCAAAGATATGCAAGAATCAAGGGAGGGATTGGGAGGTAGGCAAGATTTTCCAAAGGTCAACAATGGAGGAGAGAGAGGGGGAAAACATGCTCAAGAGGTTAGGGAACCATTGGGAAGAAGGCCCCTTAAATAGGTCAACCCAAGATCCAACCGTTGGGTGCAGATTCGCGCCGGGGCGGTACTACCGCTGGCCCCAGCGGTACAACCGCCCCCCCGGGAAGATAGGACATCAAAACGGCTGAAAACAGGCTGAAAACGGGCTCCAGGTAGCGGTACTACCGCTTCCGGTACCGCCAAAAATGGCTCTCGGTGGCTCCGGCGGTACCGCTGGCGGTACCGGGCGGTACTACCGCCACATGTAAAAACTGCAGAACCACCGGCACCAAAACGGGCATAACTTTGTCATCCGGACTCCGATTTCGATGATCTTGGGCTCGTTGGAATCGTAACGAAGAGCTTTACAAGATCATGCAGAGAAACATCATAGTCCATCATGTGAGGAGGAGACCAAATGTAGAAAGTTAAAACCTCTCTATAAAAGATGAACCGCAAAACCTCAAAACCGAAAACGCAACAAGTTTTCCATACGAAATCTGTTTTCGGTGAACTTGGGCTTGTCATGAAGATGACAACAAGCACCAAAACCCAACAAGGAGAAAAACCAAATAAGAACCAAGAAAGATGATATGCCAAGTATGCAAAGGTTTGAGCTCTTCACAAAGATGCGATCAAGTTACTCACTTGAGAGCCCCTATTGATAGTACGCCGTCTATCCTATAACCCGGTCTCCCACTAACACCACGAGACCGGTAAAATAGAAAAACTATCAAGATCATACCTTTGCCTTGCGCATTCCACTTGAGCTCGATAATGACGATCTTGACTCTCTCAAGTTGGAACACCTTTCTTGATTGTGCTTGCTAGTACATGCTTGATGAAGACTTCTCCAAATACTCCCCCATACACCATTATGGGAGAGCCTTGCTAAACTCCGTCTTCATGAATCCACTTGCACTTCATCTTCTTATCTTGATATAGATGATGGCTTGGAGATAAACATGAAGTTCACTCAATCTTCTTTTCCAAGCCATGCTTGCAATAAGCTCAACTCTTCACATGACCATTCTTCATATAAACCCTTGGATGGAACCTTGGTCATCATGAAATCTTCTAGAGTCCAACACATGAACTCCAATCTTTTCCTATGGACAAGATCTACAAGTATCTCAATGCAAACATTAGTCCATAAGGATTGTCATTAATTACCAAAACCACGCATGGGGCAACACATGCCCTTTCAATCTCCCCCATTTTGGTAATTTATGACAATCCCTTTTACGAGGGTTTATATAATGCATTAAGCAACCATGCAACACAAAGAGCAAGGATGCAAGAGCATGAAAGGCAAATGCTTAAGAACGAAACTAAAGCATAACACCAAATTCCCTTAAACCCTCTAAACTTCTCCCCCATTGGCATCGATTGCCGAAATGGGAGGAAAAATTTAGAAGGCCAATATAGTAAGAGCTCCCCCATAATATGTGCATTTCTCATAATATGAGTGAAATCAAATGCACATATCCAATGACGAATAGAGGAAGGGAGATCAAACTATATTGAGGATCCAAAGATTGCAAAAGAGAAACAAATTGAAAGATACTTCGACAAAAGAAGTAACCAAACAAAGGATCCGAAAAACCAATTGAACATAAGAAGATATTATGATAAGACCAACCAAGAGGGAACTCCCCAAGGTACGTACACAATGTAGGATTTGTATTTCAATATGGTGTGCACAACATGGAATCCTCACTCCCTCCTAGATTAATTTTGAACACAAACACAAGAGTTGCAAATAGGTCCACAAGCTTATTATGATGCAAACATATACCAAATGAAAAACAAAGCTTGTGCCTTTTAGAAACCACCAAAAAATCAAGGGCAATAAAAGTGGTTACTAAAGAATTGGAATACCAATTAAAGATGTAACTATTGTCATGTGTATAAGTTTCTAAGTAGACACCAATCACGAAGATATAAGTCCACAAATAAACATGCACACACAAAATAGATACAACGGTGAAGAACATGATATCCAAGCGGAAGTCATATATATACCAATAAGATCATTGCTTAAAAGCATAGCACAAAGCTCAATTTTATCTTAAAAGGATATAGATGAACTTCCAACACAATCTCATCATAGCATCAAAAAATATCCCAAGGGAAAAAAAAGTTGGGATGCTCCGAGAAAGATAACAAGTATCCCAAGTGGCAAATGATTTTGAAGAAACATCAAAATTGCATATGCGAGACATAGAGTAGAAGAGCTAGATTAACATATTTGGGATTGGTAAATCATGAAAATGATTATGTATATATTCCCCTTGATATGTAATCATCCCGGCTTACTCACATGTGCAATAAAGATGTTTTGCAAGAACCAAATGAATTGGAACAAAAAGAGACTCATGCCATGAAACAACCTACACAAGGTTGAAAGCTAGAAAAATATGCATGAGGTAGATACTTGTTACCGAGATAGCATTGGTGATGTAGAAGGTAAGAGTTCATGATCATCCGAGCTTGGCTCAAATAAGCACATGGTGATAACACCTTCTTTGTAAGTAAGACAAGCTTCCAATGCATCTCCGGTGTACCTAAAACAAATTCAAGTACAACATGGTACCCAAACTCATTGGGTCCAAAGTAGTTAGGGAAACTACAATACATAGGACAAGCTCCACATAAATATGTGCATATTGATATGAAATTGAATTTCATGCACATCTTAGCCATTTAGGATTTGATGGAGTTTATCCTATATATTGGATCAACGAAAGTGAGCATGCCATAAGATATATAAAAAGTAAATATGCATGCACAAGACTTTCAAGAACCAAAAGAGATACAATTTGGACAAAACACCAATTAAATCAAGAAAGCACTCACAAGTGTGACAAGAAAAAGAATTGTCCAAATTATATCAAGACCCAAATCAACACATGATTGAAGATATCAAAAAGAAAATATACCAAATGAAAACAAGAAACCAATTGAAGAATATACCATCAAATAATAAACCAAACCCTCTACACTTTTCATGATGGCACAAAGTACCAAGACGAAAAATGTTTGTCTTCCAAAGAGACACGTCATCGGGATCAAAAGCGAATTGAAGACAACTAATGTTCAAAAGCATATAGGATTGCTCCCCCAAGATTTGTGCATTATTTATGATCTTGCATTTGAATACAAATGCACACAAATGGGATCATCACTCTCCATACATATTATTCAAACACTAGTCATGTTCAAGGAAAGCAATAAGATGCAAAACCAATTTAAAGAACGGAGTTCTACTCAAAGTAGGATAGCTTCCCAAGGAATAGTGCATTATCATGAAGTATGACTTTTGAATGTCAATGCACAAGAATTGGATCATTGCTTTTCCCAACTCAAGAAAGCACACAACAAATTTTTGAGTAGAGCAACAAGGATCCAAAGATAAAACGAAGACAAAGAGAGTTGGATCAAAACAAATCCTTGGCAATCAAATAAGGCAATTCAAAGCAAGAGACAAAGTGAAGATGGTCCACAAATTTCACCACACATATGAGTATCACTTGTCAAGGACAAGGAGTATATAGAGATATTTCTCGGTGGTATATAGAAATGATATTTAAGACCAATTTCACAACAAATAAGCATATGGGAAAAGATAAGATTTAAAGGCCAAAGCTTAAAAAGATAGATATTCTTGATAGCTTCAAGTATTCACGCGATCATGCAAAGCCACTACAAAGAGTAACTTGAAGCAATCGATTTCCCAAAAGGATATGCGAACATATTTGGGGGAAAACCGTACCAAGAATGTCCATCACAAACAAGATCCAAAAGATTGAATAAACAAAATCATTTTACCAAAAATGGAACTTGTTTGAGCAACATGCCACATAGGAATAAGATAATGAAGAATATCAATTCTAGGTGGCAATACCTCACATGTTCACATTTTCTAGGTTTGTAATATGCACATAGCTTATTACTCCCCCATAATGTGATAATCCAAATTTTCTTTAAAGCAAGAGGCAAACAAAACCAACTCGAGAAATTAATTGACATTATAGAATTTGAATTTCTTATGAGCATGACATACCACATAGAGAATAGATAATATTAATATGTAGAACCCCCACCTTTTAACAAAAGTTGGGATTCCCCATGTAACGTGCTAGTCCCTGGATCGACTTGCTAGCACACACAGTTTGAGATGCAATACCATAACATTGTATCAAGTATATTACACGATGATCCAGAATTTAAAAGATTCGATACAAGGTGCATAGCCGAAGGCTAGCTCAAACCGAGGTAAACACACAGCGGAAAGCAAATGATACAGTGAGCCCATCATCTTCATGTGCCACAGGCAAGCATGTTGGTTGTAGACTCGAAACCCTGTCACAACCTCACTCATCGTCTGACGGACCTGCAACGGTGAGTTACAGCCCAACTATATGGGTCAGCACAATTGAATTGTGATGGCAAGATGACACTTATGTGGATATAATGACAACCTATATTCTACATGAATATTTGGCTAAGTGGAGTTTTGAGGCTGTTTTGCATAAAGCCAGTTTTATCCTATCATTTGTAAAACCATTTTCATCTTAGACAAAGAGTACCACTGATAGACATCAGTGAACACCTTTGACCTCTACTCATGGCAAGCACCACCGATAGACATCAGTGAGCTCCCCAACCCTTGTTCACCCTTCAAGTTTTAATTAAGAAATTGGGATGAGGAGATCTTCAACTGCTTCCCGGTCTAGTTGCTCAAAATTGTCCATAACCGGGGACACGGCTAAGTATACTTAGTTTTAACTCTCGAGAGGGTGTGCACTTTCACCACAAGACCCAATCATTCCCTCCTCCATTGCAACCAATTATGAAATGGAAAAGAGAAAACTGAGACGAGATATTTCGGAAGAACTTTCCCACCCCACGATGGCCTGACGCGCTTCACCTATAAACCTCTACCACCACCTGTCAAGCCGGGATGAGTCCGCGCAACTTACTCAATCAAGACAGAGCCCATATGACATGTGGCTGCACTAGAAGCTACTGAACAAGGAGAGTCTACAATCTCTTTAAGCCTGGGTGACTTTCCACAATTGTGCACTTCCACCAAGGGCAAATTACCATAGACATGGACCCCCTGAGTAGTCACCCACCATGGTTCTCCAACCAGCACCCAGGTAGTTCATTGATTAGTTATTAGTTTTCATCACTATCCAACTAATCAAAATATTTTTCATAGCATGACTATACTAAGTTCCATACTACAAGGTTTTGGGTGGGGGATGGCTACACACTAAATAGGAGCATAGCATAGCATAATATAAGATTTCAACAACAAGCCTATCATGCATACTACTGAAAATACTAAGTGCATAGTAGTAAAAGTTGTAGGACTTTTATGGTGTCACTTGCCTTGGCCAACTGAAGAGTTGAAGTTACACTCTTCACAACACGTGAGACACTCCGCACAATCTAAAAGATAATAAACATACAACAATTCAATACACATGCACATCATAAAAACAGTGCTATGCATGTATGGATGCAAACAACATTATTAAAAGAGTAGTACACTTTATTAGTTCTCTGGCTTCTAAATGATGCATGATGAAATGAGCAAAGTTTAATGCATTTGTTATTATTTGAAAACATTTTTGAAACACTAGAGCGTTTACAAGTAAATTTGATACCTTTGAGCTTTTATTAATAGATAAAATAGCGTGTTAGGCTCTCTGGACAGAGGAGTTAATTTTTGACATTTATAAAAGGATTCATTTCAAAATAATTTTTAAAACTCAAGTTTTGAATTAAATGGCCGAAATGTCCCTCTATAATTTGATCAATTTTAATAGATGCAAAATGGAAGACTAATATTTCTAAATTAAACAACAAGTTCATAGCTTTCCAACGGTATAAAGTTTGTTAAATTTGGACTTATGGTTTGAAAGTTATGAATTTTTGAAGTTTGAATTGTTTTCTGTTTTATTTATAAATTTTCAGACGGATTAAAAATAAACACGGCGACGTGGCGCAACGTGATTGGCCCGTACCGGTTCGGCGAGTGATCTAACGTGATCCGTCCGATCGCCGGCGCGGCTCCGGCGACGGCGGCGCCATTGCCGGCGTGCATGGACGCGACGGGGAAGAGGGCCAGGGGATGCAGCGGACTCACCGAAAGACGGAGGAGCTCGAGGCGGGGTCGATAGCGTGGTCGGGGTGGACGGGGGTGCTCCGGGGCGTCGGTGGTTCCTCGCTGAAGTAAAGCTGGCGGACGGCGGCGTCGGTCGAGGATGCTCCGCTCGATCTAGTGCACGGTAGGGGACGGAAACAAGTTAGGGGGTGCGCGAAGGGGCGGCGAAGTCGAGGGGATGGACGAGAGGGGGCGGTGCAGTCTGTGCTCACCGGAATCAGTGAAGAACGGCGGCGGTCATGGCGGTCTTCGGCGACGAAATCCGGCAGAAGGGCGGCGGTATGAGGGCGCGCGTGCTGGGGAAAATGGAGAGGAGGGGATGGGGTTTTAAAGGCGTGGTTCTGCGCGCCGTTGCGAGCTTCGGGGAGTGGGGAGCGTGGGCGAGGTGGAGCGCATCCGTGCGCGTCGTGTGCGCTGCGGCGGTTTCGGCCGGAGGTTGGGGAAGGTGAGGGCTGACGGGTGGGGTCCGCCAGTCAGTGAGAGAGCAAGCGCTGCTGGGTTGGGCTGCTGCTGGGCTCCTAAGCGCGGTGCGTGCGGCAGGAAATTTGCTGGGCCGGCTCGGCTGGCCCGGCTAACCCTTTTTTTTGTTCCTTTCTTTTCTCTTTTCTGTTTTCAGTTCTTGGTTCAATTATTTTCAGAAATTTATTTTAAAATATGTTTTGGAAAGCTTGTGCAAAACAGAACCTAATGGTAGTCCTTTCGATACTTAATAATTTGATAAAATTTAAAATACCCTTTTGTGAAAATTTAAACTTTTGTGAAAATTTAATTTAAAATAAAAAGATAGATAGGTTCATTAGTTGAGTTTATAATTTATAAAATTTAAATGGAATGCAGATGAGATGATGAATGTATCCATGCTTTTGGAATTTGAAAATTGGGATGTTACAAATCTAACCCCCTTAAGATGAATCTCGCCCTCGAGATTCGGATGGGCTAGCAAATAGGTGTGGATGGTCTTCACGAAGATCCTCTTCTCGTTCCCAAGTGGCTTCTTCTTTGGTGTGGTGATTCCACTGAACTTTGCAAAGTAAGATTGTCTTGGTACGAGTAAGTCTTTCTGTTGTTTCTAAAATCTTGATAGGTTTTTCTTCATAAGTGAGATCACTCTCGAGTTGTACTTCTTCTAGCGGTATTGTGTCCTTCAATGGGGTCTCCGCCATTTCTGGGTGACACTTCTTCAACTGACTCACATGAAACACCTTGTGTACTGCTGAAAGTACTTCTGGGAGCTCTAGTTCATACGCTACTTCTCCCTTACGAGAGAGAATTTTGTATGGTCCAATAAATCGCGGGGCTAACTTTCCTTTGATTCCGAACCGCTTCACGCCACGTAGTGGGGAAACTCTAAGATAAGCTCTATCTCCGATTTCATACGTAACTTCCCTACGCTTAGAATCTGCGTAGCTCTTCTGCCTAGACTGAGCTATCTTTAGTCTATCCTTAATCAATCTGACTTTCTCTTCGGCCTCTTGAATGATGTCTGGTCCAAACAAACTGCGCTCTCCGACACCGCTCCATAACAATGGGGTGGTGCATTTCCTCCCATACAAGGCCTCAAATGGTGCCATCTCAATGCTAGCCTGGTAACTATTGTTATATGAAAACTCAGCATATGGCAGATTATCATCCCAACTAGACCCATAATCTAACGCACATGCTCTCAGCATATCCTCCAGGATTTGGTTCACTCTTTCTGTTTGTCCATCAGTTTGTGGGTGGAATGCAGTGCTGAACTCTAGCCTAGTCCCTAGGGACTCATGTAGTTGCTTCCAAAAATGTGATGTGAATTGTGTTCCTCTGTCGGAAACAATGCTCTTTGGCACACCGTGCAGACACACAATCCTATTGATGTACAACTTTGCAAGCTTAGCACTGGTGTAAGTAGTCTTTACGGGTATAAAGTGAGCCACCTTGGTCAGACGATCCACTACTACCCATATAGAATCATATCCGGACTTGGTTCTGGGTAAACTCGTGATGAAGTCCATGCCTATCTTTCCCACTTCCATTCAGGTACAGGCAAGGGTTGTAGTAGTCCGGCTGGTTTCTGATGTTCTGCTTTAACTTTATTACACACGTCGCATAATGCGATGTGCTTAGCTATGTCTTTCTTCAGATTACTCCACCAAAATCTACCCTTTATATCCATGTACATCTTTGTATTGCCAGGATGGATAGAGTATGGTGAATCATGAGCCTCTTGCAGGATTAGATTCCTAAGTTCTGCGTCACAGGGTACACAAATACGATTTTCGTACCATAGGGTTCCTTGTTCATCTTTGCGGAATCCTTTTGCTTTATCCTTGCTCATGTTAACTCTGATTTCTTCCATCTCTTTGTCGGTCTTTTGTGCTTCTCTGATCTTATCCATCAAAGTAGGCTGAACTTCTAGTGATGCCACATATCCTTCTGACACTACTTCCAATCTTAGCTCCTTAAACTGTTCGCACAATTCCTCGGGTAATTCTCCCGCCGTGAGGCCATTTACATAAACCTTACGACTTAGGGAGTCGGCCACTACATTAGCCTTGCCAGGGTGGTACTGTAGACTCAGATCATAATCCTTGATTAGTTCTAACCATCTTCTCTGTCTCAAGTTCAGCTCCTTCTGAGTGAAAATATACTTCAAACTCTTGTGGTCAGTGAACACTTCACAACGCTTTCCCATCAGGTAATGCCTCCAAGTCTTCAATGCATGTACCACTGCTGCCAACTCAAGATCGTGTGTGGGATAATTGCCCTCATGCTTCTTGAGTTTGTCAGCCCAGTGAAAACCAGGGTGTCATGGGCCGGCCTGCCACAGCCCTCGAACGCTCCGCAGGAATTTCTGCTAAGGACCAGGCTTTCAGCCTGGCGAGCCTCGCGAGGCATTTTCCCTCGCGAGAGCTTACTTGCTCGACTGAGCATTTCTGGCAAGGACCAAACGATCAGCCTGGAGGCCTCGAGAGGAACCTCTGCCTCGGGAAGGCCTCTCCTAGAAGATCTTCAGGCCCTGGCGCGTCTCCGCGCCACCCTCGGGAGGTTTTCCCTCGCGAGAAGTCAACGGCTGCAGAACCTCGGCGAGGATTCAGGCCTCGCGGGGTTCCTTCAAGTGGAAGCAAGCTCCTGCGCCGCTGCAGAGCGCACATGGGCTCTGCGCCCGCCGCAGAGTGACGCGCGCGCCTGCGCGTGATGACGAAGACGCCGCAGTTGCCATTCTCGTGTATAAAGTGGTCAAAGGAGCTGCGGCAAGCAAAGCGGACTCCAAGACTTGCCAAATTGGTGATAAAGCGGCCGGCCGCCGCTACGCTCCAACTGCGACATCACCGTGGGGCGCGTCCCAAAGCTCTGCTGCGCCAGCCCACCGTCCTGGTTGGACGGTGGCTTTTTCTGCCAAGACGACGTGCTCCCTGCCATGGACCGTGTCCATGGACGCCCCCGACGCTGTGCGCTGTGCTGCAACTCGGCGGCATTGTGGTATCCCTTCCCGCCGGAGGTTTTCGGGGAAGAGGACCAAGCCCAGTATATAAGGAGCCAGTGTACGACCTAGGAGGGGGATCCCGCATTCAACAACTCATTCCACAACCAAGGAGCTACGTCTGAGAAGAAGACAGAGCTCATTCCACCATAGTCCACCATAGCCACAGCAGTGCCCTCGGCAAGCACACTTGTACTGTGAACCTCTCCAAGCAGTGCAATACATCTTAGCAGGACGTAGGGCTTTTACACCTCACGGTGGGCCTGAACCTGGGTAGCGGCTCGTGTTACCTCTCTGCCGTGATGTTCCTCACCGAGCTCGACGAGCACCGTCGCCGAGGTTGTTGAGGATTTGTTTGACGTCGTGTTCAGCCCCTTACTCGTTTCCTGGCACTTGAGAGACACCCCTAGTTCCTGGGACTAGTCTCCGACATCTGGCGCGCCAGGTAGGGGGCTGAGGCGTGTCTTCAACTTCTTCAACCTCTCCGCGCCATGACTGACACGCGAGCTGCGCGTCTCGCGCGACGGACGTCCGACAGGGCCAACACCGAGCCCGCCGCCAACCACAACCCGCGTGGTCGCCCACGCGCCAACCGCGCTTCAGAGCGCAACGCCGAGCCGCGCGTCGAGCACCCTGAGGACGACGGCGGCAACGGCAGCGGCAACGACGGCGGCATCGACGGCGAGGACGAGGGAGCTTCCTCTTGCACCCATCCAGGCGCGAGAGCGCCTCCACGATGGGCCGAGCAGCGCCCAGTCCAGCCACCGCGCTGCTGATGGCGCAGGAGTTGCGGCGCTACCGTCCCACGCAGGTGGGCCATGACAACTGGCTGGGGCGTCTCGAGGAGCTCATCAACGCCACCGCCGTTCCTGCCGCCACCACTGCAGCACCAGCACCCTCCCGCTCGCTGGTGCGCCACTCCGGACGCGAGGGGAACGTAGCGCACGGCGCTCCTCCTCCCCCTCCGCCTCCGCCACCCCCTCCAGCTGCAGCCCGGCAGCAGACCACCGCGCCGCGTCGCACGCATCCTCACCGCACGACTGCCAGATCGTGCAGCGAACACCGGCGGACGCCCGCGTGGAGATCGAGCGCCAGAGGGACCGCCACAACCGCGTCGTGCAGGAGATCGCCGCTGCAGGTCGTCAGAACCGCGGCGTACTCGCTGGTGGCGCCGTGACGTACGCCACGGGCTGCACCGCCTTCACCCGCAACCTGCGCCGCGTCGTCTGGCCTGTGAAGTTCAAGCCAGACCTCCCTCCACGCTACGACGGCAGGACCAACCCTCTGGAGTTCCTGCAGCTCTACACCATCTCCATCCAAGCTGCAGGAGGCGACGACAAGGTGATGGCCAACTGGCTCTCCATGGCGCTCAAGGACTCCGCGCTCTCGTGGCTCATGAACCTCCCCGAGAACACCATCGACACGTGGGAGGACCTCTGCAAGGTCTTCGTCGCCAACTTCAAGGGCACCTACGAACGCACACTCACCTACAACGACCTTCGCGTGGTGCGCCAGAAGCCTGACGAGACCCTCCGCAGATACATCCAGCGCTTCAGCCAGGTCCGCAACAAGATTCCGAACATCCCGGACTCGCACGTCATCTCCGCCTTCAGGGAGGGCGTCACGAACCACAGGATGCTCGAGAAGCTCGGCATCCACGACACCTCTCCTCTGTGGTGAAGCTCTTTGACCTGGCTGACAAGTGCGCCAAGGCTGAAGAGGGACTCCTCTTCGTCAAGAAGGAAGTAGAGGAGGACCCCCCAGAGGGGTCCAGGAGCAAGAAGAAGCCCGCAGAGAAGCGCAAGACCACCGCCATCCTCGCGGCAGAGCCTGACGCAAAGCAGCCTCGCGAGGCCTCTCCGGCGGCTGAAGAGAAAAAGGCGGACAATCGCCCACTGCATCTACCACAACAGGCACAACCACGCCACTGAAGACTGCTGGGAGCTCAAGCAGCTCAGCAGGGAGCGGGAGAAGAACCAGGGCCGCGGCGGCCGCGGCGGAGGCCGTGGTGGCCGCGGAGGTGGACGCCACAACTTCCAGCACAGGGCTCGGGGGAATAACGCTGGGCAGAACGGCAACCTCCCCGACGAGAACCCTGGGGGCTACCAGGCCCCTCAGGGGGCAATAGCCTGCATCCTCGGCGGGTCCCAAGCGCCAAGTCCAACAACCACTTCAAGCAATTCTCTCGCGAGGTCAGCGCAGCGCTTCCAGGGCTTGAGGCTTCCCAGCCCCTCAAGTGGTCACAGTACACCATCGCCTTCGACTCCAAGGACCACCCCAAGTCGACCAAGGCAGTAGGCACCATCCCACTGGTGTGCACCCCATCATCAACAACATCGCCGTCGCCAAGACGCTTATAGATGGGGGTGCGGGCTTGAACGTCATCTCTGTCGAGACCTTCGAGCAGCTTCAAGTGCCCTACGAATGGCTCATGCCCTCTAGGCCCTTCACGGGGGTGACAAGTGGCTCTACACACCTCTGGGGCAGGTGAGGCTCGCGGTCACCTTCGGCACGCCGCAGAACTACCGCACCGAGCAGATCGACTTCGACGTCGCGCACATTGGCCTGCCCTACAACGCCATCCTCGGCTACCCCGCCCTCGCGAAGTTCATGGCTGTCACTCACCATGCCTACAACATCGTCAAGCTTCCAGGCAGCGGCGGCACCATCGCCATCCACGGTTAAGTCCAGGACGCAATGCGCTCTGTCGAGACCGCCTACAAGGCCGCTGCCGTGGCATTCCCCTGATGAGGACATGGAGCCCCTCGAGAGGCCCGCGAAGAAGAAGCAGCTGTTCTCACAGGAGCAGGCAGCCACGAAGAAGGTGTCACTGGACGCCAGCGGCTCGGGGGCTAGCGTCACCATAGGCGCTGGCTTGCCTCCCAAATAGGAAAGCGCGCTCGTCGCCTTCCTCAGGGCAAACTCTGACATGTTCGCATGGACACCGTCAGAGATGTCCGGAGTACCGAGGGAGGTGATCGAGCACCACTTAGCCGTGTGTCCAAACGCACGCCCCGTGAAGCAGAAAGCACGGCGCCAGGCGCCAGAGAAGCAAGAGTTCATCATCAAGGAAGTAGAGAAGTTAAAAGAAGCGCACATCATCAGAGAAGTTCCACACCCCACATGGCTCTCCAACACGGTGGTCGTTCCCAAGCACACCGGGGGCGGCAGGCTCTGCATCGACTACACCGACCTCAACAAGGCCTGCCCCAAGGACCCGTACCCCATGCCTCGGATAGACCAGATCGTGGACTCCACCGCCGGCTGCGACCTCCTCTGTTTTCTGGATGCCTTCTCAGGCTACCACCAGATCAAGATGGCGAAGGAGGATGAGGAGAAGACAGCATTCCTCACCCCTTGTGGTGTGTATTGCTACGTCTGCATGCCCTTTGGCCTGAAGAACGCCGGCGCCACCTTCCAGAGGCTCATGAGGAAGGCCTTGGGGGCTCAGATGGGAAGAAATGCAGAAGCCTACGTCGACGACATCGTGGTCAAGACTCGCGAAGAGCACACCCTCATGGAGGACCTCGAGGAGACCTTTGCCAGCCTGCGCAAAGTAAGCATCAAGCTGAACCCCGCCAAGTGCGTCTTCGGGGTACCGTCAGGCAAACTCCTCGGGTTCCTAGTGTCTCACCGCGGCATAGAAGCGAATCCTGACAAGATCAAAGCCATAGAAGAGATGCAGCCACCTCGTCGCCTTAAGGACATGCAGCGCCTCGCGGGATGCATGGCCAGCCTCGGCCGTTTCATCTCCAAGTTCGGCGAGAGGGCGCTGCCATTTTTCAAGCTCATGAAGCGGTCTGGCACGTTCAAGTGGACGCCTGAGGCGGACAAGGCATTTGAAGACCTGAAGAAGTACTTGGCTAGCCCACCTGTCATGGTTGCCCCAAGGCCCGGCGAGCATCTGAAGCTGTACCTATCAGCCACCCACAAACAGTGAGCGCAGCCTTGGTGGCAGAAAGGGAAGAGCCAGTCCTCGCCAAGAAGGACACCGCCACGCCAAGCCCAGATCCCCCCGACAAGGAAACATCCTCTTCAGGCCCTGAGCCCCATGCCGAGCCCGCACAACCAGAAGGCACCCTCGTCGAGGGTCCACCTCTCGAGAGGCTCGACAAGGCTCCCGAGGAACCCAGCGCTGCGTCACCATCGACACCCTCGTCGAGCATCCCGTCTACTTCGTCAGCACTGTGCTGCGAGATGCTCGCGAGCGGTACACTATGCAGCAGAAGCTCCTCCTCGCGCTCCTCATCGCTTCCAGGAAGCTGCGCCACTACTTCCAGGGCCACCCCATCACGGTGGTCACATCATTCCCTCTGGAGCAGATCCTGCGCAATCCAAACGCCACTGACCGCGTCGCAGGGTGGAACATTGAGCTGCAACCTTTTGGCCTGCGCTTCGACACCACCAGGGTCATCAAGGGGAGAGCATTGGCTGACTTCGTCGCCGAGTGGACAGACACCAGCAAGAAGAGCCTCATGAGGCAGAATCCACGCCAGCAGGAGACACGGTGCCAAGCCACTGGACCATGCACTTCGACGGAGCATTCGCATGCCAGAACGCTGGGGCTGGCGTCGTCCTGACCTCACCCAAGGGCGACAAGCTCTACTACGCCGTCCAGCTGTGCTTCACGACAGACAAGGTCTCCAACAACATCGCCGAGTACGAGGGCCTCCTCGCCGGGCTCAGAGCCGCAATCGCCCTCGGCATCAAGCGCTTACTCATCAAGGGCGACTCCCAGCTCCTCGTCAACTTCTCCAACAAGAGCTACACGCCTAAGGACGGCCATATGGCCGCTTACCTCGAGGAGGTCCGCAAGCTCGAGAAACACTTCAAGGGGATGGAGCTCAGGCACATCCCACGAAGGGAGAACCAGGAGGCCGACGACATCGCCAGGCGAGCATCACGCAGAGAAGCCCAGCAGGCGGGCGTGTTCGAGGAGAGGCTCACCAGGGCATCGGTGAAACAGCCAAAAGAAGCCGTTGAAATGAACATGGACGAAGAGCTCCCACCACCACCAACATCTGGAGCACCAGGCTGCGGTCCACCCACAGGGGAACGCCTGCTGCTGGCCATGACACACCAAGAGACGGGCTGGATCGATGAGCTCAAGGAGTACCTCAGGGACGGAGTCCTCCCTGAAGAGGACGCAGAAGCAGAGAGAGTTGCTCGCCAGGCCAAGTCATACTGCCTTCACGAGGGAGACCTGTACCGCAAGCGTCCAAATGGAGTTGCACTAAAATGCGTCCCCCCTGAAGAAGGCCGCCAGCTGATCAAGGACATACACAGTGGAGAATGTGGCCACCACTCATCATCACGCACCCTCGCAGGGAAAGTCTTCAGGAGTGGTTCTATTGGCCCTCAGTGCTTCAAGATGCAACCATTGTCCAGGCTGCGAGGCATGCCAGTTCCACGCCAAGCAAGTCCACCAGCCGCGCTGGGGCTCCAGACCATCCCCTCTCCTGGCCCTTCGCGGTCTGGGGGCTGGACATCCTGGGACCTTTCCCACGCTCCAGCGGGGGCTACCGCTACCTCTACGTCGCCATCGACAAGTTCACCAAATGGGCGGAGGTTGAAGCGGTGCGCACCATCCCGGCGAGATCAGCGGTGAAATTCATCAGAGGCCTGGCCTGTCGCTTCGGCGTGCCAAATCGCATCATCACCGACAACGGCTCGCAGTTCACCAGCGGCATCTTCAGGGCCTACTGCGAGAGTCTCGGCACACGGCTCTGCTTCGCCTCGGTGGCTCATCCACGAAGCAACGGGCAGGCTGAGCGGGCGAACGCAGAAGTGCTCAAGGCCTCAAGACAAGAAGCTTCAATCGCCTCAAGGCCCACGGCAAGAACTGGATTGAAGAGCTCCCCTCCGTGCTCTGGTCCATCCGCACCACCGCCACGAAGCCCACTGGAGAAACGCCGTTCGCTCTCGTCTATGGCGCTGAAGCAGTCCTCCCCACCGAGATCAAGCATGGGTCCCCACGGATCCTTGCTTTCAACGAGGACAACCAAGAGGAGCTCCACAACGACGACTTGCTGCTGCTCGATGGACTACGCGCCGTGCCGCCCTCCGAGCGGCAAAGTACCAGCAAGACCTGCGCCGCTACCACAGCCGCCACATACGGCCGCGCACCCTCGAGACAGGCGATCTCGTCCTCAGGAGGATCCTCTCCAGAGAAGGCCTCCACAAGCTCTCACCCATGTGGGAAGGCCCCTACAGGGTCGCGCACATCGCCAGGCCGGCGCGGTACGGCTCGAGACGGAAGACGGCGATCCGATCAAAAATCCATGGAACATCGAGCACCTACGCAAGTTCTACCCGTGATCACGTCGCGGCAGGCATTTTTTGTCTCAAGAGGGAAGCACGCGTCTTCACCTCCCAGCTTCACCAAGCTTTCCCTTCACGAGGGCCATCTCCACTGAGAGTTTCCTACAACGCGTTGCCACGGGCCGCGGGAAGCCTCAGCCACTCCATGTGGAACCCCATGCCCAGACATGGCGGACTTTGTCTTGGCCTCGCCAAGTGTAATGAACAATTTCAGGTCATCATGAACCTATTGCGCTTCGGCGCCGTTATGTAATATTGCTTGGTGAGTTTGTTTCTTACATTTCATTCGCGCTCACATTTTTCCCCATGCGCACCTCGCGAGCGGGGGCTGAGCACGGTGCCTGTGTCTCGGGAGCATCCCAGCAGCATCGTAAAATCCAAAGGATCCGAGCTCTAACTCGTGGCTCTCCGCCCACGACCGTTATCTCACCAAAGAGCTCTGACTCGTGGGTTAGCTCCCATGCACGTCACCTCACCAAGGACCTTGGTGCTTATTCTCCTCGTGAGATACCCATGAGGAAATCTATGAGCGCGCATGAGTTGTACAACTATGCTTTGCTTGTGGGTTCGCTCTCTCTCTCTCTCCAACACAGGGAACAAGACGCCTTGCAGGGCTCCAAAAGCTCCAAGCCAGTCTCAGGCAGCCTCGAGAGGGAGAACACCTCACCAGGAACACAACACCCTCTACAAAGCAGGCGTCTCGCCAGAGCTAAGTCCAGAACTTACGCCTCATGAGCTCTTTTTCCCTCTCGCTGGTTTTGTCGCCCCTCGAGCCTCTCTTTTCTCTCTTACGCCTCATGGGCTGCTTGCACGTCAAAGGGGAGCCCCTGAGCATCGCGCCTCGAGGGCTCTTACCTCTCTAAGCCTTACGCACCCCCCGGCCTTGTCGAGCCCTGACTCCGGCATACCGAAGCGGCGGTGCTATTTGCGCTAAGAGCAGGGTCCTAACGACGTAGAGCGAAAAAGACATGAGGGAACAGATAAAAGGCCTCCCGAGGGGCACTCACACTTGCACAAAGTTAAAGTGTCTTTACAAACCAGCACGAAATAAAAGCGACAAGTCTTAAGATAACTGTGCCCTTGGCACATCTCTCTACAGGGGCAACCTAAGCAGCGGGGTTGTCGTCGTCGCCGTCGACGTCCTCGTCCCACCTCCTCAGCACCAGCCTCGTCGTCGCTCTCCTCGACCTCGACCCTCTTGAAGCGTTGAGTGTACTTCTCCACGTCGTCCCACACCGAGGCGTCCAGCTTCTCGGCGAGCTCCTTCTCCAGAGGCTCCATCACAGACGCGAAATCGAAGCCGGGGTGGAGGTGTGCAAGGTTGGCGAAGACTTGGCCGATCGCGACGCCAAGGAGCTCGCGGCTCTCGGTGTCGACCAAGTCGTCGAGGTTCGTCACGACCTCTTCAAACTTGGTGAGGAGCTGCTCGAAGAAGCCAATAAGGTAGACGGCGACGTCCTGGTTCCCCTCGACAGAGAGCCTGGGGGCTTCGGTCCCCAGGCGGCCGCGACGCACGCGCACGCCTCACCAAGGAAGCAAACATGCGCTCCCGCTGGCGCGACAAGACCTGCGCAGTCAGAGCGCTCCGCCGAGCTTCCTCGACGAGTTCCACAACAGGCCCCACCTGCTGCTGCATCTCGTTCATGTCCTGCGTCAAGGAGGCAAGGTCCTGCTCCGCGTGCTTCCGAGCCTCCACAGCGTCATGAAGGCGGGAGTCGAATCGCTGCTTCTGAGCCTCAAGCTCCCTGATGCGGGCCTCGAGCTCGTTGCGTCTCTTCGTGAAGCGCGCCTCCTGCTTCTTGGCCTTGTCCGCGAAGTCCTTCCTGCAATTGTCGCGGAAGAGCTGCTCCTTGGTCGCGGACTCCGCCGCCAGCTGCTCCTCCTTCTTGCGGAGGTTCTCGTTGGTCAGCGCGAGGCGCTTCTGGTAGAACGCCTCGTCTTGAGTGACTTTGCTCTCGCGAGACTCCAGGTGCTCCCGCTGCGCGGACTGATCCTTCTCGATCTGTTCGACCTGTTCCTCGCGCTTGCGTAGCTCGGTCTCGCGGGCATCAAGTTCTGCCCCGCGCTGCACCATCTGGTTCTCACGGACACGCAGGTCCTCGCGGAGCTTCTCCAGGCCTTGCCGCACGGTCTCCGACTCGGCAATGATTCCCGCCTCGCGGTCTAGGAGCTCCTTGTGCTTGGTGGAGACCGCCGCCTCGCGCGCCGCCAGCTCCTGATGCTTGGCCTCCGTCTCCGCCTCGAGAGCCTCGCGCTTAGCGCTCAGGACCGCAAGGGTCTCCTCGACCTCGCGGACCACGCTGAGGCGGAT
Organism: Poa pratensis; assembly: GCA_947311845.1. Classification (NCBI taxonomy): domain Eukaryota; kingdom Viridiplantae; phylum Streptophyta; class Magnoliopsida; order Poales; family Poaceae; genus Poa; species Poa pratensis. The sequence goes on along the minus strand of CAMZMU010000082.1, from coordinate 35,024,983 downwards.
CTCTTCAGCAGAGCGCAGCGCCGCCTCGCGTTGCGCCTGGGCTGCCTCGTCCTTCCGGCGGCAGCGCTCCACGGTCTCCTGGAGGCAAGCCCAGCCCCGCGCAAGCTCGGCGACCTCCTCCGCCCTGGTGCGGTCTTCCTCAGCGAGCTGGGCCTCGAGCCCATCGAGCACCTCCCTCGCCGAGCGAAGGACGGCCTCTCGGCGAGGCCGACAGGGCGCCGACCCAGCAAGGCTAGGGCCCACGATTCTCCAGAGGGCCTGGAAGCGCCAGCGCCTGCTGAGGACTCCGGGGCATCGCGCCTTGGGCTCTGGGTGACCTCGAGGCGCGCCTGGGGGCTCTGCTGGGAGCCTCCCTCTTCTTCCGTGCAAGGGGCCTTCTGGGGGCTCTGGCGAGAGCCCCCCTCGCCTTCTGCGCTGGGAGCCTTCTGGGGGCTCGAGGCGCCCCCACCGTCAGCTCCGCCATTTCCCTGCCCCTGGGGAGCACTCTCCTCCTCAGGAGCAGGGTTGGCCGTCCCCGCGGCAGCCTCAGCCCCACCGTAGGCCCTCCAAGGCCCGAGCTCGGTGGAGGCGACGGCACCGTGGTGTCCTCCATGTCGACGTCAGCGTGCGTCTCTGCAGACGCAGCTGTTCCCGCCGTGCCCTCCTTCGCCGGCGGCGTGGTCCTTGCCGCGTCCTCTCGGCGTCTTCTCTTGCTGCGGGGAGAAGCGTCAGGCCGCGAAGGCGGCGGCGTCGTCACCTCAGCCTCCTCCTCCCTCTCCTCGTGGCGCTCCTCCGCCCCAGGAGGTGGCGTCGCAGCCTCGGGAGAGGAAGCGGTGGCCTCGTGGTGCACCTCTTCAGTTGTGGGCGTCGCGGACGCCGCGGCAGAGCCGGAGATCTCTCCAAGTCTCCGGAGCCTCCGCCTCTTTGGCTCCTCGGTGCGTCTGGAGAGAAAAGACTCAGAAACCCTCGAGAGGCATACACCAAGAACAACATCAAACAGGAAAGGGAGTACAAAAACTTACGCCGCGGTGTCGACCCACTTCCTCTTCTTCCGCTTCGCGGGCGGAGCACTGGGCCCCGCGCTCGTCCGTGCCTCTGTCTCCTCCTGGGCCCCGGCGTTCCTGTCGTGGATCGCCTTGGAGCGAGGCTCGCAGTGGCCGACGAAGCATCGTCATCGTCGCTATCTCCTCCCCCTCAACACGCCGCGAGGGGGCAACCACGAACTCGTCGCCGCTGCCTGAGGAGACTTCGTGGACCTCGCTTCAGGCGCCGCACTCTTCGAGGCGCTCGAATTCCCCGCCGAGGAAGCAGCGTCTCCCGAGGCGCCGGTCGCGCCCGCATCGGACTCTGCGGGCGTCTCCGTCGTCTCCTCGTCGCCCTCAACTGGCGCCCCCTGCGCCGCAGACTCCGGGTCCTCGCGAGGCCCAACGTGCCCCTTAGGCACCAGGCCCCACTGATCGAACTTCGGCATCGCCTGCACATGCGAGACGCGGCGCCCGAGATCGATCCGATGAAGCGGCACGTCTGGTCAGTGGGCACGGGGATGTCCGGAGACGTGAAGAGAGTCTCCATGAGGGCGTGCAATTCCTCCTTCGTGTAGAGGGTAGCGCTCAGGCGCATCTTGTCCCTTGGTTGGAGTACAGCCACATCGCGTCCGCGTGCCTCTGGAGCGGAGCGATGCGGCGCCTCACGAAGTCCTTGGCCACCATCTGCCCGGTGAGGCCGGCCTCGCGGAGGTCCCTCAAGCGCCTCACCACAGGGCCAAGCGTCGCGCCCTTGAGCCCTTTGGAGGCCCAGCTCGCCCTCTTCGTCGGAGGCGCTTCAGGCAGCTCGAAGAAGGCGCTCTGGCTCCCGAACTGCATGAGGAACCAGCGCTTGCGGAAGTCCTCCACCTTCTTCGTCACGCTGGTCACGATGTCTCGCCGTTCCGCGCGATGGGGATGTAGACGCCCTTCATGCCATCGGTGATGCGGAAGGACACGCACCCTGACCGCTCCTTGTTCGCCGTGAACCGGAGCGCGTAGAAGCTGCGGAAGAGGTCCACCGAAGGCGGAATGCCGATGTACGCCTCGCAGAGGTAGGCGAAGATGGCGAGGACGAGGATGGAGTTGGGGTGAGATGGAGAACCTGGATCTGGTAGCGCTCCAGGACCGCCAGGAAGAAATCGGAGAAGGGGGAACGGCCCGGCGAAGAGAGAGTGCATGAAGATGGGGTAGAAGCTGCCGTGGGAGTTGCCCGCGCGCTTGAGCACGGTGGCGCCGTGCTCGTTGGTCTTCGAAGCCGCCATGTGGCGCACCTTGTCCAGCTGCGCCTCCGTCTCGAAGCGGGAGCCGCTCAGAGCCGGCTCGAAGTCGCCGTCCCGCTGCGTCAGCGGACCGCCGCCCTGCGCCACTGCCTTGCCCTTCGAAGCAGCGGTGGCTTTCTTGGGCGCCATTGCAGCAAGGTCGCGAAGGAGAGATTGGGGATTGAGCGCTGGAGGAAGGAGATGAAAGGGGAACGAATGAAGTGATGGCCGCCTGCGCCGAGCTCTTCGCCTTATATCGGCTCATCGAGCCGTTACAGGGACGTGGCGGGACCCACCACCACGCCCGTTACTTCAGAGGAGATCGTGGGATCGTGCCGCCGTAGCGCTCCACGTGTCTCGGGCTTCGCAGGCTTCTTTGGGCCCACGACGATTCGCCTCCGCCTGAGGAGCTCCAACGTGCCCATCGCGGGCCCGGGGGCTACTGTCGGCCCAGTGAAAACCAGGGTGTCATGGGCCGGCCTGCCACAGCCCTCGAACGCTCCGCAGGAATTTCTGCTAAGGACCAGGCTTTCAGCCTGGCGAGCCTCGCGAGGCATTTTCCCTCGCGAGGGCTTATTTGCTCGACGAGCATTTCTGCTAAGGACCAAACGATCGGCCTGGAGGCCTCGAGAGGGACCTCTGCCTCGGGAAGGCCTCTCCTAGAAGATCTTCAGGCCCTGGCGCGTCTCCGCGCCACCCTCGGGAGGTTTTCCCTCGCGAGAAGTCAACGGCTACAGAACCTCGGCGAGGGTTCAGGCCTCGCGGGGTTCCTTCAAGTGGAAGCAAGCTCCTGCGCCGCTGCAGAGCGCACATGGGCTCTGCGCCCGCCGCAGAGTGACGCGCGCGCCTGCGCGTGATGACGAAGACGCCGCAGTTGCCATTCTCGTGTATAAAGTGGTCAAAGGAGCTGCGGCAAGCAAAGCGGACTCCAAGACTTGCCAAATTGGTGATAAAGCGGCCGGCCGCCGCTACGCTCCAACTGCGACGTCACCGTGGGGCGCGCCCCAAAGCTCTGCAGCGCCAGCCCACCGTCCTGGTTGGACGGTGGCTTTTTCTGCCAAGACGACGTGCTCCCTGCCATGGCGTGTCCATGGACCCCCCGACG